>JACVTC010000135.1:167500-377500 GCA_016946835.1 Neocallimastix lanati (nom. inval.)
AATAAGTAATATATAATAAACATAATTATTTAATAATAATAATTATATTATTAATAATAAATTATAAATAATAAATAATAATTAATATATAATAAATAATAAATAATAAATAATATATAATAAATAATAAATAATAAATAATATATAATAAATAATAAATAATAAATAATAATAAATAATAAATAATAAATAAATAATAAATAATAAATAATAAATAATAAACATAATAATAATAATAAACATAATAATAATAATAATAATAATAAATAATAAATAATAAACCTTGATAACTGTCCTAAAATTATGTATATAATAATTATTGATGCACGTGATATACATGAATCTAATGTGGCACAAATGATGAATTGTTAAATACGTAAAATAAAATAAAATTTATGTATTTTATTTTATTTTATTTTATTTTATTTTATTTTATTTTATTTTATTTTATTTTATTTTATTTTATTTTATTTTATTTTATTTTATTTTATTTTATTTTATTTTATTTTATTTTATTTTATTTTATTTTATTTTATTTTATTTTATTTTATTTTATTTTATTTTATTTTAATTTAGTTATCAAATATTTATTACAAGAACTTACGCTAAAGAATTAGATAGTTTTTACACTACTTCTTTTGCAATATTACAAAATAAAGAACAAAAAATATATAAAATATTTAAAAAATTAAAAAAAAAATGCTAATACATGTAACAATAATATTATAATTGCAGAATCAATAGTTATTTAAATAATTTATTTCTAACAATACCATCTTATTATAAATCAATAGATAAATTGAATGAACTTGAACATTTACCATATTATGATTATCAAAGAAAAATAAGAGGAATTTAGAAAATAAAAAAAAGAGCAATAAATAAAGCTAATGAAATCAGTGTCTTAATTGAACGCTTCAAAAATATTGAAACCAAGTTAATTAATACTAAATGTGATAGAAATAATACTATTAATTTGTGGTTTGATTGTTTAACTGATTTAAATAATATAATATAAATATTATTTTATAATAAATAATTAAAAAATGAGGAATAACCAAACGAAATAATCAGAATTCTGTCTACTATTTATATTTTTAATAACATTTATATTTTTATATAATTTTTTTATTAATAGCATTTAAATAAAAGAATTAAAATCATAAAATCTAACCATTATATGATTTATTTAATTATTTACTTAATAATTAATTTAAAATTTGAAATAACAAAATAATACTATAAAATAATTTATGTAGCATAAAATTTCTATAGCCACAAATTTATATATATCACGTGAAAAATTGGCGTAATGCAACTTCCCCGTATATAATAATTGGGGAGAGCGCGTTTCGGAACCGCACGTGAATAGCTCTAAGCCACATGCTTTTTAAGATGGCGTATTATATATAAATTATTTTATATAAATAAATAATTAAATAATAATTAAATAAATATTTTATTATATAATAATTTTTTAGAAGGTAAAAATGGGTTTTATGATAAATGTTTATTATGTATTAATAACTAACCTCAGATTTACAATTAAAGTAAAACCAGTTCTATTTATACAAGAACTGTGGCTAAATTTAGATACATGTTAATTTATTTAATTAATGTATTACATAATATGATTCGTATATTCATATTAATTTAATCTAATTTAACATTTATTTTTATATCATAAATTTCTACTTTTAACATTCCCCCTCAAACTTGATTTTCTGTTTATACAAAAATCTAGTTTGCTTCAAAGAAGTTTAAATTTATTTAGTTTTATATTATAAGTGCCGACTACGATGAATTTTTCATACAAGTTTATTTTTTGTCCCTTCATTGATAATTTATATTTGCTTTTTGGTTTAGCAATAACCATAATTTATATGTTTTGTGGATTAACATTAACCATATTATTTTAGAGGTGACATTCTTGTTCGGTCTTACTAATTTCACATTTATTTTATGTGGGGGTAATGTCCTTTCCTTTTTGTAATCATTGAGCTAGTTATGAAGGCTAGTAGTTCTTCTAAAATTCCGGCTATTATAGCTGTTGTAATATAGATTTCACTTCTTTATATTTTTTGATTAAGAGTCTTTTGTAATTACCATTTTGAAATCTTCTATTACTTGTCAGCTTCTTTCGCTCAGTTGATTAGAGTCTTGAGACTCTTAATCTTTTAGAAGGTAAAAATGGGTTTTATGATAAATGTTTATTATGTATTAATAACTAACCTCAGATTTACAATTAAAGTAAAACCAGTTCTATTTATACAAGAACTGTGGCTAAATTTAGATACATGTTAATTTATTTAATTAATGTATTACATAATATGATTCGTATATTCATATTAATTTAATCTAATTTAACATTTATTTTTATATCATAAATTTCTACTTTTAACATAATTTCATAATTTAATATATAAATATTTGATAATAAAAAATAAAAAAAATAAAAAAACAAAAAAAAAAAAAAAAATAAAAAAATAAAAAAAATAAAAAAATAAAAAAATAAAAAAATAAAAAAATAAAAAAATAAAAAAATAAAAAAATAAAAAAGATTAAAAAAATAAAATACAAAAAAAAATAAAATAAAATATTTTCATATTTATTTATATTTATAACTGTAGTTTTTTATTATATAAATAAATAAATAAATAATAAATAAATAAATATTTTATTTTATAATAAAAAAATAAAATAAAAAAAAGATAAATATTTTTTTTGTAATTTTCTTGAAATAAAATAAAATATTTTCATATTTATTTATAACTGTAATTTTTTAAAAAAAAATAAAAATAAATAAATAATAATTAAATAAATATTTTATATATATAAAATAAAATATTTATATAATATATATATATATTTGATAATAAAAAGTAAAAAAATAAAAAAAATAAAAATAAAAAAAAATAAAAAAAAATAAAAATAAAAAAATAAAATAAAAAATAAAAAAATAAAATAAAAAATAAAAAAATAAAAAAATAAAATAAAAAATAAAAAATAAAATAAAATAAAAAATAAAATAAAATAAAAAATAAAATAAAATAAAATATTTTCATATTTATTTATATTTATAACTGTAATTTTTTATTACATAAATAAATAATAATTAAATAAATATTTTATTTTATAATGAAAAAATAAAATAAAAAAAGAAAAGATAAATATTTTTTTAGTAATTTTCTTGAAATAAATTAAAATATTTTCATATTTATTTATATTTATAACTGTAATTTTTAAAAAAAATTGAAAATACATATTAAATAAAAAATAAAAAATAAATATTTTCATATTTATTAATATTTATATTGAAAATTTTGATGGAGGGAAATCTAAAAATTGATATAAGTGAAACAAATCGAGGAAAAGAGCAAATAATTATAGATCGAAAATTTAAATATAATTTTTCAAAATTAAAAAAAGATAATACAAAAATATATAGATGTACTGAATATAAAACATTAAATAAATGTAAGTCTTTTATTATTTTAAATGATAATAAAGAGGCTTTAAATTATGATTCTTCACATAATCATCCTGGTAATGAAATTAATGCATCCAAATCATTAATAAAACATAAAATTAAAGATGAAATAAAAAAAAGTTTGATTCCTTCTGATATAAAATCGAAATGTATATTTGATAAAATTTCTCAAGAAATAGGATATATATGCCCTGAATATAAAACAATTAAAACCCAAATAACAAGATATAAAAACAAACAATTATTTCCTTATGTAAAAACATTTGATGAAGTTCCTAATGTATCTTAATATTATAAAACAATAAGAGGTGAATACTTTATGATATTCAAAAATTCTAATATAATAATTTTTCAATCACCATTCCAAGCAAAATTATTTATGGAGAATAAACATATATTTGCTGATGGTACATTTTTAATAGCTCCAACTAATAGTTATCAAGTATTCATTACCAGAACTTATGTTACAGAATTAAATTGTTTTTACACTACTTCCATGTCAATATTAAAAAACAAAGAACAAATAACTTACGAAATATTATTTAATGAAATAAAAAAAAATATAATTAAATATAATGCAAATATTAATTTCTCAGAAAAAATTTTTCATTGTGATTTTGAAAAAGGAATATCTAATGCAGTGGAAAATATTTTTCCCAATATAAATATTAAATATTGTTTTTGACATTATAAAAGATTATTAATGACGAAAAAAAATAAATTATGTTACAAGGAAGTGGAAGATCATAATATTTTAAATACTTATTATGAAGCCATTTCTAATTTATGTTTTATTAATATTGAATACATACCTGATATTTTTAATAAAATTAAAAATACATGCGAGAGATATGAATCTACCTGTTCCCAATTTTTGAATTTTTTAGATTATTTTGAGAAAACATTTCTAAATATCTATAATATAAAATATTGGAATTATTACAACAATATAGACCACATAACAAATAATGCTTCAGAATCTTATAACAGTTATTTAAAAAATTTATTTGTAAAAAAACCTTCATTTTATAAATTAATATATACAATACAATTTGAAGAATCTATATCTTACTATGATTACCAAATGAGAATTAAAGGAATTTGGAGAAAAAAGAGCAGAATATCAGAAAGGGTTGATGAAATTAATATTTTAGTGGAATATTATAAAAATATGGAAGCCGAATTAAAAAATATTGGATGTAGTAAAAATGATATCATTGAAAATTGGTTTAATTGTTTAATTAGATTGAATAATGAAATCGTTAATTTTAATAAATCCAAATAAAAGTAATTATTAAAATCCTTTCAAAATCATAATTACAATTAATTGATAATTAGATTTTTTTATTTAATAAGATATTGAAATTTATTTAATATTTATTGATAGGGTTAGCTTAAAAAATTTTTAAAAAAAATTTTTTTATAAATTTATTTTAAATATTTTTTACTATTTATTAATATTATTAAATAAAATATATTAAAAGATATCTTTATTATTAGTATTATAAAATATTAAAAATATGAATGTATTGCATTTCGCCTTATTTTTATTTTATATAGTAGTGAATAAATAAATAAATAAATAAAAAACTTTTATAAAATAAACCAATTATTAAATTATTATATTTTTTAAAAATATATATTGTATTTTTCATATTTTTAATAAATATTTCAAATATACATTTTAAATATTTATAATGATATTTATGTATTATGATAAAAATATAATACTTATAAAAGGAAATAATTAATATTTTAAATTATTTCTATTAGGCACTCTTAAAAAACTTTACTATTTTTACAAATAGTAAAGTTCTTTTTGTTAGTTTATTATATTTGTATAAGTATAATATAAATATCTAAAATAACTTATTATTTAATAGTAATTTATGTTTAAAAATGCTATTATTAATATTATTATTACTTTAAAAAAATTTTAATTTAATATTTATAATTAAATTTTCAAATAATCTATTAAGTTAAACATAATGTTCCTAAGTAAAAAAGATTTTTGTAAAATATAAATTTTAATTAAAATATTTGATAAAAAATATTAAAAAGGAAATAATAATTTTAAAATGAATTTTTAAAAATAAAATAAAAAAAATATAGAATATAATAATATAGAAGTACAAATATATAAAATAAAATAAAATAAATAGTAGAATATGTATAGAAAGTACAGATTGAATAAAATAAAATAAAATAAACAGTAGAATTTGTATATAAAGTACAGATTGAATAAAATTAAATAAAATAAAAAGTAGAATATTAAATAAGAAAGTACAGATTGAATAATATAAAATAAAATAAAATAAAATAAAATAAAATAAAATAAAATAAAATAAAATAAAATAAAATAAAATAATAAGTAGAATATTAAATAAGAAAATACAGATTGAATAAAATAAAATAAAATAAAATAAAATAAAATAAAATAAAATAAAATAAAATAAAATAAAATAAAATAAAATAAAATAAAATAAAATAAATATGAAATATAATAAAATAAAAAAATTATTTGAATTATAATAAAAATACAAATATTAATAAAAATAATATAAAATAAAATAAATAAATATTTGAATTATAATAAATTGCAAGTATCAGTTGAAATAAAATAAAATAATATAAAATAAATAAATATGCAGTGAAATAATAATATATAATATGATAAAAAAAAATAAATAAGATATTGATATGAAATTAATATAAAAACTGAATTTAGCAACAAATAAATTATATAATAAAGTAAATGATATAGCATATATATATGTTAACATGAATTTTATTATAATTTTTACAGTATTTTAAATTAATGTAAATTATTATAAATTATTATATTTCCATATAATAAACAAACTTTATAGTTAAAAAATAGTATAAAAAAAATATTATTATATTATTATTAAATAAATAAATGAATAAATTAATAAATAAATAAAAATTTTCAAAATATGGCGAATGTAAATCATCTTTTTTTTTGAAATATATCACATTTTAAATATTTTTAATAATTATTTTTTCAAAGAAATTATATGTGCCATTTTATTTTAATGTTTTAAATATTATATTCATAAATAAAAATTTATAAAAAATAAAATAAGCCACATTCCGAAATGAAAAATTATGTAAAAATTTTTAAAGCCACATTCCGAAACGCACACCCTCATAATAATTATTGATGCACGTGATATACATGAATCTAATGTGGCACAAATGATGAATTGTTAAATACATAAAATGCTCACTGTAATATTTACATAAGAAAATTTAATTCCTAATAAATAAAAATAAATAAACAACATTAAAATTTATTAATCATAAATTTAAGTGTGTTAACAACCTAATAATAATAATAATAATAATAAATAATAGATAATAATAAGTAATATATAATAAACATAATTATTTAATAATAATAATTATATTATTAATAATAAATTATAAATAATAAATAATAAATAATAAATAATAAATAATAAATAATAAATAATAAATAATAATAATAAATATAAATAATAATAATAAATAATAAATAATAATAATAATAATAAAAAATAATAAATAATTAAATAATAACTAATAATAAATAATTAAATAATAATAATAATAATAAATAATAACAAATAATATATAATTAAATAATAATAATAAATAATAAATAATAAATAATTAAATAATAAATAATAAACAATAAATAATAAATAATAAATAATAAGTAATAAATAATAAATAATAAATAATTAAATAATAAATAATAAAAAATAAATAATAAATAATAACAAATAATATATAATTAAATAATAATAATAAATAATAAATAATAAATAATTAAATAATAAATAATAAACAATAAATAATAAATAATAAATAATAAGTAATAAATAATAAATAATAAATAATTAAATAATAAATAATAAAAAATAAATAATAATAATAAAAAATAATAAATAATTAAATAATAACTAATAATAAATAATTAAATAATAATAATAATAATAAATAATAACAAATAATATATAATTAAATAATAATAATAAATAATAAATAATATATAATTAAATAATAAATAATAAACAATAAATAATAAATAATAAATAATAAGTAATAAATAATAAATAATAAATAATAAGTAATAAATAATAAATAATAAATAATTAAATAATAAATAATAAAAAATAAATAATAAATAATAACAAATAATATATAATTAAATAATAATAATAAATAATAAATAATAAATAAATAATAAATAAATAATAATAATAAATAATAATAATAATAAATAATAATAATAATAATAATAAATAATAGATAATAGAATAATAAATAATTTATAATAAATAATAAAAATTAAATTATAAATAATAATAATAAATAATAATAATAATAAATAATAATAATAATAATAATAAATAACAGATAATAATAAGTAATATATAATAAACATAATAATTAATAATAATAAATAATAAATAATTAAATAATAAAATAATAAAATAATAAATACTAATAATAAAGAATAATAAATAATAGATAATAGAATAATAAATAATTTATAATAAATAATAAAAATTAAATTATAAATAATAATAATAATAAATAATAATAATAATAATAATAAATAACAGATAATAATAAGTAATATATAATAAACATAATAATTAATAATAATAAATAATAATAATAATAATAAATAATTGATAATAATAAGTAATATATAATAAAAATAATAATTAATAATAAATAATAATAATAATAATAATAAATAATTGATAATAATAAGTAATATATAATAAGCATAATAATTAATAATAAATAATAATAATAATAATAATAAATAATAGATAATAATAAGTAATATATAATAAACATAATAATTAATAATAAATAATAATAATTAATAATAATGAATATTTAATAATAATAATAATTAAATAATTGAATAATAAATAATAATTTATAATTTAATATTTTATGCATATTTTAATTTTTATATAAAAAATTATTTAATGAAATATAAATCTATTTTTTTTTTTTTTTTTTTTAATAATTAAATTTTTTTATTTTATAAAAGATTATTTATTATTTATTAGTTAATAAAATTTATTATTTATAGTATATAAATGGCTAAAAAAGATTAAAATAACAATAAAATTACATGTTTTTATATCTAAATGTGGCTTGTTCTACATACAATTTAATTTGTACATACAATTTATTTAATATAATTAAATTTAATATTTTATATTTCTTAATCCAGAATATAATTTAACAGTATTAAAGTTAACACTTCCTTACAAATTATATATAAATATATTTTTTTTATTTTATACAAAATTTATTTGTAAAATTAGTTATTTTGTTTTCCATTAAGGTTTTTTTTTTTTTTTTTTTTTTATGCTAATGGATCGGTGTAGGTGTCTATTGTTTCTGATTTTTTTTTTTCTTTTCCAAACAATTTCCTAAAGACGATTGTTAATTTTTAATAAAATTTCTTAATACATTCTGTAGTACTTTAATATTCATTATCGCAATAGTTTTTTTTTTTTTTTTTTTTTTTGGAGTACTTCCAAAGTGATCATCATAAAATGGTTCAAGTTCAGAAACATATATTGCAGGATGGATTTTGATATTTTGTTTTTTTTTTTTTTTGGTAAGTCCAATATATATGAAACCGAAGAAATTTTCTTGATGATTTTATATGGATCAAGTTTTCTTGGTTTTAATTTTTTATTTCCAATAAAAGCTATGATTGAATTATTGATCCACACTTTATCACCAGGTTTAAAATTTGGACCTTCAATACGATGTTTATTTTCGAATTCTTCTTGTTTTTTTTTCTTGCTTGTTGTAAATTTTCATTAAGTGTTTTTAAATAATTCTGAAAGATCTTTTGCGAATTTATCATCTCGAGGAACATCTGTAACTGCTTGGAATTGCTGATGAATATTTTGGATTAATTTTTGAAAAGCATTGTTGTAGCAAAATTCAGCAAGACATAGATGATTATGTCAATTTGATCCTTTAAAGTTAGAGTAGCATTTAAGGAATTGTTCAACAACGGAGTTCACCCTCTCTGTTAAATTGTTGATTTGGTGGTGAAAGGGAGAGGAAAGTTTCATTGAAATTTTGAGAGTTTTAAAAATAGCAGTCCAGAATTTAGAGGTGAATTAATAACCTCTAACTGAAAGTATTTCATTTGGTAGTTCATGAAGTCTGAATATATGAGTCATGAATGCATTAGCAGTATCTTCAGAAGAAGGAATGAAATGACCCATTTTAGTGAGTCTATCAAGTACGACAAGAATACAAGTAAATTCATTCGAAGAGGGAAGATCAATGATAAAATCCATGGAAAGCGAAGTCCAAGGCCGGTCAGGAATTTCGAGTGGTTTGTGTCTGGAATCCATTGAGCGACAACAGATTTCACAAGATTTAATATATTCTTTAATATCTCTTTTAGCATAGATGATCACCAAAAGTGGCGATTGATTATATAGAAAGTTTTCTTGAAACCAAAATGACCAGTAGACGGTGAATCATGACAGATATTCAATACGGAAGAACGACAGTTAGAGGGAACATAGATTATTCCACAAAAGAGTAGGAAGTTGTTGCTAAAAGAAAATTTATTAGATTTTGGAAAGTTTTGTTTAGAATTGAGTTTTTTTTGCAGATTTCTTTATAATATTTGTCATTCTTGTATTCTTGGAGTATTTGATCATTTAAAGAAGCAACGGAAGAAATAGCACAAAAGTTTTCAGGTCGAAGAACGTTAAAAGGAATGTCAGATGATAATTCTTCTTCACATGAAGCATAGTTAGGTCTTCGGGAAAGTGAATTTGGTTTACCATTAGCAGATCCTGCACACTAGGTGATTTCGAAATTAAATTCTGATAAGAAAAGAGCCCAACGAACAAGGCTTTGTGACATTTTTTCAGGTTTCTTTTGGTATAAAAGATTACGATGGTCGGATAAAATGGTGAATGAGACTGAAATTTCTTTTAAAAGGTGTCTCCAATGTACTAAGGCTTCGACAATTGCTAAAAGTTCTTTATCATAAATTGGGAAGTTTTTTTCAGCAGCAGTAAGGAATCTTGAGAAGAATGCAACAGGATGAATTTATAGTCTTTTTGAGAAGCTTGGAAGAGGATAGTACTAATAGTGAAATTATAACTATCTGTTTCGATAAGGAAAGGGAGATCACGGTTTGGGTATGCAAGTACGGGAGCAGAAGAGAATTTGGATTTTAATTCGTCAAATGCTTTTTGAGTTTCGGATGTTCCAAACGAATTTCTCATTTTTCTTCAAAAGTAAATGAAGAGGATGTGTTAGAGCCACAAATCCAGGAATAAAGTGTCAATAGTAGTTAGAAAGTCCTAAGAAAGATTGAAATTATTGTATATCAGTAGGGATAGGTCATTCAAGGATAGAGAAAACCTTTTTTGGGTCCATAAGGATACAATCAAAGGGAATTCTATGTCCAAGGAAATCCAAATAGAGAACGCAGAATTCACATTTCTTGAGTTTAACATACAAATATTTACAAGTAAAAACTGTCTTGTATTCGTCTCCTTCTTTTACTCTGACATGATTAAAGGAAGATCGAAGATTGAGTTTTGAGAAGACTTTTCCTTTGGCTAGGTGTTCGAGCATGTCATTGATTAATGGCAAAGGATAAGAATTGCGAATAGTGATATCATTCAGATGTCGGTAGTCAACAACTATTCTTAATTCACCATTCTTCTTATGTACAAAGAAAACAGATGCACCAGCAGGGAATTTTGATTTTCTAATGAATCCTTTTTGATAGCATTTCGTCCATATATTCCTTAAGTGAAGTAGATTCTTTTTCTGTTAACGGGTAGATGGGTCCATAAAAAATAACAATGTTGGGGATGAGTTTTATCTCATAATCGTAAGGAATATGAAGAGGTAATTCATTCGCATATATTTCACTGAAAACGTCTTTAATTAAAAGTGTTTTTTTTTGGTAATGATTTATTTAATTTATTATTGGCTTTCTTTTTTGTCATTCTGTTAAGTAGTATTTAAAGGAACATAAGTGGTGAAAGCATTAGGAAGTGTAAGCTAATTAGAAATACAGTGGTTTTATTTGAAAGAGAGTTCCTTTGAGGCAAAGTTTATAGTTGGATTATGGGTTTCTAGCCAGTTAATACCTAAAATACTACAGTACGAGAGTAGATCAACAACATAGAAACTTGTTTTACATATGTGGTTTTTATATTTTAAAGAGATTGGAGTAGTTTTACCAATGATTGATTGAATAAGATTGCTTTCTTAGGAGTAAGGAATATTATTTTCTTTAACAAAGTACACATCCATTAAATTGAGTTGGGAGCAGCAGTCTAAAATTTGGTTTCTGTTGAGATATTGGAAACGATAAGAGTAAATCTGAAAATTGCTAGTTTTACATCTGGTTGGTCAGAAATTCTTATACTTGGAATAGTTTTGGGTTCAGGATTAGTGATATGAGAGCTGCTTGAAGAAGCCTTCTTTCTGTTTACTAGAGGGCATCTATCAGGAGAATACTCGGCAGATCCGCAATAAGCACAGAGATATTCTTTTCCTTTCTTTCCTTCTTCTTCGTTAGATACAGGTCCTTTAGTGTTGATACTGAAAGGCTTTTTTCCATTATTTGGTCTTCGATTGTTGTTGTGTCTGTTATTATTGTTTCTATTATTATTATTATTATTATTATTATTATTATTATTATTATTATTATTATTTGATCTATTTTGTGGATTTGAGAATTGCCTATATGTAGAGAAGCCACTATCAATTCTGGAGGCAACAATTTGAAGCATGAAGAGATATCTTTCCTAGGAACATTTAATATATTTTGGTAGCAATTTGATCGTTTAATCCATTGATAAAAACATCCATTTTGGCTTCTTCATTTCAGGATGATTCATCGGAATATCTATTAAACTTGAGAATATAATTTGTTATTTCTCCGATGCGTTTTTGCTTTACTGTTTTCAGTTTCTGATTAGCAATAAAAGTTGAGTCATAGATGCCAAATACAGCTTTAAATCTTGTGGTAAATTCTTGATAATTATTCAGGCATGGATTGTAGTTTTCGATTAAAGTAGCAGCCCAATTCATGGTATAATCATAAAGTCTAGAAATGATATATGCAACTTTCATTGTATCATTGGTGAATCTGTCAAGCTGAAGCATGAAGATTAGATTCATCTTGGCTGAAAATTCTTTAAAGTAGCGACGATCTCCATTTTTATTGGTAGCACTAGCATTTAAAAAGTCATATTCCTCCATTGTTGTAAAGAAATTGATTATTTTAAAATAATTTTTTAAATTTCCTTGAGTATTTTAATTAAGACTGCCAAAAGAAAGAGTTAAATTTCTAAAAGTATTATTTTTATAATTGTTGAAATACTGTTAATTTTCATTAAATGAACTTATAATGAATATTGATGGGATTATTTAAGGTAATTTTAAAGTTTCGTTATGCCTTACATTAACCATTCTTCTATTCCAGAAAGTGTACTATTCACACTATCCTACTTTTACCAATAACTTAATAATTAACAGCTATAATTTCTTACCAACGGAAACCAGTTAATAACCACTGATACTCTGTATTTGAGCTATACGATCCTAGTATATTTTATTGAATTACTTTAAAATATTTAATAATAATTATTTATACAAAATATTTAAAATTACTTAACTTTCAATAATTCCTCTATTGCTGAGTGATTAGGTTAAAAGTAAATTATTACTTGGAATAATCTAAGAATCAGTAGATATAAAATGGGCCTAAGAGAAGTATTAGAAATAATAGACAAGGATGTAGTTTAAATTTGCCTAGTAGAGTGGTTTGATTTGACCAGGAATATTAGTAGCCCAAAAGTTGTAGTCCTTTTAATATATCGGACAGAGAAGATTGCGCCAAGGTATTGCGTAATAGTTTCGATGGGTGCGTTTTTGTAACGATTGTTGTTAAACACGACAGGTCAGTGCAATTTGAAAAAATAAAGTAATTTAAAATATGTTTTTATAAATATAAATTTTATTAATCTTTAAGAATTTAAAATAATATTTAATTAATTAACCGATGTAATATTTCAAATTACTTGTAATTTAATTAATAAAAGCATGAAGAAAAAATATTTTCATTCGTGAAGTTTGCACTATTTATATTTTTAATGGAAAAACAGTTTTAAAATGTAATAATAATATTATAGAAATATTTAGAAAAATGTTAGTAATAATTAATAATGAAAAACTTCTAGAAAATAGATTTTAATTGATGAAAATGAATTTTATTGAAAAAGAATAAAATAATTTTTTAAAATAAGAATTTCTAAATTCCTTTAGGTTGTATTACAAACCGAACGAATCTTTAATCTTTAATTTTTCATAATTTATACAAAAAAAATATTAAATAAATTATTATTAATAATTGATAAAATAATTAATTTTTGCAAAATGGGTTGAGGTGAGGAGAATTGATGTAGCATTGGTCATGGCCAAGGTAACTGACCATTGGGCCAATATTCTAACTTTACTGATTGAATACTTCATTCGGCTAACACTAATATGTCTAAGCTTCGGGTTTTAAATGTCCTGCTTCAATACTACTTTTGCTTGCTTCATTATCCTTGTAGATGTCTATCGTTTCTGTTTTTTCGAATAATTCATAAAGACAATTGTTAATTTGTAATACTTGTAATACATTCTGTAGTACTTAATTATTCAGCTTAGTTACAGTTTTTTTTTTGGTGTATAAAGCAAGAAATAATTTTTATACAATCAATTTTTTAAGGTTGGAATTATATGCAGGCTCATAATCAATATAGTATCTTTGGCCGAAACCTTTCGCAACAAATCTGTTTTTTTTTTTTTTTTTTTTTTTTAATAATTCTTATTATTTGCATCTTTTTAAATGGCAAAAACCCATCTTGTAGAAATTGGTCGCTTTCCTCTTGGTAGATTTTTTTTAAACAATAGTCATAGTATTATTATCATATAAATTTTATTTGAGTTCTTGAAAGGCAATTAACCCATTAATCAGCATGATCGCATTTCGAGGGCCTTTTTTTGATAAAAGTTTTTGGTACTTCGTAATTTTCAGTTTCAATAGTATTAATGATAGTATTTTTGTTATAATCAATACCTTTACGATTTTTATTATTAAAAAATAATATTATTAAAAATATAATTATAATTGTTGTTATCAAAAATAATAGTATTATAATTATTGCTGATTATTAGATTTGAAATGCTTAATAATAATTATTATTGATAAAATTAGATTTTCTTTTATTATATCTATTAATATTTTAGATTATTATTATTATTTGAATTATTGATAATAAAATTAATTAATAATAATATTATTATTTTTATATTCATCAAATAAAAAATTTTTATTAATAAAATTTTGAACAATTTTTGAAATAAAATTTTCATTAATTAAAAATTTTTTATCATATTAATTTTATACAATATTTTAAAATTTTGTATTACTAAAATTGTTATTTGAATCAGAAGAATTTTCGGTGTTTGAAATTTTTATTGGTTAGTGTATTATTTGGGATTTGATTAATATTTTTTTTTTTTATTTTCTAAAATTTGATTAAATTTATGGTGTCTGAATTTTTTTTACCTTTATTTTGAATTTTTTTTGGGCCAAAAAAAATTATTAAAATTAATAAAATTATTTAAAATATTTTTATCGTATAAAAAATTATTATTATTATTATTATTATTATTATTATTATTATTATTAAAATTATTATTAAAATTATTATTAAAATTATTATTGAAATTATTATTGAAATTATTATTGAAATTATAATTGAAATTATTATTATTATTATTAGTATTATTATTATAATTAAAATTTTGTTCATTTTTTTGACAAACAATTATTAATTAAAAAATTTTTCATTATTATGATCTGAAATATTATAATTATCAATATTTAAATTATTGTTTAGGTTATTATTTTTAATATTAGAAAAGTTTTTATTATAAAGAATATTATTAACATTATTAGGTTGATTATCAGGAATATTTGAAATTAGTTATTTTAAAAATTTGGAAAAAGATTATTTAAATATTTGAAAATATTAATAATATCAATTTTCATCTGATTTTCTTTACATAGTGAAAATCCAGGCCTTCCTAGAAAATCTATCAATAAAAGTAATGATGAATTTAAAACCATAAAATGAATCTGGGAAACGACCAACAATGACGGATTGGATAACATCTAGTGGTTTGGTGGCCATAAGAGTTACTCTATTATGAGACAATTTTTTCATTTTAGTTATACCACAGGTAATACAATTATTATCATTGTTAATATTACAGGTTAGTATATTCATTTACAAAATTTGATAAATCTTTGTTGTAGAAATGATCAAACCTTCTTATTCCAAATATTATTGTTCTCAGTGTTCAGAGTTAAAATTATTGTATTTATTATTTATTGTAATTCTGAATGTAATACATCCATCAATTGATCTATAAGTATTAATAATTTTGTTATCATTGTCTGTAGTGATGAGGTGTGATTCATTGTTAATAAGTTTAGTTATTGAAATTAACTCTGTGTAAAGAGTTCTATGAGAAACAGATTACAAATAACAAATTTTAACACCAAAATAAAGTAGAACACGTAATAAAAATTCGTTTTTTTTTAAATAAAATAATCTTTATTAATAAAAAAAAATAAATCTCTTTTTTGTTATTAACTATCATATAGTCAATAACTAATACATCGATTTAATTATAGAAATTTACATGTATTTATATTTTTTCATTATTACATTATAATATATTATTTCTATCTAATTTACATATATTACTATTTATTTATAAACAAAATATTTATTAATAATTTTATTAAATATTAATTAACTAAACTAAACAATAATTAATTCAATAAACTTTCAACTTATTTACAATAATAATTAAATCAATAAAAACTCATTTATTATATATTTATTATATAAATATTATTAATACTAATGTTTATATATTTACAATTCAAAACTATTTTTATAAACTATTTAAACTAATTTTAACTATTTAAAACTATTCCGAAATTAATTTTAAAGTATTTTAAACTAACTAAACTAAATTAACTAAGTTAAATAGAATAACTATTTTAAATAAACTAAACTAAATTAACTAACTTAAATAAATTATTTAGATTAAAGTTATTATCCAAAATTATTTAAATAATAATTTTTCCTTTATGAAAAGTTTTCATAAATTTATAATTAATTTTCATATACGTAAATCATAAATTTATGTAATTTTATTACATTAATTAATTATGTAATAATTAATTATTAAAGATTTTATTAAATCTTTACACTCTGTATAAGAAAATTGAATTGCACTGAACAAGTTTTTTTTTTTCATGTTTTGAACAGAATACTTCATTTAAGGTAATATTATAACAGTTAATAGAGCCTTTGTACATGCGAAATCCTTCAAATTCCATTTCAGAATGGTTGCACAGGTTAAATTAATTTTGTATTTTTTAAATTTTTCTAATAAACTTTTATTATAAGTAAAGTGTACAAACTCACCAGATTCGTATATCCAAGTTGATTCGTTATTGTCATTTAGAGTTGGACAATTGTTATTCTTTTCATAATTATTAATATAATTAATCTGTGTAATTAACACTATAATTAAGATTTTTATCTAAATTATTATTTTCATTTTTATTATTTATTGTTAGCAAACGAAGATTTTGACATATATTATTTTATGACTTTTATAAATTGAAACTTAAATTAAAAATATTTATCTTTAGGTTTTTCGTTGTATTACATCTATAATTTAAACTCATAATAAATTTCATTATATTTTGACACCAGCCACAATTTCTATAAACTTACTTAATTGTGGAAAGGAATTCAAAAATAAGAATGTAGAAAATTACTGCAAAAATAATGGAATTAAGAAAATATATATTTATAAATAATAGCTTTAGGCTAATCCTTTATTATTTAATTATTATTTAATTATTTATTATTCAATTATTTATTATCTATTATTATTTATTATTATAATTTATTATAATTTATTATTATTTATTATTATTATTATTATTATTATTATTATTTATTTATTATTATAATTTATTATAATTATCATAATTTATTATTATTTATTATTATTATTATTATTTATTATTATTATTATTATTATTATTTTTATTATTTATTATTATTATTATTATTTTTATTATTTATTATTATTATTATTATTATTATTATTATTATTATTATTTATTATTATGATTATTTATTATTAATCATATTTATTATTTATTATTCAATTATTTATTATTCCATTATTATTTATTATTTATTATTCAATTATATATTATTTGTTATTATTTATTATTCAATTATTTATTATTCAATTATTTAATTAATTATATATTAATTATTTATTAATTAATTATTTATTATTTAATTATTTATTATTTATTATTCATTATTATTATGATTTAGGCCTATTTTGTCTCTATTGATTCCTAGATTATTCCAAATAATAGCTTTAGGCTAATCCTTTATTATTTAATTATTATTTAATTATTTATTATTCAATTATTTATTATCTTATTATATATTATTATTATTTATTATGATTTATTAGTATTTATTATTATTATTATTTTTTATTTATTATAATTTATTATAATTTATTATTATTTATTATTATTTATTAATTATTATTATTATTATTAATTATTATTTATTATTATTATGATTATTAATCATATTTATTATTTATTATTCAATTATACATTTATTATTTATTATTTATAAAAAAATACTCTTTTTACTATTTATTATTTATGATTCAATTATTTATTATTTATTATTTATTATTTAATATTTAATATTTAATATTTAATATTTATTATTTATTATTCAACAATTTATTATTTATTATAATTTATTATTTATTATTTATTATTTATTATTTATTATTTATTATTTATTATTATTTATTATTTATTATTAATTATTTATTATTTATTATTTATTATTTATTATATTATTATTTATTATGTATTATTTATTATTTATTATTTATTATTTATTATTTATTATTTATTATTTATATTCAATTATTATTTATTATTTATTATTTATTATTTATTATAATTTATTATTTATTATTTATTATTTATTATTTATTATTTATTATTTATTATTATTTATTATTTATTATTAATTATTTATTATTTATTATTTATTATTTATTATATTATTATTTATTATGTATTATTTATTATTTATTATTTATTATTTATTATTTATTATTTATTATTTATATTCAATTATTATTTATTATTTATTATTTATTATTTATTATTTATTATTTATTATTTATTATTTATCATTTATTATTTATTATTTATTATTTATTATTTATTATTTATTATTTATTATTTATTATTTATTATTTATAATTTATAATTTATTATTTATTATTTATATTCAATTATTATTTATTATTTATTATTTATTATTTATTATTTATCATTTATTATTTATTATTTATTATTTATTATTTAATTATTTATTATTTAATTATTTATGATTGATACAAAAATTTATATTAAGTTTATAAATTTATGAATTCAACAGTTGCCTTTAATTCTTATTTTTAAAAGAGAATTATTTTTTATAGAATAAAAATAAAAAAATAATGATTGATTATTTATTTTTTTTAGTAATTAACACAAAAAAAAAAAAAAAATTAAATTTATAATAAAAACACAAAATGAATATTTTATACTTTTATTAAACACCAAAAACAAATATTGAGAAAATTAGATATATTTTTAGAATAGCATTTCATATATAATACTTAATATTTAATTTTATTTATCTTTATTTTTTATAATTACAAAAGTGTATATATTTTTTAACAAGGTTACATTTTATTTCTTTTATAATTTTATTTAAATATAATAATATTCTGATTGGGTAAAATATATTAAAGTCATTATTAAGTATTTATTTTTTTTTTTTTATATTCTAACATTCCTCCTAAAATATGACTTTCCTAAAATGTCATATTTTTTATTTATATTATTTCAAATAAAATATAAATCATCAATTTTTGTTAATAAGGAATTTCTAAATTTATCCATTAATGTCCCATTTAAATACTTCGTAAACCCATCAGCGAGATTGTTTTCAGATTTTATATATTTAAGATAGATTTTATTTTCTTTGACTATTTCTCTTATGTAATGAACCCTAATGTCTACATGTTTAGTTTTTGGGTTGATAGTTTGATTTGTAGCGTTATAAATAGCTGCTTTATTGTCAACATTTACTTCAATATTTTTAATATTTAAGTTCAATTCTTCGAATAAATTTAAGTACCATATACATTGTTTACCGCATTCACTAAGACTGTAATATTCGGACTCGGCTGTTGAAGTCGATATTGATTTTTGTAACTTTGAACACCAGCTTGTTGGTGCACCACCAAATGTTATTAAGAATCCTGTTGTTGAACGTCTAGTTTCCAAGTCACCTCCGTAATCCGAATCGACATACGCTTTAACATTCGGATTATTTGTGAAATTTATTCCATATTTTTTAGTTCCTTTTAAATATCTTAATATTCTCATTACGTTATTCCAGTCTTCCATATTTGGTTCCTTTGCCCTTCTAGCTGCTTTTGATACAGAGAAGATAATGTCGGGTCTTGTACATATACTGAGATATAATAAATTTCCTATTATGCTTCTATATTTTGTTTCATCTACTTTTACCTTCCTAAGATCTTCATTTTCAATTGGGGTCATAATTCTAAGAGGTGTACAATTTTTCATATTAAATTTAGAAAGTAATTCATCAATATATCTGTGTTGATGTAAAAAGTAACCATTTTTATGTTTTATAAATTTTATTCCAATAATATAATCAACATTACCTATATCTTTCATTTTGAACTTTTTCTCAATTAATAATTTTACACTTTCTATTGTTTTCTTTGATCCTGATATTAGAATATCATCCACATATATAGCTAACATACTTAAAAGTTTTCCTTTATTAAATTTAACGTACAGACAAGGTTCACTTATAAGTCTTTTATATCCAATTATAGATAGCCGTTTAATTTATCATTCCACTTGGCACCACTTTGTTTCAGTCCATATATTGCCTTCTTCAATTTCCAAAATTTCTTATTGTAATCTTCATGTCCTTTAGGTGGTTTCATATACAAATCTTCATTTAATTCAGCATTTAAATAGGCGGCAGTTATATCTATTTGGTTTATTTCAAAATTGTTCTGAGTGGCAATTGCTGTAAAGATTCTTATTGAATCCTGTTTTAAGGTAGGTGCAAAGGTTTCTTTATAATCTATGCCGTATTCTTGCGTAAATCCCTTTGCTACTAATCTTGATTTTCTTTTGATTATTTCTCCATTTGAGTTTCGTTTGAATTTGAAAATCCATCTTGATGATATTAAGTTTGCGTTCTTAGGTATTTTATCAATTGTTTCATATACTTTTAGATTTCTCATATTGTCGAGTTCATTATCGACTGATTTTAACCATTCATTTTTATCATTTAAATTAAAGATATCATCATAATTATTTGGTTCGCGTAATTCTTTTAATGATTTTTGTTTTTTGTTATTTGAATTTAATATGAAGTTTTCATTTCTATTTCTTTTTCCTAAATGTATGGAAGATTCTATGTTAAATAATTTGTTATTCGTTAAGTTATTAATGATTCGTTGTTCATTGTTGTTATCGTTATTATTGTTTGAATTATATCTGTCTATATTTGAATTATTATGATTGTTTTTATTACTGACAGTGATCATATTGTCGTTTTCATTAATATTATTATTTATTTTGTTATTATTGCTGTTGGTAGTGTTGTTGTTGCTGTTTGTGTTATCGTTGTTATTAATTTTATTGTTACTTGTGTTATTGTTATTATTATTGTCGTTGTTGTTAATGTTATTATCTTGAGATTCTATATTATTATTATAATCTTTGTTTTGATTATTATTAATATTTTTGGTGTTGTTATTATTGTTGTTTCTTCTTTTGTTATATGTTCTTTTATTTTTTATTTGAATGTTTTTACTTGGTATATTATTTTCATTTATTTGAGTATTATTGTCTAATATTTGAATATTATTTGACTTATTGTTATTATATTGATAATACGGATTATTATTGTTAGTATTATTAAAGTCTTTGCCATGGTTTATATCATACGTGTTATCATAAAAGTAGGTATTATCATTCCTCCTTATTATATTATTGGGAATAAAATTTGAGATGTCATTATCGCAATGAGATAAATGTGAATTTCCTGGTGTAAATTCAAAGAATTCAACACTTCGTGAAATTATAATTTTATTATTTGTTATATCAAGAATTTTGTATGCTGTGGGATTATCAACATACCCCAAGAATATGCCAGGAGATGAGTTATTTTGAAATTTGGTACGGAATAGTTTTGGAACGTAATAAAAAACTTTACATCCGAAGACACGTATGTTTGAATAATCAACTTTGTTATTGGTTAAAAGTTCATATGGAATTTTATTATTTATCCCTTTATGAGGGATTCGATTATGAATGTAGTTCGAAGTAGAGACGGCGTCTTCCCAAAATTGTAAGCTAAGTTTTGCGTCATTTAACATTGACTTTGCAGAATTGATTATAGTGCCGTTGAATCGTTCAATCCTACCATTTTGTTGTGGGTGGTAGGGAACAGTAAATTGATGTTGTATTCCAAAGTCAATGCAAAATTGTTTGAAATTTTTGTTGTTAAATTCGGTACCATTTCTGTACGGATATATTGAATTCTTTTGTTAAATTGATTTTTTATTTTATTAAACCAATTAAGGAAGTGATAAAAAGATTCTGATTTACTCTTCATAAAGAGAGTCCACCCAAATCTTGAATGGTCATCCAAAATGGTTAAGATATATTTATTGTCATAGATAGAGTTTTGTATTGGACCTATAAGATCCATGTGTATGAGTTGAAATATATTTTTGGCTCTATTATGTGATGATTTGAAGGGCTTATTTTTAAGTTTTGAATAACTACAAATAGGGCACTTTGAGTTTATGTTGATTTTTAAAATTTTATTTTTGATACTATTGATATTAAAATGGGCAAAACGACGATGCCATAAATTTAGTTTATCAATTGATTTTAAATGTGTATAATTGATTTCAACCAAATTATTATTATGTTGGTTGTTTTGAAAATTTAATGGTTGAGTTGAAATCCAAAATTTAAATGTATTAAATTGGTTCGATTTAATTGATAATATTCTTTGATTGTGTTCGTCATAAATTAGTGCATATGATTTATTATTAGTATTATTGAAAATTATTTTGTATCCTTGTTGTGTTAGATTTCCAATTGATAATAAATTTTTATTTATTTTTGGTGAGTAATAAACATTCTTAATGATTATTTTGTGATTATTAATGTATCCTATGAGATCTCCTTTAAATTGTGTTGATATAACTTGATTATTAGCTAAATAAACTTTGTCATTGCATTTTTGAATATTATGTAATTTATTTAAATGACCAGTAATATTTATTGATGCACCGGAGTCCAATATCCAACACATCATTTCTTTTTGTTTATTTTCTTCGTTTTGTTTATTTACTTCGGCAAAATTAATATCAAGGTTTTCTTGAGAATTGTAATCCTTGGTAAAAGCATCGGCATAGCTTGTATCGTACCTTTCTTTTCCCATGAAATTTGCATAATTTCTACGTTTATTAAATTTTCTTTTAAAATTATTTCTTCTTCTTTTGAAAATTTTTCTTCTTTTGTTATTATTTTTATCATCTCTTCTAATTTTACAGTTATAAAAGAAATGGCCCCATTTACCACAATAATTACATCTACCATTTTTGGTCTTTTTAGTAGATGTTTTTATTTTAGTAAGTTTTTTCTTATTTGTATTAATGTTAGTATTATTTTCTATTGAAAATATATTTTTATTATTTTGATTATTTGTTAAGGATTCTTTTAGGTTTGAAGAGATTATTTCAGGCAATACATCCTTAACATATTCACTGCATTTATTCCAATCATTTTTAAATTGAAACACATTAATCCAACGGAGTTCTTCTGGGAGGCTTCTGTTAAGGATGCCTACTTTAACACTTGATTCAATGTCATTATCTATTTTCTCGAGTTCATCAAGTGTGTTCTGTAGTTCAGCAATAAATATATTAATGTCCACTTCTGGGTTATACTTCAAATTATCGAGTTTGGTTTTAAGTTCTAATTTACGCGTGTTGATGTTTTTGGTAAAAGATCTTTTTAGAATCTTCCACAATTCAAAGGCGGTTTTATTTGATCCTTGCACAATGTCTTGTGTTTTTTCTCCAATACTGTTTAGGACGATCCATTTTGTTGTGATATCGTTATTGATATCAACTACATTGGTGTTTTTGTCATACACCAATGTGTCATCAAATTCATCTTCGATATACTTAGATAGGTCATCTTGTATATCTCTCTTCCTTAATTTCTTAACTTTTTCTTTGGTGATATAGCCAACTAGGTTGTTAATTGATAATAGATGAAGGATTTTGGTTCTCCATCTATTATAGTTTTCAGTATTTAATTCAACTACTCTGTTAAAATTTTCAGAGTAGTTAAATTTAATTGTTGGCCTGATGTCAATGGGTTCTTCAATGGTAATTACTTCATTTCTATTGTTTCTTCTTGTGTTAGCCATTGTGGAGAATTTTAAATTAATTTATTTTTTAATAATTTATTAATATTTTATATTATGCGAATATTTTTTTTTTTTTAAAATTTTAAAGAATAATTGATGAGGGATATGTTGTATGTCTGGATTGTTTATTTATACATATTCAATATATTGATTAAAACCTTATTCTATTTTCATTAAATAAATGTAAATTGAAATATATATTGTTTAATATTTCCTTGATAATTTATAATGAACTTTAATAATATATATTTTTGATAATTGGTTAAGTTATATTTATTACTTAATAAAAAAAGGTTATAAAATAATATATTTCAGAATTATGATTGGTTTCTATTTTTATCTTATTTTTTAATGTAATATTTTTCATTATGCTATTTGAAATTAATTTAATTAAACATTTATATTATTGGTTTTTTATGTTTGAAAAAGGTATTTATACTTGATTTACATTTATTAATATTGGAATTAAAAATATATATGTTTTTTTTTTTTTTTTTAATTTTATTATTAATAATTGACAATAATATTTTCAGTTCAAATTAATTATTTGACTGATCATATGATTTTCAGTTCAAATTAATTATTTGACTGACCATATGATTTTCAGTTCAAATTAATTATTTGACTGACCATATGATTTTCAGTTCAAATTAATTATTTGACTGACCATATGATTTTCAGTTCAAATTAATTATTTGACTGACCATATGATTTTCAGTTCAAATTAATTATTTGACTGACCATATGATTTTCAGTTCAAATTAATTATTTGACTGACTATGTCATTTTTCAGTTCATATTATAATTTGACTGACTATACTATTTTTACAGTTCAAATTATAATTGACTGACTATTTTATTATTTTATTTTATTATTAATTTTTTTTTTTTTTTTTATTTTATTTCAATATAAAATTTTATTGATAATACTAATTTTCAGTTCAAATTATAATTGACTGACTATATTATTTTTTCAGTTCGAATTATAATTTGACTGACTATAATATATATGTATATTTTTATATACAATGAATGAATAATGATATTATTAAATTGTATTAATCCCTCATTAATTTATTTATTTATTTATTTTTTTTTTTTTTTTTTTAAAATATTTTTGATAATATATTTTGATTTAATTATTATGAAAATAACAAAGTTAATTATGTAGATTCATAATTAATTAAATTATTTCTTTGATAATTCAAAATTAGATGTTATTATTGATAAATATAAAAATGATTTTTAATATTAAAAATAAGAAAGCGTTAGTTCAATTTATTTATAAGATGAATATATTTATATATTAATTATGTAAATTATAACTTAACTTATGGTTAAGCTCAGTTGTAGACTGAGACTCTTAATCTATTAAACACCAAAAACAAATATTGAGAAAATTAGATATATTTTTAGAATAGCATTTCATATATAATACTTAATATTTAATTTTATTTATCTTTATTTTTTATAATTACAAAAGTGTATATATTTTTTAACAAGGTTACATTTTATTTCTTTTATAATTTTATTTAAATATAATAATATTCTGATTGGGTAAAATATATTAAAGTCATTATTAAGTATTTATTTTTTTTTTTTTATATTCTAACAACTTTTATTTATTTAATTTTATTTTTGTTAATACATTAAAAACCAATAAAAATAATTTTAAGAATATTTTATTAAAAAAAAAATAAAACTTTTATTAAATAATTAATTAGTCTTTGTTAACTTTTCTCTCTAATTTTAAAAGTTCACTTTTCTTTAATTGCATTATTATTTCTTTTTTTATTATTTAATAAATTTCATATTTTTTACGAATAATAAAAGTTTTTAATAATAATAATAATAATATTAAAAAATAGAATATATTTTAATATATTATATTGTAATATGAAAATATATTTTTAATTTAACGTATACATTTAATAATTTGTATACAATTTGTATTTGTTTTATTTTTTTATAATAATTTTGAAATTTTTTATAATTCTTTTATCAATTATTTATTATTATTATTATTATTGTAAGAAATATTTAAGTTTTATTAATAAATTTTTAATTTTATTTATTATATTATTGTTAATTGTTATTTTAGTATTAACACAAATAAAGTTGTATTTATATAAAAATTTGTGGCTTGGCTTCATTACTAATTATGAATTACATGAATTTAGAATAAAATGCATTACTAATTATTACTAATTATTATTAATTCAATTCAATATTTTAATTATTCTAACATTCCGCCTAAAACTTAAATTATTTTAGGAAATGGTTTAATGTTTTATAAAGTTGATTTTATAGTATATATTGTTTAGTTTTGTATAGTTTGTATTAGCTTATGTCAAAAATTTTACTTGTGAAACTTTTTAATTTTGTTCCATTAATGTTTTTTGTTAATACGTCGGCCACCATTTCACTTGTATTCTTGTATTTTAGTACTATTTTGTTTTTTTTAATGTTGTCGTTACCGAAATGAAATTTTATATCTATATGTTTTAATTTTGTAGAGAATTCACCATTTTCCATAATTATTTTACTTGATTTATTGTCTGTATATATTGTGATAGGAGATTTGTGGTTGAATAATTCATATATAATGTTTCTAAACCATAGAGCTTTCTTGATGCATTCTGAGGCACTAATGAATTCTGCCTCTGCAGTGGAAGTAGCTACTATTGTTTGTTTCTTGGAATACCATGAAATGGGCGAGTTTCCCATTAAGAATGTATGACCTGATGTTGATTTCCGGTCTTCCTTGTCCCCAGCGAAATCGGCATCGGTATATCCATGGAATGGACCTAAACCATTATATAAAATTTTGTAGTATTTAGTGTTATTTAAATATTTTAAAATATTAATAATTTTATATCAATCGGCATATGTAGGATTTTCACATTGTGCAGCATGATTTAGTGCGAAAGAAATGTCTGGCCTAGTGCATTTTGCTAAATATATATATGATCCAATTACACTTTTATATGTAGTAGGATCAAAAGGTTTATCATTCGTAATATTATTTAGTGTGCAAGGTGGGTTAGTTCTTTTATTTTGAGTAATTTTAAAATTACTCAATAAATTTTCAATAAAATTTGTTTGTGAAATTCGGTATTCGAGTTTCGTTTGTTCAATTGTAATACCTAGAAGATATTTTATAGGCCCATAATTAGATAAATTAAATTTTGATTTAATTTTATTGATTATATCATTTATTTCATAGTTACTACCACTGATGATCATATCATCTACATATATACCAATTAAACAAATTATTTTATTATCTTTTAGTTTCCTAAAAATGCACTGGATCGGATTTTAATTGATGGAAGCCTTGTTCTTTTATGAAGGTAGAAATTGTTTCGAACCATTGTCTTCCAGACTGCTTTAAACCGTACAGAGCTTTATTTAATTTCCAAAATTCTTTTTGATAATATTATGAATTACATGAATATTCTTAGAATAAATGCATTACTAATTATTATTAATTATTATTAATTCAATTCAATATTTTAATTATTCTAACAATTATTATTATTATTTATTATTATTATTATTATTATTATTATTATTATTATTATTATTATTTATCAATTATTATAAAATTATTCAATTACTTATTATTTTTTATAAATATAATCCTCTAGAAAATAAAAATAAAAATAAAAATTATAAAAATAAAAATTATAAAAATAAAAATATTTGTTTATAAAAAATTTTGTAAAATTTAAACAAATTTATAAAATGCATATAAAAATATAAAAATAATAAATAAACATAAATATTAAAAAAAAATAAATAAATAAATAAAGTATTAAAAAAAAAAAAAAAAAGATTTTACATGTTCTTAAAAGAAGTTTTTTTTATTATAGAAAAAATGATAAAAATATATATATATATTTTTAATTCGTATTGAACCTTAATAGAAATTAAAAATAAAAAAATTAAAAAAAAATAAAATATGAAAATAAAAAAGAAAAAAATAAAAAAAAAATATAGAAATAAAAAATAAAAAAATAAAAAAATAAAAATAAAGAAAATAAAATATATAATAAAAATTTCAAAGTTATGTTTAATGATTAACATATTTAATATTTATTTAAATTACTTTAAAAATTTTGTAAAATGGTGATTTTTAAAAAAAAAGTTTAACACTATGTAAATAAATTAGATAATTATTTTTTTTTTAAAAAACTTGAAAATAATATTGATTATTAATTATATATATTTTAATATGTAGGTAACAAGTAAATAAGATAAAGTAGAAACAATATATAATATTAAATAATGGAGTCCTTTTTATTGTAAAGTTATTATTAAATAAAATATATATTAAATATAGCATTATTATTGTATAAATTATACATTTCCTGTCAGACTCCTTAACAGATTAAGAGACTCATTTAATAAATTTTTAATTATAGTACTACAATTTTTTTTTAATTATTTAAAATATTTTTTTTTTAAAAATCGGTAGAAGAAAAGGTAATAAAAAAAATCAATTGAAGAAAGTTCTGGTTCATCACCTCCAACAAGATATTAAGGACAATGAATTTATGTCTTTTAATGACTGCAGAAATCTTGAATTTTCTGATGATTCTGATAATCAAAATGAAAAACAATATAATAATTATCTTTAATAAAATTAAATATTTCAGTAACGTATCAAAATCTGTTTTTGATATAAAGGATTTTAACCAAACAAAGGAAAACCTTTTTACAATGGTACCAGCCTATGATGAAACATTTAATTGCAAATGATTTTGATATTTACATATACAAAAGATTAACTATGATAGATATGAACAGAGATCAGATTAAGTCTGATAATACAAGTTCAATAAATTATAATAAATAGCCTTGATGAATCAACTCAAGACTATTGACATGGATGTAAAACTACTTTTCAAATGATACTGAGAATAAAAGATCGTTTCTACCAATCTAGTCAAGCACTTTTAAACATCTTAGGACATAAAATTATAAATTTAAAAATAATAAATAATGTTTATATTCAGTTTATCAATGAATTAAATCATTTATATGACCAATATGAAATGGAATGCCAAAAGCTAAATAGACCACCCCTAGATGAAGAAACTAAAATTTTTATTTTTTACTAGAGTTGGATGGTATTAGAATAAACTCTTCTCCTATTTATAATTTTAAAAACTTTGATAATCTAATAAGCAAATTATACAGAAGGCATGACTCGTTTGAGAGAGCCAATATTTTGAAATCTATTACTACTAGAATAAATATTAGTTCTAATATTAACAGTATCCATAAGAGTAAAATAAATTTTAATAAAAATAAAAAATCTAATATATTTCAAAATAATGGAAACTATAATGATTATTATTGTTACATATGTAAAAACTAAAGGTCATTCTATTGATTACTGTAAATATAATTCTTTAACTAAAGAAACCACTAAATCTAATAATTATAAAAATAATTATAGTTTTCATTCTTTTAACATTATTGAATAAAATGCTGATGCATTATACAAATTTTAATATTTATAATGATGAAAAAAAAATTCTAAAGATAATGAAGAAGAATCCTATATTAATTTTATTGATAATATTTCTGTTGTGGATAATTGCAATACTATCAATACAAAATAATAAAAACAATTTTACTTATTAGATTATTAAAGTGGAACAGGAATTAACTAATGAAATAAAATATCTAAAAGATATAAATAAAATAAATAATAAAAAACATTATTTATTCAAATGGTAAATTAGATACTATTAAATATGTAGGTAAATAGAAAAGAAAATTCAAAAATAAATAAATTCACATTAATATGATAGATATTACGCATCAAACATAAAAAGTTAATTTATTTTCAACTCATTCGATATTAAAAAAATGGATGAACGATAATAAGAGAGAATATCAAGAGTAAAGATCATCCACAAATATATAAAGATAAGACACTTTATTTTCTTATGACACAATATCAATATATACTTTTAAATCAAAAAATCACATTTATTATATTGATATATAATAACAAGGATATCAAGAATTTTATTATAGAACACACCAAAAACCACAGCAGCAAAGAATACCATCAATGCAAAATCAACAAGTTAAAGAAAAAACCATTTTATCATTCAAACAAAACTTTTTAATAAACCGTTAGAACTAATTTATACAGATGTACTAGGCAAATTGGGAAATTCTTATAGAAACTTCAATTATGTCACATTCCTAAATGATTATTCCAGAAAATGTTGGATCGATTTAATAAGTAAAAAAAAAAAAAATCTGATTTCTATGATATTTTTGATAAAATTTATCAGATATATTTCAAATACCGTCCCCTTATAAAATTATTAATATTAAATCAGATAATGGAACGGAATATATTAACAAAATCTTAATTAATTTCTTAGGATCAAACGGCATTCATTTTATTCACTATCTAACAAACAATCGTGCTGAAAGATTGAACCAAACTCTAAATTGTTATACTACAATTCTCCATAAATTCGCCTCATTAATGTATTGATACTGAAATTCCAAATGAAATTATATTTTTTTACAATAGAGCTATTGATATGGCGCATTTAAAAGTTTTTGGCTGTAAAGCGTATTTTTATAATTATCATAAAATTAATAAGTTCGATAATAATACTAAACCTGGTATTTTCTTTGTTTACGAGTCTGATTTATTAACTGAGGGAGGAACGTTTCTATAATTTTAATTCTCATTTAAAGAATCCTTTCAATAATAATAATTATATTAATAATATTACCTATTATAACCATAACTATTATAATATTAATAATAATAATAGCATTAATGATAATATTTATAAACATAATAATAATTATAATAATAATAATATTTATTATGATATTAATACTTATCATAATAATATTAACAGTAACAATAATAATAATAATTATAATGTTTTAAAAGAAAACACTAATATTTCAAATAATAAAAGAACCCTTGACATAGATAGTAATTATATGAACGAATCTGAATGAATAAACAGAAAAAGATGACCAAGATTGAAAATTTGTGTGATTCAAAAAAAAAAAAAAAAAAAAAAAAATGAATTACTCCATATTTAAGAAATGAAAAATTGACCTACGACAACAAAATTATATGTCAAATATATTATTATTTCCATTTTTTAAATTTTTTGGAATATTTTAATAAGACTTATTTATATAAATATGATATTCAATATTGGAAATATTATAACGATATATATCACATAACAAATAATGTTTCAGAATCTTTTAACAATTACTATAAAAAAATGTTTTACTAAAAACATTTTTTCTATGAATTGATTTATCATTTAAAAAGAAAAGAATTTTTATCTTACAATAATTAAAAAAGGAAAATTGAAGGAGCTTGGAAAAAAAAAATATTAATAAAAACTGATGAAATCAATGATTTAATTAAAAAATACAAAAAAAAAGGAATCCGAATTAATTGATAAAAAATGTGATAAAAATGATATCATTGATTTATGGTATAAATAATTATTAGAATTAAACAAGCTCTAAATTTATAAATAATAATTAACTAGAATATATATAATTTAAATAATATTAATATTAATATCAATATATTTTATTAATATCAATGTCAATATATTTTACTAATATCAATATCATTATATTTTATTAATATCAATATCAATATTTAAATTTTATTAATAATAAATATTTAATATTATAATTAATTTTATTTTATTATTTAATTTAATAATAAAATATAAAATTTCATTTATTTTATTTAAAATAAAATAAAATGGAAAGGTTTTATTATTAAAATATTTAATAATAAAATATAATAATAAAATAAAATGAAAATAAATTAAAATAAAATAAAATTCTTAACAGAAAACTTATTTATTGTTTTATTTATTTTTTTTTAGTTTTTATTTTATTTTTTTAATGCTAAAACACAATAAATAAAAATATATACCTTGAAAAATATGGCGTATTATATATATTATACATATTGTACAAATATTTATGTAGATTGTTAGATTGTACATAAATTATGTCGAAATGCATCACGTTCACAAAAAGTATCAATACTTTTTTGATACAATTAATTTAAAAAGTATCATAAAATATGGGAAAAGCAAGAGGGAATTAATCAAGAAATATCGTATTTATGAAATAGTATAATAATTATTATATATTTATATAATACACTCAAATTATTATTTTAGAATATAATATTCATTTTATTATATTTATTTATTAAAATTATTCACTTTATTATATTTATTTATTAAAATAATTATTCACTATTATTCATTCTCAATTAATACATTTCAATAAATAAAAACACATCCTCTTTTTTTTATAATTAAAACTTCCTAACTAATTTTTATCTTATTATTCTCTATATTATTATTATTTAAAATTTGTACTTATATAATTAATTATATTATATATTTTTATATCAAACTTATATTAATAATAAAATAATAAAATAATTTTATAATATTATATCTTATAAAATATTAATTTTAAGTTATTTAGAAAATATTAATAATAAAATTATTTACAATAATATTTATAATAATAATTATATCACTTTACATTCATATTAAATATCTCGTATCATTTTAATGATAAATAATAATAAATTAAACTATAAATATTAATAACAATAAATTATTATAAATTAATTAAATTAATTAAATTACTTAAATTACTTAAATTAATTAGAATAGTATAATTAAATAAATTAAACTAAAAATCAATATTAAATATTTTTTGTAAATTATTATAATAATAAATAGTTAATTTCCTAAATTAGTTTTATTTTTATTTTAATTATATTAATAACTTTTATATTATTTATTATAAAAGAAATATATTTAATATTTCTTTAAGTTATTATTATATATTCAATAATTGTTTTAATTATTTTTTTTTATAATTAATTAAATTATTTTTATATATATGAATTCAATAATTTTAATTAAAATATAAGAATTATGCTTAAATATATTAAATAGCTTATTTTTGCAAACAAATATTACTTTATTTTAATTATTAAATATAAAAGAGAGAAAAATGTACTAAATAAAAATGTAACGATTATTAAAAATTTATTCTTAATAAAAATATTAAAAATAAAATATTTTTATAAATAAATAATAATAATAAGTTCAAATAATAATAATATTAAGAAATATTATTATTCAAACGATAACTACTAAATAGTTATCAAGTGGTGGAGAACTCGTTCTACGGTGGCGGAAAGTTCTACCTTTGCCTACTTCTCTCTATAATTTCATAGGAAACTTTCATTCTACTTGTGTAATATTCTACTTGTGTGATTTTCAAGTTGTGTGATATTCAACTTGTAGTATTCTACCGTGTTATTTTCTGACTTGTGGTATTCTACCTTGTTATTTTCTAACTTGTAGTGTTCTACCGTGTTACTTTATTTTCTTTTTATTTCTATTTTTTTTCAATATGACTTCGGAAGATAGTGGTAAAACTGACTATGAAAAAGTCTCGAAAATGGCAAAGAGACATAACCGCTTTAGGTTCTAAAAAAGCTAAGTATTTCAAATGGAAAAGAGATCTTTTAGACATCTTTGAGGACTTTACTCTTTCAGAAAAGGAAAAGAAAAGGATAGTGTTGTCTACTACTGTCGATACTACACATGAATTGTGTGAAGAATTATACTTTGAAGAGAAGTCAATGACAGACGAAGAATTCATTAATAAAATTGAAGAAATAATTGAAACAGATGAAATATCCTCTTTTAGTTCTGAAAAGTTGGAACATACAAAAATTGGGAAAAAAAATGTTAGAATTTTTAACCTTCATTTTAATGACCTTCTTAACGAAATTAAGGATAAAGATAAACCTTCTGAGTTTAGATTAATTGTTCTTTATATTAAAGGATTAAAAGAAAAGCGTAGTCTTTATTCCGTTATGATAGCAAAAAAGTTTGACTCACTAAAACAAGCAATGGAATTTGCATTAAGAATTGATTCAAGAATTCAAGTTTATGAAGATGAAGGAGAATATTCCAATCAAAATAGTAATTCTAACTCTAAATATTTAAAGAAGAATAACTTTAATAAATAATATTACAATAAAAAAAATCCTAGTAAATCACCTACAAAGAACATAGATAATAGGCATATCAATACTAGTGAATCTTCAGATCAAAAATATAATTCTGACCTGGATAAACTTACCAAAAAATTTGCAAACATGTCCTTGCATGTTTGTCATCGTTGTTCACAAAAAGGTCATGATGCTCATATCTGCACTAATGAACTCTCTAAACATAATAAGAATCTCCTGGATAAATTCACCCATATACAAAATAATTTAAATTAATTTAGGGAAGTTCTCAATCTTCCCGATCTTGTATTAAAATTGATAATAATTATTACAAACCTAAATTTCCAAATTCTAATAAAGAATCATACATAATCCCTAATCAAAAACATTTAAAATTTGACTTAAATGCTATTAAACGAAAAACCCTTGAAGTAAATAGTAATACTTCTTCTAGTCAAACAAATAAGAAATTTAAATTAAAAGACAATCCAATTCCAATTAAAACTAAAGCTCTTTTAGAAAAGAACAAACAAGAATCTAATAATTCTAAAATCGATAATAATTTTAGAAATAATCTTCATACACCAAGTGATAATACTGATAATCTAGAAATATTAGATACCTCTTTTATTGCTAACAAAAATATTAGACTTTGTATTAAACAATTAAAAATTAAATCCTGATGACATTAGAAAAATTAATTCAATATATAACTTTATGAAAGTAAAATTGACAATGAATCTTTAGAAAAGTATACCACAAATCACCTTGATAGAATTTATCATGAAGAACTGGAATAGCTTGATTTAAATAATTCTCCTCATTCAAACTTTAAAAATAACATTAATTTTATTCAAAAATCGAATATTGCTTCTGTAATGGGCAAAATAAAAGATATTCCAGTAAAAGTTTTAATTGATACAGGATCTAATGTAAATGTAATTAATAAAGCATTTCTTAAGAAAATCTCCTCCCAATACCAATCTAAGAAGAATGTAGAGATTTTCTTTAAACTTGCTTCAAATACGGTAGTACGTTCTAATTCAACAGTAGACCTTTGCTTTTCCTTTAAGAACACTAATATCACTTCCAAATTCTGGATTCTTGATGACAAAGATTCCTGTTACGATATTATTTTGGGAAGAACTTCACAAAAGGAACATAGACTTTATATTGATCCTGACGATGATGCTCTATATAAGAAAACTGATAATAAATCAATTTGTGTTGCTAACCCTGTTCCGTTTCTAAATTCTATTGAAAGCATCTTTACTATTTCTATTAGGAACTATAAACAAAAAACCTCTATTTTGGAAGACCTCACCAATTAAGAAACTAGTACTCTTAATAATTTGTTAAAGGAATTTGATGATGTTTTGGTAGACTCCATTGAAAAAGTCTCAATCGCTAAGGTGGAACCTCATTCCATCGAACTTACAAACTCGAATCCTATTAAGTTACGTCTATATAAAATTTCGTTGGAAAAATCAAATGCTTTGAAAGAAGAAATTATCAAGCTACTAAAGTATGGTTTTATCGAACCATCCCATTTTATTTTTTTTTATAATTAATTAAATTATTTTTATATTTATGAATTCAATACTTTTAATTAAAATATAAGAATTATGTTTAAATATATTAAATAGCTTATTTTTGCAAACAAATATTACTTTATTTTAATTATTAAATATAAAAGAGAGTAAATGTACTAAATAAAAATGTAACGATTATTAAAAATTTAATTTTAATAAAAATATTAAAAATAAAATATTTTTATAAATAAATAATAATAATAAGTTTAAATAATAATAATATTAAGAAATATTATTATTCAAACGATAACTACTAAATAGTTATCATTATGTAATAATTTTATTAAGAACTAACTCAAAATAGAATTATTAACTACAACTTAACGACTAATTCATTAAGTTGAGAAAATAAAATATAATAAATTTTTTTTACCTATAGAGTTTATTATAAAATTAATTATAATAATAACTCGAAAGCAAAAGAAGAATTATTTGTATAAATTTGATTTTAAAATATGGTTTTTGAATAAAATATTTTATTAATTTATTAAAGTTAAAAATATAAAATTGTTACTATTATAACTATGTTTTTATAATAATAACTCTTGATTTCTCAAAGAGAACTCAAGAGCCTTATTTATATTTTTTTATGAAAATAAGGTTAAATAAGAAAGGGTTTTCTAATCTTAACAAATCTCTTATCTAGGAAAAGATTAGATAGAAAAACCTAGATAACTTTTCGATCGATATTCTATCCATATCGATTATCGCATTAATTAAGTAAAACCGATTACTTCTAAAAAGTAATTGGAAAAAATCTTAATTAACCGATTTTCCAATCTAATCTAATGATCAAAATAAAAGAATAAAATAATAAAAGATATTTCGATCATATAATTTATCCTTATATAAAAAATATAAAATTAAATAGTTAATAAAATACAGAATACATTATAAAATACAGAATACATTATAAAATACAGAATACAATACAATACAGAATACATTAGTTACAGTAGAGAAATTAATATATTGTAAATATATTATTTAAAATTAATTAAATAAATTTTGTTAAATTAATGAATATTTAAAAATAAATAAAATAAATTTAATGAATAAATATTATATGTAATTAAATAAAGTTATAGTTATAATAACTTAACTAAGAAAATATAATTATTTGTTAGCAAATAATTATAGTGTAAAAGGTAAGTTTATTATTAACTAAAATAACGAATAATAATTAAATTTAAAGACAAAGATAACTTAACACCTCTCTGTTCGAGTTGTTAATAATAAACACTAGAATTAATTTTAATTATAATTATTTATTACTATTACACTAGAATATAGCGCAGCACTTTATAACTCTATTTGTTACTAGTTACTGGGCTTACACAGGGTAATTTATTTATTTAATAATTATATTTTTATTTATTAATATTAATATTTATTTTTAACAATTTACGTTAATAGTAACGCTAGTGCGTTACAGTTACAAGTTCAATTAATATTTATACATGTTAATAATCTTATGATTGGTAAATAATTTAATTTAACTTAGTTTACTAATCACTAAATAAAATATATTTAACTAAATATTTAACTATATAATTAATTATAAAAATAATAAAATTTAATGTACGAAAATAATAAAAGATTTTATTTGATTAGCCGAAATTGCTAACTGTTTAAAGATACGTTACGTAACCAAAGAACTATCATTGGATAGGCTTGAAGTTACCATGTATCTGTTACAAGACCTCTCCCAAGGAGAAAGCTACTAATGATTGATGACGTTAGCGATGAACTGGCTATAACTAAAATCTTGGTAATCCTCCAGCAATTCAGCATAGTGAGGATTGTCGTCGATCACGTCGGCGTTGACCAACTCTTGTTTATCATTCTAGTACGCAACCAGATATTGATAATGTCCTTGGTGTTTCCTAGATCCAAGGATATGAATTATTCTTTTGTTTCCTGCAGGAGCCGGCACTAATGTTTTGGGTAATTTATAAAATGGTTCCAATTCACTCACATGGAACACTGGGTACATGTTTGGGAAGGGCGAACGACTAATATCTAACCTGTAATTCTTCTTTTCTTCGTCGACGCCAACTACCTTGAATGGTCCGAATTTTCTTGTAGCTAATTTATAGAACGGCAATGCGTCATAATTTTATGGTTTTCTCAGCCATACTTTATCTAACAACCTATACCTGAGGTAGTTATCTGTACGGGTCCTATCCATATTATCCAGGTATCTTGTTTGTGCGATTTCTAGAATGTGTTTCAGATTTCCTAGGTTATGCGCAAAACTGTCGATCATTTTAGCTTCGCCTAACGAGTGTACTAAGTCGGCTGTTTTAGGTGAATTGTGTACCTGGTAGTTATATAAGGTAAGGAAAGGAGATTGTTGGGTAGAAGCGTGGATTGCGTTGTTATAGCAGAACTCTGCTAAGAACAAGTAGTCCATCCAACTTTCATCATCGTAGGTTCCCACAAAGCACCGTAAATAAGTCTCTACGTAGGCATTGTTCCTTTCCACTTGGCCTACTGTCTCATGGTAACTAGTGGTAGAATGGTTTACTCGGGTTCCGAAGAACTCTAGTAGCTCCTTCCATACTTGGCTGGTAAATTGAACTCCTCTATCAGTTGTAACCATCTTAGGGAATCCATGCAACCTGTAAATTTCTTTTAGGAATGCGTCAGTAGTCTCGTTTGGTTGGGCACATGTATGAATCCTATCAGGTGTATTTTCTTGGTTAATTTATCGCAGCATACTAAGATACAACCTGCCCTCTTCATTTCCCAAACATAACCGTTATCGGTCCTTACTCTACTTTTCACTGGCAGATCTGTTATAAAATCTAATTGTACCTCTTGCCAGGGTAATTCTGCAACCGGAACTCTTACCGCAGTACCATATTCTTTATGGCGATCATCCTTCTTGGTAGCGCAGGTTCTACAAGCTTTCACGTAGCCTGATATATCCTTTCTCATCTTCGGCCAGTAGAAATTCCTAGATACTAGATCCGAAGTCTTATCAATTCCCAAGTGTCCTGCGTACTCTGAGTCATGGTTTAGTTGTATAATTGTTTTCCTGAACGTTGTGGGCACGTAAATTTGTTCAGGGTTTTCTTTTCTAACAAGAAGGCCATCTACTTCTAGCCAATGCTTCTTGTTATAATTATTTCTGGTGTCTTCTGCTAGATCTTTGATAATCTCTTGGGCCATCTTGTCCTGTCGGTAGGCCTGCTTAATATCATCCATGAAATTGGTAGCTAAGGCTGAATAACTAGCTTCTCCATCTACATCATCAAATTCTACCAATTGATCGGGTTTTAATAGGCTATCTTTATCGAATTCTTTACCCTCAGTTTTCTCCGTCTCAACTCTTGAGAGGGCATCAGCTTTTCCATTCTTTTTCCCAGGTCTGTATATTATTTCAAACCAGTACGTGGTGAATAGTTCTTGCCATCTAATTTGCCTAGGAGTTAATAACTGTGGTTTGGTAGCGAACAACAGATTTCTTTGGTCACTATAAACAATAATTTTATGCTTCGCACCTTGAAGCAAGTGTCACCATTCTGTAAAAACAGTCTTAATGGCTAACAATTCTTTCTCTGTAATCGAATAATTTACTTCAGCCTTGCTGAGTGTCTTGGAATAATAATATATAAGATGAAGAATACCGTCGTCTCCTTTTTGTGACAGCACACCTCCTATCGCGTAATTACTAGCGTCGCATTCAACGAAGAACTGTTTTTCGTGGTCAGGGTAAGCTAGCACTGGCGGAGAGGTAAGCATTTCCTTTAACTTGTGAAACGCGGCCAGTCCTTCTTCATTCCATTCGAATTTCTCTTTCTTTAAAGTCATTTTGAATAGCGGTTTGGCTATTTCTGAAAAGTTCTTAATAAATTTCCTGTAATAATTGCAAAAGCCTAAGAAGCTTTGCATCTGCTTGACATTTTCTGGTTGTGGCCACTCTGCCACGGCCTTTATTTTTTCTGGGTCAGTTTTCACACCATCCTTACTGACCACATGACCTAAAAATAAAATCTTGAGCTTGTGCAATTCACACTTAGACATCTTTGCGACAAGCTTATGTTTTATCAGTTTCTTTAGTATGGTTCTAACATGCTGAACACGTTCTTCAAGTGTTTTTGAATACACTACTATGTCGTCTAGGTATACTTGACAGTACTTCCCGATGTCCTCGCTGAAGACATCATTCACGAAGCATTGGAACACCGCTGGCGCATTGGTTAAACCAAAAGGCATTACCAAACGCTCGAAGTGTCCAAACTTGGTGTTGAAGGCTGTCTTGTACTCATCACCTTCTCGAATTCGTACAAAGTTGTAGGCAGATTTTAGGTCGAACTTGTTGTATAATCTTGGTAATTCTCGCTGTAGGTTGAATCTCCTTTTGCACAGCTTCTTCTTTCTCTTCTGGGAGTTGTACCATGTAGATAGTTTCACCTTCACATTCCCCTGGTGAATCCACATCTGGTAATCCCGGCCTCTCGCCATCTATTTTATAAACTTTAGGTTGCTAATCATGGACATCGATCTTCCTATAAATCAGGTGTCTATCCATGAATCTCGAACCTAGGATAATTGTCCTTGGCATAGCCTCAGCTAGCCTACATCTTGTATTAAAGTCATACCATTTGACTTTACCAGTACGCTCTTCGACCTGCTTAATCTTGATTTCGAACTCTTCAGTAACCTGTGGTATCAGCACTTTACCAGCGGCAGCGGTGAACGTCAAGGGAAGGTCTTCTGTCTTGAGTCCCATCTCCTTGGCTAACTGCGGATGGACCATGTTGATCTGTGATCCAGTATCGTACAGCACATTTAAGTTTTGGAGACCCTCTTTGGTACGAAGATTACTTATTTTGGCTTCGGGCACAAACTATTCGTACTCAGACCCACCTTGCATCAAGAGTGCTGTCTTGGGAATCGGATTGTTACTACTGGTACGTGAGTCCTTAAAATAATTTTGCTTCTCGCTTGGTCTCGTACTGAAATCTTTACCACTATTGTGGTTGTAGCTATCCTTTTTCTTATTATAATTATTCTGTTTGGTAGGCTCTTTCCTACTATAATCTCTTTTATCGCCTCGGCGATTTTCGCTGTTCCTCATTCTCTTGGCTTCAATATCCTTGGAGGGTCTTCGCGGGTCCATCATTCCAAGTAGTGCCATGATGGCTATCTTCCTCTCGCGGTTGTATTTGTATCTTTCTAAGTAATCGTCTTTGTAATCCGCGGGGAATATATCACATCTCCTTAGACAAGTCACGTAATCTTCTAAGGTTTGCTTTTCTGCAGGTAGATCATAAAAGGCTTCACGAACCGAGGGTCTAACTTGTACGAGTAGTAATCTTTTGGTTTCATCCATTAGCTGAAGTATTCTACTTAACCTATTGAATTCTGATAGGTATTCGTAGGCTTTACCCCAATCGTGCCTAAGTTTAAGCATTGCTGTTTTAACTTCATCCAAGGTTCTTTCGCTTTTAAATTCCTTCAGTAATCTGTCCATCAACCTTTGAGGTTGTGGGTCATCTCGTTGTTTGAATACTTCGTCCATTTGGTACCACTTCTTAGCAGTTCCTTGTAAGTGGTCCTCAATAAAGTATAACATAGCCGTGGGCTCGCTTTGGTAATACTTCTGGTGTCTACCAAAGTACCTTCTTAACCTGTCAATAAATGATTCTACATCCCCAGTTTCACCATTGAACATTGGGATGTCTCGTTCGTACTCCACGGGGTACGCATCGGTCATAACCACATCTTCCATCGCACTTCTGGTCAATATAGGGGGCGTGGAGTGGTGATAACTACCGTATCTTGCTTCTTTAGTATCTATGTATAGTGGGAAAGGTTTGCTCGTCGATGCCTGCTCCTTATTCTGTGCATTCCAAGCCAGCTTACCCAGTCGTTCGATCTCTTGTTGCTGTACTTGGTTAATGGCCATTAGCTTCTCGATTTTTTCTTCGAGCTCATTTAAGTGTACCTTATCCCTTTCTTGGTTCGCATCCAAGAATTCCTCAATCTTGTGCAACTTTTGACCTTTATCCTCTAGGTCTTGTTGTATTTGTTTTCCTTTTATCTGGTCCGCATCCAGATAGGTTTCAATCTTTTTGATTTCTTCCTTAACAGTGACTTCTTTCTCCCTGCTTTCAGCAATCTGCTGATTCAAGTAAGCTTGCACCTTCTGAAGCTCTAGCACACTAGCCTGGCTACTAGTTTCCTCTTCATCCACTCGCCTCTCAACCTCTCCAAATCGTTGGTCCACAGCAGGGATAAAATTGCTAAGTTCAGCTTCAATTTTAGCAAATCTCATTTCACTTTAGGTTTGCATCTGTTCTATCATTGCCGCTGTCTGTTGCTGAGTGCTTATCATCATGTTCTTAAAATCCTCCATCTGTTTACTCAGCAAAGCAGCAAAGTCCATCGCTCCAGCATTAACATTTTTGTTTGAACTTTCTCCTTGGTTAGTTCCTGGCTTTCTAGTTTCAGATTTACTAGCCTCGGGTTGACTCTTCTCAGGCGCCGCAGCTGGTTTAGGTTTTGAAGCAGCTGGTTTTTCAGGAGTACTAGTCGTTTTCTTGTCTCCTGTATTTTGGCGTCGAGATGGAGGTGCTTCCACAGGCGTAGGACTACTCTCCGCGGCCACACTACCCACCGAACTCTTTAGGGAACCACTCCTCGTGGTTTTCCTGGTGTTTTCAGGTGCTTTGGTATTTTTCCCCTTTTTATCCATTTACTTTTATTGAGATTTATCTAATTCTTAATTATATATTCACTTATTTATTATTTATTTAAACAATTATGGTTCGATTACTTAATTAAATTTATTTAGTTGATATCAATTTATCCACTTAATTATTTTTTTAAAAAGAAATAAAATAAAATAAAAAATAAAAAATAAAAGAATTTTTTTTAAAAAATTAAATGAATAAAAATTAATAATTTAAATAAATTATTATTTAAAAAAAAATTTTTTTTTCTTTCGCTTCCCGAGTCACTATATATATAATTTTGTATAAAAAATGACCCCCTATCAAGCAAAAGTGAGTTTTACTTGGTAAAGTACGAAATTTTTATTAATTAAAAATCGGTACCACCAAAAATTTTAAAAATTTAAATTAAATAATGATTTATAATTAAATTATTAATAAATTAAATTTCGGATATTTGAAATTTTTATAAATTTAAATTTTTAAATTTTGATCAAAATTTTATTTTAAAGCCGAAAAAATTTTCTTTTGACTAAAATTTTTGTGGCTTTTTCTGCTACGTATTGTGGCGTAAAATTTTATATCAAAAATTTTCTAAGTTAAACAATTAAAAAGGTAAACAAAGAAAAATAAATAAACTATGACTTAATATTAAAGTATTATTTTTATTCTATAAAAACTAGCTATTCTATCTATTAAATTATTACTTAGCGTTTAAATTTTTTATTTAATTATTATCGGTTATCTAGTTATAAAGCGTTACTATTGTAAAAGGTAAGTTTATTATTAACTAAAATAACGAATAATAATTAAATTTAAAGACAAAGATAACTTAACACCTCTCTGTTCGAGTTGTTAATAATAAACACTAGAATTAATTTTAATTATAATTATTTATTACTATTACACTAGAATATAGCGCAGCACTTTATAACTCTATTTGTTACTAGTTACTGGGCTTACACAGGGTAATTTATTTATTTAATAATTATATTTATATTTATTAATATTAATATTTATTTTTAACAATTTACGTTAATAGTAACGCTAGTGCGTTACAGTTACAAGTTCAATTAAAATTTATACATGTTAATAATCTTATGATTGGTAAATAATTTAACTTAGTTTACTAATTACTAAATAAAATATATTTAACTAAATATTTAACTATATAATTAATTATAAAAATAATTAAATTTAATGTACGAAAATAATAAAAGATTTTATTTGATTAGCCGAAATTGCTAACTGTTTAAAGATACGTTACGTAACCAAAGAACTATCATTGGATAGGCTTGAAGTTACCATGTATCTATTACATATAGATTCTTACACATTAATGATTTATACCTTATATTCTTAATCTACAAAAATTAAATTTTGTAGAAGTGAATAAGAGGATAAATACTGAATAAAATAGATTTAAGAAATTTAAAAAAAAAAAAAAAATATGTTTTATTATTAAACACAAAAATGGTTTTATAAAAAAAATTTATTTTTATTTTAATATTAATCTTTATTTATTTAATAATTAATTTTGTTTAAATTAATAAAATAATTGTTAAAAGTAATAAAATAATAAAATGAAATATTTATTATTTATACTAATTTATTTTAAATTTTAATAATAAAATTGATTATTAATAACTAATAAAATATATATAATAATTTATTAAATAATTAATAATCATACTTTTTGATTATTAAAACTAATAAAAAATCTATAATAATTTATTAAATAATTAATAATAAAGAATAATTTATAAGAAATATTTACATGTTTTTATATTTTTCTTTGATTTTAAACTATTTACATTAAAAATAATAAAATTAATAAAAGAGAAATAAAGAATAATTTATTATTAAATTAAACAATATTTACAATTAAAATACTAATAAAGATAAGTTTTAAAATGTTATTTTAATTACAATTTGTTTATAAAAGTTGAGTTATAAAATAAATAAAATAATCATTATTTTAAATAAAAGTAACTTAAAAATTATTTAACTATTTAATTTTAATTTTGAGATGTTTATAAGTTTGTTTATTTATTATTTATAATTTATTAAATTTGTTTATTATTTTGTTTATTTGTAGTTTTAGAAAAATATTATTTATTAATTTATTTTAGTTTTTAATTAAAATTATTAATGATTAATTAATTTATTATTATTTTATTTAAATTATTTTTATTTAATTAAATTTTCTTTAACATGGATTTAATTTTTTTTAGAATGGATTAATTTTTGGGTTAAGTTAGACAAGAATTTGTTCTTTATTATTTATTTTAATTTAATAATTTTGTTATTTATCATTATGTAAGAAACTATTAAATAAATTATATTTTAAATAGTTTCTTTTATGATTTAAAAATTTAAAAGATTAAAAAATATTTTTAAAAAAATAATTAAAAGAGTTTATTCAAAAATATATTAAAAAAATTAAAAAAAATTAAAAAAAAATTTTTTATTTAAATTGAATTCTTTAAAATTCTTTATTAATATATATTTTTTAGAATAATAACTCTTGATTTCCTAAAGGGAAATCAATCGTTCTTTTATACATTTTGATTTATTTAATAATTTCTTTATTTTACTAATTATTATTTAATTATTTACTAATTTTTATTACTAATAAGTTATTATTTGCTTTATTTTTTAATATATTTTATTTATTAAAATTTAATCATTTGTTATCTATTTTCATTTATTTTTTTATTTAATTATTAATTGAAATTATTTAATTTGTTCATTATTTATTTTGTTTATATTAAATATATATTGTTAATTTATTATTTAATAGTCTGTACTAGTCTAATTGGTAATTCATCAGGAAAAGACTAGCAGAAAAACCTGATGAAATGTGATTTTTTAATATTAAATAATAATAAAAAACCAAATTATCATTGGAAAAAAAATTATTATTTAATTTTTGATATTAATAGTAAATTAAATTTTTATTATACTTAATTTTAATTAATATAGATATTTATTTATTTTGGTAAAATTATTTATGTTATTGGTTTCTTAAAATGGAAATCTAGAATTTAAATTTATAATAAATAGTAATTTTAGTATATGATATTTAATTAAAGTTTATATAAAATTTTATTTAATATTTAATAATTATACTTATCCATAATAATAAATATTAATAATATTAATATTTAACTAAGGAATATAGATATTTTATCTAAATTCCTTACACATTAAAATTGTAACAGATACATGATAACTTCAAGCCTATTCAATGTTAGTTCTTTGGTTACGTAACGTATCTTTAAACAGTTAGCAATTTCGGCTAATCAAATATAATCTTTTATTAATTTCGTACATTAAATTTTATTATTTTTATAATTAATTATATAGTTAAATATTTAGTTAAATATATTTTATTTAGTGATTAGTAAACTAAGTTAAATTAAATTATTTACCAATCATAAAATTATTGACATGTATAAATAATAATTGAACTTGTAACTGTAACGCACTAGCGTTACTATTAACGTAAATTGTTAAAAATAAATATTAATATTAATAAATAAAAAAATATAATAATTAAATAAATAAATTAACCTGTGTAAGCCCAGTAACTAATAACGGATAGAGTTATAAAGTGCTGCGCTATATTCTAGTGTAATAGTAATAAATAATTATAAATAAAATTAATTCTAGTGTTTATTATTAACAACTCTAATAGAGAGGTTTTAAGTTATCTTAGTCTTTAAATTTAGTTATTATTCGTTGTTTTAGTTAATAATAAACTTACCTTTTACAAATGATAAATAATGAAATTTATAAATATAAATTTCATATTATATTAAAAAATATATATATATAATTAATATCACGGTACAAATTTTATAAAGTTTAATAATAAACAATTAATAAATTAATAAAAATAAAAATATATTAAATAATATTTTAATAATAAAAAAAGTAAAATAAACAATAAACAGAAATAATAATTTTTAAAATATTATTAATTGTAAATACTTATAACATGTAAAAAAATTTTAAAATGTATAATTTACTAAATTAATATAAATAGTTCTTAATTTTATTTATTTTTATAATCAGGTTTTTATATAGTTTTTACTCATTTTAATCAAAAACTAAATATTAATAATAATATTAAATAATTAAAATAATAATTTAAATAATGAAATTAAAAGATGTATTTAAAATAATTTATAAAACAAATAAAATATATATTAATAAAACATATTTTAAAATTTTAATCATAAAAACAGCTTTTTTCTAAATTTAATTATTGATATTGGTTATATCATGTCAAAGTTTTGTGATAATTTGGTCTTAACTATTAGGTCAAGATGCCAAATTATAGTAATTAATTAATAATTTAATTTTACTCTTATTTAAAACATATTGTTATTAGTAAATTTTATAATTAAGTTTTTATTTAAAATATAAATTTTATTTAATCTTAATAATATTTTATTACATTATTATTTTATATAATTATTACTATAATTTAAATTACAATAATAATCCTACAAAGGATTAATCAAAAGATTTAAACATGTATTTATATAAAATAATTAATTATTAAAATAGTATTTATTAATATGAATATGTAATAGTATTAACATAAGTTTGATATTGATAATATAAAGTAAGATAATAATATAAATATTTAATATAAATAAAATATAAGAATCTAATATAGCTAAATATTATATTTTATAATTAAAATATAATATTAAGAAATTAATTTAATATGACAATCACGTGTTTACATTATTTAATATATATTAATTTCAATATGTTAATAATATTTAGTCAATTAGTTGGCCTAGACTATTTCCTAAATATTTTAATAAAGTTAGTTAAATAATAATAATAAATTACATTTAATAATAAATTACATGAAATTTTATGAATTATTTTAATATAAAAACTATTTAAACTATCTAATATTTCTAAAATAAATAAACAAAACGGCAAGTTTTTGTAAACAAACGGAAAAGGCAATTTTTCTTTGATTATTTTAATTTAACTAATTTATGACTAATTATTTTTAAATTTACAAAGTTTCATGATTCAAAGTGAGTAATAATGATGTGATAAAGTACGCCTTTGGTTCAAGTTCTCTTGTTGGGAGAAGTTTTATAAAGTTGTTATTTAATTATAAAATTTTATTTATTTATTATTTAAAAATTATTATAAAATTAATTAATACATGCATTTAATTATTATTCGAAAATATAAAATAATTATAATATAATTTTGGAATAAAACTGTGCTGCAAAGAATAATTATAAAGAATTATTCTTGTTTTTATATTTGAAATTCATAATAAACTATTTAATTAATTAATTCTTTTAGAATAACTATTAAGTATTTAAAGTATTTAATATAAAAGTATAAAATAAAATATAAAATATTAAAATAAAATATTAATAAAAATATTAATAAAAATATAAATTTATTATAATTAATAAAATATTAATATAAAATAATAATTATTAAAAATAATTAAAAATATAATAAAATAAAATATTTAAAATGAAATAAAATAAAACTTAATTCATTTATAAATTATTTACTAACATAAAATTTATGTTATAAATTTTATGTTTACATTAATTTTATGTATTTTATAGAATTTATGTTGTTACATAAATTTATCTTTTATCACGTTATTTCTGAATCATTTTATAAATCCTATGATAATTAATCAAGTGATTAATTAATTTATTTTATGTAATCATTAATAAAATAATTTATTAATAATTAAGGTTTTTATTTCCATTTCATATCAGATGTAAATTCTCCAAATAATTTAGTCATACATTTTTGAGAAAATTATTTAAATTAATAATTTGGAATACGTTTAAATTTATATTAAAAATTTGGAAAACATTTTTATCCACAATAATTTACATTACATAACATTTAAATACGTATTCAAATTATTAAATATTTTACTCCATAAAATATAACAAAAAGTAATGTAACAGATACATGGTAACTTCAAGCCTATCCAATGATAGTCCTTTGGTTACGTAACGTATCTCTAAACAGTTAGCAATTTTGGCTAATCAAATAAAATCTCTTATTGATTTCGTACATTAAATTTTATTACTTTTATAATTAATTATATAGTTAAATACTTATTTAAATATATTTTTATTTAGTGATTAGTAAACTAAGATAAATTATTTACCAATCATAATTCTATTAACATGTATAAATAATAATTGAACTTGTAACTGTAACGCACTAGTGTTACTATTAACGTAAATTGTTATTATAAATATTAATATTAATAAATAAAATATAATTATTAAATAAAATATATTACTCAGTGTAAGCCCAGTAACTAGTAACAAATAGAGTTATAAAGTGCTGCGCTATATTCTAGTGTAATAGTAATAAATAATTATAATTAAAATTAATTCTAGTGTTTATTATTAACAACTCGAACAGAGAGGTGTTAAGTTATCTTAGCCTTTAAACTTAATTGTTATTCGTTATTTTAGTTAATAATAAACTACCTTTTACAATGTAATAATTCTATTAAGAACTAACTCAAAATAGAATTATTAACTACAACTTAACGACTAATTCATTAAGTTGAGAAAATAAAATAAAATAAATTTTTTTACCTTTAGAGTAGAGTTTATTATAAAATTAATTATAATAATAACACAAAAAGTAAGAGAAGAATTGTCTGTATAAATTGATTATAAAAATATGTTTTTTGAATAAAATATTTTTATTAATTTATTAAAGTTAAAAATATAAAATTGTTACTATTATAACTATGTTTTTTATAATAATAACTCTTGATTTCTCAAAGAGAACTCAAGAGCCTTATTTATATTTTTTTATGAAAATAAGGTTATATAAGAAAGGGTTCTCTAATCTTAACAAATCTCTTATCTAGGAAAAGATTAGATAGAAAAACCTAGATAACTTTTCGATCGATATTCTATCCATATCGATCATCGCATTAATTAAGTAAAACCGATTACTTCTAAAAAGTAATTGGAAAAAATCTTAACCGATTTTCCAATCTAATGATCAAAATAAAAGAATAAAATAATAAAAGATATTTCGATCATATAATTTATCCTTATATTAAAAATATAAAATTAAATAGTTAATAAAATACAGAATACATTATAAAATACAGAATACATTATAAAATACAGAATAAAATACAATACAAAATACATTATAAAATACAGAATAAAATACAATACAAAATACATTAGTTACAGTAGAGAATTTAACATATTATAAATATATTATTTAAAATTAATTAAATAAATTTTGTTAAATTAATGAATATTTAAAATTAAATTAAATAAATTTAATAAATATTATATGTAATTAAATAAAGTTATAATTATAATAACTTAACTAAGAAAATATAATTATTTGTTAGCAAATAATTATAGATTCTTACCTACAATGTAAGAAATAATAATAAATTTTTAAATTTTAATTATTATTTCTTATTATGTATTAATATATTAAATACTTAATGATTAGAAATACATTATTTTTACATTATCATTATTTATTTTGTAACAATGTACTATAACTATTACATGTAAAATTATTTAAAAATTAGGAGTAGTTAACCAATTATTAGTTAAACTTAATAATTAAAAAAAAAAAAAATTTTTATTAATATTAGTTAATTTTTATTCGTTATAATTATTATTTAAATGTTTAAACATAATCAAAAATTATTTAAAATTTTTCATAACAAAAAATTTTTTCTAAATTTGGACAAATTTATTCAATTTTTAATTTTTTTTTTATTTATTATTTTGGACATTTAATTAAAATTGTTTATTATAAAAATAATTAGAAAATTGATCTTTAAGGTTTTCCCGAATACTGATTGGTATCGGTTTTACTTAATGATCCGATGATTAATATATTTAGAATATTAATCGAAACTTATTTAGGTTTTTCTTCTAATCTTTTCCTAAATAAGAAATTTGTTAAGATTAGAAAATATTTAATTTAAAATTTTGAAAAAGTATAAATAGAGACTCTTAAGTTCTTTTAGAAATTAAGAGTTATTATTATAAGAAAAATAATAATAACAATAAAATTTTATAAATTAATAGCAATAAATTTATTCTTTTTTAATCTTAAAATAAATTTTATTTATTATTTTTTTTTAAAAAAAAAAAAATAAATTAAATTTATTTAAATTTTCTTATAATAAACTCGATTTATTTTAATAAAACAAATTTAAATTTCTCAATTTTAGTTAATAATAATATTATTAATATAAAATTGTAGATTAGAAATTGATATAAAAGAATTTTTATTTCAATGTAAAATAAACCAATAGCTTAGATCGGCGAGGACAGACTATTTTTTATTTTACACTATTTTATTATATCAACACTATAATTATTAACTAAACACTAAAACTAAAAACTAATTTAATTTTTTGTTTTATAAAAAATCCTTTTATTAATATTTCTTATTTATTGAATTTAACTATTCTAAAAATCAACAACCACTTAACTGGGTACCGTAGGGTCCTTTACCGGAAAGCCTACTAGCAGTTAAGATTTTTTAAAATAAAATTTAAAATAAAATTTATTTTATAAAAAAATAACTATTCTATTAATAGTTATAACACTAATTAATAAAATATAAAATTTATACTATACTATTCTATTTTCTATACTAAACTATACTATGCTATACTATTTTCCAACTATCGTTCAATAGTTGAAAATTAACTCTTTTTATACTTTTTGAAAATTAAAATTTAAATTGAATAAATTGTAATAAACTAACTAAAATATTATTATATATTTGTAATTACATTTAATTATAAATTACATGAAATTTTATGAATTATTTTAATATAAAAACTATTTAAAACTATCTAATATTTCTAAAAATAAATAAACAAAACGGCAAGTTTTTGTAAACAAACGGAAAAGGCAATTTTTCTTTGATTATTTTAATTTAACTAATTTATGACTAATTATTTTTAATTTACAAAGTTTCATGACTAATTATTTTTAATTTACAAAGTTTCATGATTCAAAGTGAGTAATAATGATGTAAATTCTCCAAATAATTTAGTCATACATTTTTGAGAAAATTATTTAAATTAATAATTTGGAATACATTTAAATTTATATTAAAAATTTGGTGAACATTTTTATCCACAATAATTTACATTACATTACATTTATGTAAAATTTTTTATATGAAGGAGGTAAGATTCTTGCTAAATCTTTCCTAGTTTGGGTTAAATTGGTCAGGTCAAGATGTTTTTATTAATTATAACAATTTAATTAAATTTAAATAATAAATAACACACGCAGAGTTTTATAATTAAGATTTCAATATTCAAGATTTATGTTTTATTAGAACTTTATTTAATATATATTTTAATAATAAATTTTAATTAAGATTAATATAAAGAATTATTATTGTTATAATTAATTCATTAACTTTATGTTAATACGTTAAAAGGTTAATTAGATTAATAGGTTAATAATCTTACAAAGAATTCAAAATATGGAATTTCAAATCCTTTTTATACTAAACTAAAATAATAATTAACAATATAATTAATTAATACATTCTAATCTTAATATATTCATTCATGTATATAAACTATATAAATTATTCATAAAACAATGTAATAATAAACTAATTTAATAATCAAATATAAAATAAAATAAAATATTAAAACTAATTAAAAATTCTCTTTCGGAAATCTTTAGAATGATAAAGAATTCCTTAGAATCTTTTAGAAAATAATTGAATAAAATATATAAAACTTATAAACTTATTTAAAATATTATAAAACTATTACTAATAACTAATTCTGTATTTTTGATTAATAATAAAAATTAATAATATAATTTCCAAGTTAAGAGATTTATCTAATATAAATTTCTTAATTAATAATTTAGGGTCTTAATTAAATAATTAAATTATATTTTTATATCTAAATATCTTTAAAGTCTAATATCTCGTTATCTAGTTGTCCAATAAGATTTATTTTGACATATGTTATAGTTCTTGACCGTAGCTTTCCAATGGATATAATTTTAGCGGGAATGTTAATATAATATTTCCATTATTTGTTGAGTTATCGTTGTTTTTCTTCATGTTATTTTTATCAAATTCTTAAGGGTTAAATTAAATTAAATTATCTTTAATAAATAAGTCCAAACCCTTTGGTTTCTAATTCTTTAATGCTTCTAATATTCATTTGTACAATTAAAATCGAATTAAAATAATTTTTGTCAATAACTAAATTAAATTTCAATTGATCTAATAGTGAATTTTAATCTCAAATCCACTAGTATTCGTGACAATTTAAATACGTATTCAAATTATTAAATATTTTACATTCAATTTCTAACATACAATGTTGAGGTTCATATTAGAAAAGGAGTGTGAACATTAATTAAATAGATAAATTAAATAATTACTAAATTACACTAAAAGAATTTATTATTACACATTATAAATTTTATTTAAAGAACTATTATTAAAAATATTTATTATTTATAAATTATATAATTATTTTATTGTTAAAAATACTTTATTAGTATTAATATTTATTTTAATAACAATATGGGAAACCTTTCAATTATTATTCCTATTTCATTATCACTATTATTTCTACTATTTCTTTTCTCAGAAAGGCCCCCTTCATAAAATATGGATCATACATTTATTTTATACTATTTAATTACATTATTAGATCCAATCATTTAATTAATAAATTACATAAATTTAATATTTAAAATAATAAAATATAATTAATATAAAAAAATTATTAACATAAAATATAAGAAAATTATTAATAGTAAAGAATATAATAATATATTTTTATATAATAAATTATTAAAAATTTATATTAAAAATATCATTATTATTCTATTCTTTATCAACAAGTGATATTTTATGGTTTATATCTTAATTCTGAATAGGCTCAGAAAGTGATATAACCAATATCAATAATTAAATTTAGAAAAAGTTGTTTTTGTGATTAAGATTTTAAAAATATGTTTTATTAATATATATTTTATTTATTTTATAAATTATTTTATATACATCTTTTAATTTTATTATTTAAATTATTATTTTAATTATTTAATATTATTATTAATATTTAGTTTTTGATTAAAATGAGTAAAAACTATATAAAAACCTGATTATTAAAATAAATAAAATTAAGAACTATTTATATTAATTTAGTAAATTATACATTTTAAAATTTGTTTACATGTTATAAGTATTTACAATTAATAATATTTTAAAAATTATTATTTCTGTTTATTGTTTATTTTATTTTTTTATTATTAAAATATTATTTAATATATTTTTATTTTTATTAATTTATTAATTGTTTATTATTAAACTTTATAAAATTTGTACCGTGATATTAATTATATATATATATATTTTTTTTAATATAATATGAAATTTATATTTATAAATTTCATTATTTATCACAATGATACGGGCTGGGGTTGAAACACTAAGATATTCAAAACAAAAAAATAAATATTAACTCATAACTATAAAAATAAATTTGGAAACAAGAAAAAAATTAAATTTTAAAATATTCTTTATTTAAATTTAAAATTAAAATTATTTGTTCCAAGTATTAAAAAGAAAGAAATTTATTCTTCTTTTTATACTTTTATTTTAATACATTTTATTTATTATTAATATATTCTTTATAAAAAAATCTATTATAACTATTTTATTTTAATTTTTAACTATTATTTTAAATTATTTTTTAAAAAAAAATAACATTTATTAAATTAAAATATAAAAAAATTAATTTAGAGATTGTATCACGAAGGGCATTCCGGGCGGTAGCTTCTTCTTGATATTGTTTTTCGGAGAGAGAATTATACAGAATTGATATTTTCTGTATTTTAGATCATTTTTATTATTGAAATTCTTCTGTATTTTAGTTCATTTTATTTTAATAAAGATTTAATTTATTTTTGATTTTTGTTTTATTTTTAGTTTATTTCAAAGGTTTAGAAAATATTATACAGAAACTTATAATTCTGTATTTTATATCAAATATTTATTGAAATAGGTTTTTATTATTCTTAATATAAAAATAAGAATTAGTAATGATTTAAATTATATATAATTTTTAATAAGAATATTTAGTAATAATTTTTATTATATTTAATATTAATAAAAGATTTTTTTATTAGAATATTTAATAATAATTTTTATTATATTTGATATTAATTAAAGATTTTAATAAGAATATTTAATAATAATTTTTATTAGATTTGATATTAATAAAAGATTTTAATAAGAATAATTTTTATTAGATTTGATATTAATAAAAATTTAATAATAATTTTTATTATATTTAATGAAAATTATTTTTTACATTACTTTTATCAAATAATTTTAATTAATAAAGTTAACCATAAATAAATTTTTGTTAAACCAAATTATTTTAAATATATTATTTATTATTACTTAATGTCTATATAGCATAATACTATATAGTTATATCAACCTAGTAAATCTTTTTTAATAAAACATATTATATTATTTAAATATAAAATATAAATTATATTAAAATCTTAACACCTGACAATGTTAAATTTTTTTGTTAGTTAAGGTTATGAGAAAGGTTATGGATTGAGTTTTGTAAAGATTCTCAAAATTTTGAGTTAAATTAGTCAGGTCAAGATGTTTATTAATAATTATAACAATTAATTATATTAAATAATTATTAACACACATAAAGTTTTATAATTAAGAATTCAATCTTTAAGATTTATGTTTTATTAGAACTTTATTTAAAATATATTTTAATGATAAATTTTACTAAGATTAATATAAAGAATTATTATTGTTATGATTAATTCATTAACTTTTTGTTAATAGGTTAAAAGGTTACTAATTAATAATCTTACATAGATTTCAAAGGATGGAATTTCAATTCCTTTTTATACTAAACTAAACTAATATTTAACAATATAAATAATTAATACATTTTAATCTTAATATATTTATATATGTATATAAACTATATAAAATATAATAATAAAATAATATTGATAAGAATCTTTTAATATAATAACTATATAATTATTCATAAAACAATTTAATAATAAAACTAATTAATAATAAGAAAATATAAAAAAAAATAAATTAAAATAAATTAAAATACTAAACTAATTAAAAATTCTCTTTTGAAAATCTTTAGAACTATAAAGAATTCCTTAGAATCTTTTAGAAAATTATTGAATAAAAACATATAATGATAAAATATATAAAACTTATAAACTTATTTAAAATATTATAAAACTATTACTAATTACTAATTCTGTATTTTTAATTATTAATGTATGTTAATAAAATTTAATAATATAATTTTAAGTTAATAGATTTTATCTATATAAATTTCTATAAAATAATTTAGGGTCTTATTTATAATAATTAAATTATTTTTTTTATTTAAATTATCTTTAAAGTCTAATAACTCGTCTCCTGGTTCTCCAATAAGGTTGAAATTAACATATGTTGTAATTCTCGACCGTAGCTTTCTAATAAATATTCTAATGAATATAATTTTATATTATCAATAGTATATTCTTATCTTATATTAATATTTTATTATTATATTTTTATGTTGTGTAACATCTATCTATGTGTAATGAATCCGTCAATAAAAACAGATTATAACAATAAAAAACACTACAATTTAAACAAATAAAATGAAAGTAATTTCTTTTATTAATAAATTCTTTTATTAATTATAAACTTCTCTTATGTTATTAACTGTAAAATAGTAAATAATTAATACATCGATTTAATTAAGAAAAATTAAACATATTTATATTTTTTCTTATTACATTATTAATATATGATGTTATTTAATAATATATATAAAACTATTTATTTATAAACAAAAGATTTTTTAATTAATAATTTTTATTATTTATTAATTTACTAAAACTAAAATTAATTTTTTAAACTCTTTATTTTATTTATTATTTTAATACTTAAAATAATTTTAATTATATATTTAATATTGAAAAACTATTTTTATAAATATTGACTATTTAAGATTATTCCAAAATTAATATTTAACTATTTAAAACTAAACTAAGTTAACTAAACTAATTAAAAAATATTTTCAATTTAAAAAAATAATTAAATTTTATTTCAATAAATTTTATATTATATTAATTCATAGAATAATCACATGATTAAAGATATAATTTTTATTATAAAAATTAATTATTTTTATTATCTTAAAAAAGTGAGTTCTTAACATTAATAAAAAAATTTATGAATTAAATAAATACAAAAATAAATAAAGTTTATTATAAAAACACATATAAATTTCTCAGATTAAGAGTCTCAGTTAGCTCTTATTTATAAAAATATATCCGTTATTTAAAACCTCCTTTCTTATCAAAATGAATACTTCTAATAATATAGATTCCTCTTCAACTCCAAGAGAGATATTAAATGAGGACAATTTGATATTTGGGGGTACGAATTGAGAACAAATCTTGAAATAAGTCATATAGACAAATACATCCAATTCGACGCCGACAAAGAATTAAATGAACTATATGATAAACTTAAATCTAAAAAAGAAGATAAGAAGAATAATGAAAACTCAATTTCTCTTACTAAAGAAAAGGACAGTAGAGCTCGCCAACAAATTTTATGCTTGGTTTCCAAAGAAACCAAGGCCATGTTGATAGGCCTTCGCTTAAAATCAGCCTACGACATGTATAAATATCTGGAAAACGAATACAATATTATAAATAACAACAAGGTTCCAGATCTATATGACCGCTTAAAAAATTTAAGAGCCAAAACGGACAAAGAAGTCATTAAATTTACAACGGAATTCGAACATCTTTGTAATCTACTCCAAGAATTAGGAAAAAAAATAGACGAAGATGAAAAATTCAAATTACTCCTGAAGGGACTCCCAGGAGAATATAAAAACTACGTTAAATTTAATTATAAAGACAATCTCCAAAAGATTGCTAATGAAATCAGAACCATAGCCAAAAGAACTATAAACGCAGAAGACCTAAAACCAGTGGAAGAAATTTCATTTATAAAAAATGCGAGTCATAATCATTCCCAAAATAGTTCTAGAAATAATAACTATCACAATAATTATAACAACAACAACAACAATAATTATAATAATAATTACAACAATAATAACCGGAGAATAAGAAACCAGAAAAACAATAAAATTAACAGAAACAAAACCAAAAGAAATAACGAAAGGTACTGTTCAATCTGTGACAAACATGACCATTTTACTAGAAATTGCTACTTTAACGCAAGGAACCCTAATAATAAAATTAAAGAAATAGCAAGAAAGTTCAGCAACATTAATCTAGCCAAAGATACAATCAACAACTTTGAAATCATTGATGCCCTCAGTGATTATGAAGAATCTCAAGAAACCCATGAGAAGAATATCTGACTAGATGGAGAAAATCCATATGACATGTCTCCTGAACTACCAATGAACAACCCCCATAAACCAAATGATTTAATAATCAATTATTTAAGGGACTATAACAAACCTAAAACAAATCCAATCAACTATAATATTTCAAATGAATCAATTTATGATTAACATAAATCAAATATATCAAATAATTTTATGGAATCACGTGATACAATAATCAATAACATAGAAAATAATAATAATCTAGAATTAAACCTTATTGGTAACAACAAATTAGTAAAACCTCATGATAGTCCACTCCCACCTATGATTTCAAGCATAATTACAAATGATCTAAATAGAAAAACTATATATGAATTCATTAACAATCATAAATATCATCCAAATTATAATAATGCTTATGTAATATCCATAGATTCTGGAGCATCTTCAAATATCACGGGATCGCTTAAAAATCTATGTAATGTTAGAGATTATCATACTAATATGATACTACCAACAAAGGAAAAAGAAATAGTACGAGTTTCAAAAATGGAGATCTTACGGGATACATCAATAATTTTTACTTAATAATAAAAAAGTATTATATTCAGAAGATATTAATGAAAATAAAACATTAATATCATTTAATGATCTTAAAAGACAATACTTAGCTGATGTTATCATTATTGATAACAATGCATACTTTAAATTAGCAAAATTAAATGGTCAACTTTTATGTATAGAAAAAGAAAACTCAATTAAATTTTGTAATATTTATGAAAATAGTAAACAAGGAAATCATAAAACAATATATAGTTTACAAAGTAAAAATTTAGACCAATACTCCTTAAGTATATGACATAAAAGACTATGCCATTTCTATAATAATAATCTTATTAAATTATTAAATGGCAATACTATTAACAACACTCTCTGTAATGGCTGTAAAATATCAAAGCTGAAGAAAGAACCTTTCAGAAAAACCTTAAATGCATGAAGCACAAGGCTGTTGGAACTAATTCATTCGGACATTATTGGACCTCTTAAAGAATCAAAGAATAATTTCAAATACATTTTAACTTTCCTTGATGACTTCACAAGAAAAAGTTGGATATATCTACTGAAAAGAAAATCGGAAGTTCCAGAAATTTTTGAAAATTTTATACGTATGGTAACAAACGAATCAAATTTAACAATAACCAAAATACAAAGTGACAATGGAAATGAATATACTTCAAGGAAATTCATAGATATTTGTAACAAATCAGGTATACAAAGAAATCTTATCGTTTCAAGAAACCCACAAAGCAATGGAAGAGCTGAAAGATTAAATGGAACAATAATAAATGCTACAAAAGCATTATTAAATCAAGCAAAGTTAAGCTACCATTTCTGGGAAGATGCTGTAATAACCGCAGTAAAAATATACAACATGACTCCAAGAACTGAAATAAAATTCAAAATTCCTGTGAATTATACTACCATAAAGAAGTGAACATTGACAATCTTCGTGTTTTCGGATCCAAAGCATACTACTATATAGATGCTTATCTTAAAAATTCAAAATTTGATAATAACACATTTCCTGGAATTTTCTTAGGGTATGATGATCTCCAGGATATGTTATTTTTGGAACTAATGATTACAAAACTCATATTGTTCGTGATGCCGTATTCGAAGAAGATATCTCTGGAAACTTTAATTTTAATAACAAAACAAATTATAAAGAAAATTACATACCTGAAGAACTTAACACAAAAGAAGATGATGACAAAGATTTAGAAAATGAATTAAATGAAAATAATTCAAATTTTCATCACCAAAGTAACAACAATCAAAATGTACTTCAACAAAATTTCAATAATAATAATACTTCAAGTTTCAACAACAGTAACTATACAAGTGAAGATTCTCATGAGAATCCTCAAAACAATGATAATAATAACTCATCAAATAATAATAAAATTAACAACGACACTTATGAATCAAATATTTCTAACAATAATTCAAATAATATTTTAGATAATAACTCAAACAATATTTCAAATAATAACTTAAACAATATTTCAACTCAAACAATATTTCTAATAAGAATTCAAATAATTCAATAATTAAATCAAATATTTCAAATCACAATTTAACGAATAATTTAAATAAAATAAAATATATATTTAACAGTAACTCAAATATTGTCAATAAAATAAAATCAGATATTAAGCAATATAAATTAAAGCAAAATGATATCATTAATAATTACAAAAATAATAAATTTAATGATAATAAAATTGTTAATACACAATTAAAACAAGCAACAAAAAATTTAAAAGATTTTATTAAAAATAAATATAGCAATGAAGAACTTTTATCAGAAATTTACAAAAATATAAAATCAAATATATTTTCAAATAATTATAATAACTCCTCAATAAATAATTTCAATACAAATAATAATTTAAAATCAATAAATAATTCTAATATTCCAATTAATTATCAAAATAATTCAAAGAATGTATCAAATGCACCACAGTTAAATAAAAATAATAAAAAGATAATTATTAAAGTTCAAGCTACAAATTTCAATAATTCATATACGCCTCAAAACTAATCAAAATAGGAATATTAAAAATCAAGGCACAATTAATACCTCAAAATTTTTGAAAAAAGAAGAAAATGAGACGACAACTCGCTGAACCGATCCGGTGTCCTCGGTATCGTTGTTGCAGTCGCTTCACAGCTCGACCAGCAAGCCATTTTGGGGAACCTCAGTGTAATTAATACAGAATGAACATATAATACTAATTGTGCTAGAATAATATAAATTATTCTAACCTTATAGATTATTCTATTCTATATAATTGGAACTTTCCATTATTCTTCAAATATTACTAAATAGAAATCTTAAGTTAATAAATCACCAATTAACTTATAATTCCTTTTTGAATTATCGATCCGATTCCATTATAATGTATTAAAAATCTTTAGCCAAGAATATTGTCCTTGCCCACTTAATATATTATTATTATGTTTCTTTTGTAATATGTTATATTGAAAATAATCAAATCTATTTAATTAGTTATTAAAATTTTCATAATCAATTTAAATTTATTTTTAATTACTAAATTTAACTAAACCACAATTAAAATATTCTGTATAATCTCTTTATTTTTATTTTATATATATTAATATTAAACTATTATTAAATAATTAATAATTCAATAATATAGAACTAATATTTATAACAATAATATTATTAACTAAAATAATAATTCAATTTCAATTTAAATGTTTTATTTATTAAAATAATTAGTAATTAGTTTATTAAGAAATAGTTAGGCTTTACAAATTTTAATTTGATAAAAAAATATAAATACATGTAATTTTTAGTGAAATAAAATATAATCAATAACTTTCTTTTTATTAAATAAATAATTATAATATTATTATTTTTCTTTTATAAATTTAAATAAATAAATAAATAAATATTGATTTTAAAACAAAATTATTTTTATTGTAATTTTATTATTTGTGTTAATTATTATTATATTCCTAAAACTATATGAACCATACCATAATAATGTTACGGAACAAATAAAATAATTAAAATTATATATAATTATTAAAGATTAAAAATTATTAATATTAGTGGAATTAAATAATAAATATTAAAATATTAAAATAATTATAAATTTAGTTATAATAAATTAGAAAATGTATTAATTATTATTTTTATTTAATATTGTAATACTTAATAATATTTTAATAGTTTATTATATTTTATTATTAAATTTTTATTATTAAATTTTTATTATTAAATTTTTATTATTAAATTTTTATTATTAAATTTTTATTATTAAATTTTTATTCTAATCCAATCAAATAACTATTCTAAATGTATAAAAAGAACAAAGTAGTACAATACTTTAGTTCTCTCTCTTTTTCTTACAACTTTATTATTATATTATTCTTTTGATATTTTCGAGTTTAAATGATAAATTTAGATAGTTAAATTAAAATAAAATTAGTTCAAATAATTAAATTTAAATAGTTTAAATAATAAATTAGTATAGTTTAAATAATAAAGTTAGAATAGATTAAATAATAAAAATAAAATAGTTTATTTTAAATAAAGTTAGAATTAAAAATAATTTAAGTTTTGTATTAAGTGTTTAAATTAAAAATAATTTAAGTTTTGTATTAAGTGTTTAAAGGTTTTTAGTGTTTGGTTAATAGTTTTAATAATTATAGTTGTTAGTTAAATTATTTATATTAGGTTATATTAATTTTGAATAATTTATTTTAGTTTAAATTGTTTAGTATTTAGATTTTTAAATTAGAATAATAGATTTGAATAATAGAATAGAATTTAAAATTTTCTTTAATTATTAGAATATATTATTTTATGATAAAAATTCTTCAGTTCTGTACCAATAATTGTAAGAAACTTAGATAAATTTATTATAAAATTTATCTATCTTTCTTATTTAATACATTAATTTAATACATTAAATTATTGTATTTATTTTAACCAATAATATTTAATTATTAATTTATATATATTTGATTCTCTTGAGTTCTCTTCGAGAAATCAAGAGTTATTATTTTAGAATTTTTATAATAAATAATAATTCAAATAAAATAATTAATTAAAAAACCAAAAACCTTTTAAATAAAACATATTTTATAAATATTTGTGTCTTTTATTCCTTTTGTGTTATTGTTTATTATAAACTTTCTATAATAAACTCTATCTTATATTTAAGTTAAGTATAATTATTTATTTATATTATTTTATATTTATTTAATTATATTTAATTTTATTTTCTCAAATTAATGTTAATTAGTAATAATTAGTGTTAATTTGTAGTTAAGAAATTATTTATAATTAATTTTATAAGTAATTTCTTACAATAATTCTATAACGAACTAACTCAAAATAGAATTATTAACTACAACTTAACGACTAATTCATTAAGTTGAGAAAATAAAATATAATAAATTTTTTTTACCTATAGAGTTTATTATAAAATTAATTATAATAATAACACGAAAGCAAAAGAAGAATTATTTGTATAAATTTGATTTTAAAATATGGTTTTTGAATAAAATATTTTATTAATTTATTAAAGTTAAAAATATAAAATTGTTACTATTATAACCATGTTTTTATAATAATAACTCTTGATTTCTCAAAGAGAACTCAAGAGCCTTATTTATATTTTTTTATGAAAATAAGGTTAAATAAGAAAGGGTTTTCTAATCTTAACAAATCTCTTATCTAGGAAAAGATTAGATAGAAAAACCTAGATAACTTTTCGATCGATATTTTATCCATATCGATTATCGCATTAATTAAGTAAAACCGATTACTTCTAAAAAGTAATTGGAAAAAATCTTAATTAACCGATTTTCCAATCTAATCTAATGATCAAAATAAAAGAATAAAATAATAAAAGATATTTCGATCATATAATTTATCCTTATATTAAAAATATAAAATTAAATAGTTAATAAAATACAGAATACATTATAAAATACAGAATACAATACAATACAATACAGAATACATTAGTTACAGTAGAGAAATTAATATATTGTAAATATATTATTTAAAATTAATTAAATAAATTTTGTTAATGAATATTTAAAAATAAATTTAATAAATATTATATGTAATTAAATAAAGTTATAGTTATAATAACTTAACTAAGAAAATATAATTATTTGTTAACAAATAATTATAGATTCTTACACTCCGCGAGAAAAATGTAATAATTTCTATAAATTATAGAAATTATTATTTATAATTAATATTATCTAAATTATTAATATTAAATAAAAATTAAAATAAAAATAAGAATTTAAAACTTATCTTTAAAATAGAGTTTATTATAAGAAAATATAATAGACTTTAAACATAAAAGGAGAAATAAAATATGTTTTTTATAAGAGCTTTATTAATCTATTTGATTATTAAATATTTTATTATTTTTTTTTGATAAATTTTAAAATAATTATTTTATATTAATTGAAATTTTAATGTCTTTTATTGTTATTATATTTTTCTTAAAATAATAACTCTTGATTTTCTAAAGACGAAAATCAACAGCTATTTATATTTTTACAAAAGTAAATGGATTTTTCTAATCTTAACAATGATTCTTTCCTGAAAAAGATTAGAAGAAAAAACTGGAAAGATTTTTGAACAATAATCTACACTTATTGATCATCGTGTTATTAAATAAAACCAATTATAATTAATCGGAAAAACTTTAATAACCGATATTAATAACTAAAAGAATTAAAAAGAAAAAAGGATAAAAAAGAGAAGGATAAAATAATGCAGAAATTTTATTAAATACATTTTTTCTATGAAATAATACAGAAGTTATATTAAATACATTTTTTCATATAAAAATTAATACATTAATTGGTATAATTGTTTTTAAATGAAATAAATTTTTAAAGAATAATAATTATGAAATAATTATTAATTAATAAGAAATAGAAATAAATTATAAAAATTTATATCAATTTCTTACATTGCACCTCCTTATGATGCATCCACTAGTTCCGGATTTCTTTTTGTATAAGGCTCCAATTGGGAAACATGAAATACCGGATGTAAATGTAGATTTTCTGGCAAGTCCAAACGGTAATTCATTCTCTCCCTCACTTCCAAAATTCTAAACAGCCCAAGATATTGTGAAGAAAGTTTTTTGGATGGCTCATTTGTAAAATAATATCTTTTTAGCCATACAAAATCATTTACTTTGAATGAAGGTCCTGTAGCTTTCTTCGAATCTCCAAACTTCTTAAAATTTTCTTTAGCTTTTTGTAAGTGTCTCGTCAATGCTTCGAAATGTGAGGACTAATCCCTGGTTAAAGCGGAAGCATTATCCTTTAGAAGAACAGGAGGCGACTCTATAGTGCAGGAAGGATTAAAGCCATGATTAGCAAAGAATGGTGATTTACCTATGGACTTATGCAGGGAGTTGTTATAGGCCATTTCACATAAAGGATCATAATAACACCATTCATTTTGGGACGTTGAACAATAACATCGGAGATACTGCTCAATTACTGCATTTGCACCCTCAATTTGTCCATTGGATTGTTAATGGTGAGCTGTGGCAAATCTTGGATTAGCGTTAATAGCAGAGCATAACGAAGTTCAAAATTCTGATGAAAATTGAGAACCATGGTCCGAAACAATTATTTTAGGGAATCCATGGTAGCGAAAAACATTGAATAGAAGCATTTTGGCAGTCATATCAGCGGGGGGAACATCAGAACAAGGGACAAGGTGAATCATTTTGGTCAGATGGTCAGCTACAACCATTAAACATGTACAATCTTGCGAGCTGAGAAGTGAAGTGATAAAATCAACGCCAATTATTTCCCAAAGTCTACTGGGAACCGGTAAAGGTTGTATTTTACCATATGGCTTGTGTCTTCGGAGCTTATTTCTTCCACAAACATCGCACGAGGATATGTAATTCTTGATATCTTTTTTCATATTTGGCCACCAATAATTTCTTTTTAATTTTTCAAAAGTTTTATCTACTCCTTGGTGACCATTAGTTGGACCATCATGATACATTTTCAATACCTTGTCCTTGAGTGAAGAAGGGACAATTATTCGGTTCTGAAAATGTAGAACCCCTTCGATGATAGTAAAAAGCGAACTTTTTACTTCAATTGACCTTGTTTTAATTTTATTGAGTGTATCCTTACAGTATGTGTCAGACTTCTGAGCTTCAATTAAGGCTTTTAAGTTGTCAGAAGGTGCACAACAAAATATCTCTTCATCTAACAGAGGATAACCTTCATTGGTCGAAATCTTGTTGACGTAATCAGGGCGTCTTGATAAAGAGTCAGGTTTACCACTCTTAATACTGGAGCGAAATGAAATCCTATAAGTGACCTTTGAGAGAAAGAGACTCCATCTAATTTGTCTTTGGTTTAATTTTTGGGGTTGCTTAAAATATAACAGATTTCTGTGGTCTGTGACTACTTGTACTGGAAATTTAGCACCTTCTAGGTGATGGCGCCAGGTTTCAAAAGCTACGATTATTGCAAGTAATTCCTTGTCATAAATAGTATAATTGATTTCAGCAGAAGACAAGGACCTAGAGTAGAAAGCAACCGGATGGAGTTTATTGTCTTTGTTACTAATTTGAGATAAAACACAACCAACAGCGAAATTGCTAGAGTCCGTTTCTACAAAGAATTCTTTCTCTGGATCTGGATAAACTAGGATTTCTTCCGTCGTAAAAGCTTCTTTGAGTTTGTTGAAAGCATTGTCTGTCCTAACATCCCAAATGAAGGAAGAGTTCTTCTTCAAAAGCCGACGGAGAGGTTCAATGATCTCGGCAAAATTATTTATAAACTTCCTATAGAAGTTACAAAGTCCTAGAAACCCTTGAAGTTCTTTAATATTTTTTGGGATAGGCCTGTCGATAACAGCTTTAACCTTATTCCTGTCCATTGAAAGACCATTTACAGACACCACAAACCCTAAAAAAATAGTTTCTTTAACATGAAAATCACATTTTTCCAATTTCACGTAAAGGCCATTTTTAATTAGAAGCGACAATATTTTACGAACATGTTGAATATGTTTGTCCAAACTTTTTGAATAAATTATTATATCATCCAAGTATACTTGAACAAATATGCCAATTGCATCAGATAAAACATCCTGGATGAATCTTTGAAACATTGAGGGGGCATTTCTTAGGCCAAAGGGCATTACTAGGTATTCAAATTGGCCTAAAGGTGTTCTAAAAGCAGTTAAATATTCATGACCTTCTTTAACGCGGACAAGGTTATACGCAGATCGAAGGTCCATACGAGTGAATATTACTGTCTCCTTAAAATATTCAATCAAGTCAACCAATCATGGAATAGGGTAGCTATTCCTAATTGTAATAGAATTTAATTTCCTATAGTCAACGCAGAGTCGTAAGCTTCCATCTTGTTTTTTTACAAACAGGACAGGGGCACCAGCAGGTGATTTTGACTTCCTTATAAACCCCTTATCTAAATTTTCTTTTATATAGTTTTTAAGAGCTTCCATTTCGACTATCGTAAGAGAGTACACAGGTCCATAATATAATTAACCACCAGGGACTAGGTCAATTGATATATCATATTCACGATGTGGAGGCAATTTGTCTGGCTCTTTCTTTTCAAATACAATTTTCAAATCTTGATAGTATATGTTGATAATTTCATCTTTATCAGTTCCATTTATTAAAGCGGCGCAAATATCTATATCAAAAGTTCGTCACCAGATATTGAGTATGTTTCTGTTTTATCTTTTGATACATTGTTGTTTTCGTTGTTTGGCAAAATTGCAGCAGTAACATCTTTAGAGTGAAAAATGAATTTATTCCCTTTTGCTGAAGGGCAGTGATTTCCGCAGTGGTTCTCTAAAAAGTAAATCTTGTTATTTTTGAAATCTACGTATGGCATATGAATACTCAACCAATCTCTTCCAAGGATGGCTGATATTCCCTGAAGTTGTAAGGTAGCTACGTAGAATTCATAGCTTTCCTTGTGGTCCATGAAGGCAAGGCTTAATTTCTTCGTTACTTGTCTTATATTCATACTTTTGTTGTTCGGTAACTGAATGTTCAATGGTGAAGACTAGGTAGATATTTGAATTCTGTGGCGTTTACAAAGTCTCTACAGATGTAACTTCTTACAGAACCAGAATCAATAAGGATGCTAATCTTCTGAATTCAATAGTAAAGAAAGCTGCCTTTCCGAGGTGAAGCTGTTTAAGGTTCAAAAGTTCTTCAATTAAAACAAACCTTTGTTCTTTTGTATCTCCAAAATTTTCTAACAATAACCTCTTAAATTCCTCATAGGTGAGAGAATTAAGTGTTCCATCAGCCTTGAGAGATAATCCCCAATTTTTAGCTAGTCCATAAAGTTTGCTGATAACGAAAGCGTTTCTAAAGTCGTCACTTGGGAACGAATTAGCATGTTCATCAAAGAACAATTCACACTGTTTCGTTAGTTCGTTTAGATTAAGCTTTGTGTTGTCTTCATTGCGGGCCAACACACCGTTAGGTGAAAAAAATGTGGGAATAAATTCGGTAATTGCAGAAATTAATTTTGACGCTTCAGCTTCCTTAGTAGCTTCCATACTGATTGAATTCATTAAAATACTAAATAGACTTTTTTAATATAATAGATCTTTTAAATATCTTTAATATATCTTTAAAATATGTATATAATTGTTAAATACAAATTATTTATATTAATAATAGAAATTTATAAATTCGGAGTCTAGAAGGACACTTCCAATATTTTAACAAAAATGAGAATTTCCTACCAATTTTCCAGAAGCCCCTGAGTTTGAGTGATAGTATCCGCTATACGACCAGCTTGCCTATTAATGGTGTCTTGTTGCCGCGCGCACCACGATTACAATCTGTTTACCATTAAAACAGACCAGTTCAGAGCCTCACGCACAGCTTGTCGTGAAGGGTAAACTTAATCCGGAAATCACTCAGTTACAAGACTCAGGCTACTCCTGCTTCTAAAGTTCGTACTAATTCTCATTATATTGTTTATTTTGGAAATAACTACTAGAATCCTAAATTATAAATTAATATTAAATATAAAAAATTTAATTGTTAGTATAATTTATAGTATATAATTTACGTATTTATTATTATTGTTATTGTTATAATTATTTTATTTAATAATATAATTTTACTGTCTACTAGTATATACAATTTAATTTATATAATTATAATTTACTATTAAATTTTTTTTTTTTTTTATAATATTATTTATTTAACTGATTGGAAAAAATAATTTTTTTTTTTTAATATTATTTATTTATTTATTTGATCCGAAAAAATAATTTTTTTTTTTACTTTTGTACTACAATATCATAATACAATTAACTAATTATCTAGAAGAGTTATTATTGTAATAATTCTATAATATGTAGAAATTATTACAAAAAAACGCCTTCTAAAGTGATTATCATTAACAAAAGAAAAATTTTGAAAGAAAAATTAAAAATGGATTAGAATTTAAAATCAAAAATCTCAAAAATTTTAGAGAAAGGAAAAACACAAAATAATGAAACATCAAAAACTACTCCAAAATACATTGCAATTGTTAATTCTAATTATTTATTAAAAAAAAGGAAGAGAGAGAGTGACTATTGTACAGATCATAATATTTATAAGAAACAAAGAATTAAACAATTAATTAATTTAGAAAGACAAACATTAAACAATAATCACATTCTTATAAAACAAATTGATAATTTTAACAAATCAAATGAAAATGTTAATATTGAAAATGAAACAAATCAAACAAGCAATGAAATAAATAAACAAATAAATAGTATTGATTTAGATACTCCACAAGCATTCCAAGAAGCAGTAACTAGTGATGAAAAGGATAAATGGATAGAAGCAATATTAAACGAACTTGAAAGCCTCTACAACAACGAAACCATGTCCTTAGTAAAAAAGCTACCTGAAGAAAGAAAACCTATTGAATATAAATGAGTATTCACAAAAAAATATAACGATAAAGGAGAAATTGAAAAATACAAGGCTAGACTAGTGATCAAAGGATTTAAACAAATTGAAGGAATTGATTATGACAAGACATACTCTCCCACGTTATCTATTGAAAGCATGCGTTTAGTCATTGCAATAGCTTCATTATATAAATGGAATATCAAACAATTAGACATTAAAGCTGCATATCTAAATGGTCCTCTTAATGAAAAAATCTATATGACAGTTCCAGAAGGAGATCCAAACTACAAAAACGGTTTTTGGAAACTGAACAAGGCTTTATATGGATTGAAACAAGCAGGAAGAATGTGAAATATAACAATCTCTAATTTTCTGAAGAATATAGGTTTTACTCAACTAAAAAGTGAACAATGTTAATTTTCAAAATCAAACTCTCAAAAAGAAACTACTTGCATTGTTGCATTATATGTAGATGATATGCTTATTACAAGCTTAAATAATGAAATAAACTCCACTGTTGAACTAATTAAAAATAAATTTAAAATATCAAAATGTAGTTCTGTAAATCATATACTTGGAATAACTGTCGAACCTACTGAATATGGATATAATATTTCACAAAAGAAATATATTAACGATATTTTAAAAAGATTCAAAATAAATGAAAATCAAAAATCCTCTACTCCTTATATAGATGAAAATTTCAAAGAAATTAACAATGAACCATTCGATAGTAGTATCTATCAAAGCGCAGTAGGCTCTCTCATACATTTAGCAAAATGCACAAGACCTGATATTGCTTGTGCAGTAAACAAAGCATCAAGAAAAAATAAAAACCCAAATATGACTGATTGGGAAAAGGTATTACAAATATTTAAATATATTAACCAAATCAAAGATTATTATTTACAATATAAAAGAGATGGAAATCTTAAAGGTTATACCGACTCCAACTTCGCTGGAGATATAACGAATAGTAAATTGACATCTGGAAATATCTACTTCCTAGCTTCAGGATCAGTTTTATGGATGTCAAGACAACAATGTGTCTCAAGATCCACTGCCGAAACAGAATATGTTGCATTATCAGAAGCCGTTGCAAATGGCCTATGGTTAAAAAATATTCTTGAAAAACTATTTAATAAAAATTCAAAATAAATCTCTATGGTGACAATAAAGTTAGTCTATATTCCGCCGAAAATTTCGCTATTGGAAAAAGACTGAGACAAATACGTGTAAGTTACCATTTCTTCAAGGAACATGTTGAAAATAATAATGCTAATTTACAACATATCAAATCCGAAGACAAATTTGCCGATGTACTCACAAAAGATGTCAATGGAAATAAAATGTTATTCTTCACAAACAAAATTTTCAAGAAAACCTTGTTTAGGGGGGAATGTTAAAATATTCACATTTTATTTTATATTTTTATATTATTATTATTATACTTTTATATTCTTATATTATTATCAATAGTATATTCTTATCTTATATTAATATTTTATTATTATATTTTTATGTTAAATAATGATAATGTATTTTTAATTATTAATTTTTAATATATTAATACATAATAATAAATAATAGTTATAATTTAAAATTTTATTATTATTTCTTATATCACTCTTGAATATCATCTTGGTAAGATAGTAGGTTCTGATATAGGTTTTGATACTTTCTAGAACCTAGAGTGTAAATAATAGTTTTGTTACTTGTTGGCGCAGGCATTAAGCTCTTCGGTAACTTTTAGAATGGTTCAAAGGCACTAACATGATGAACTTGATGCTTATTAATGAATGAAAAACGACTAATATCTAAGGGGTAGTTTTTCTTTTCTTCATCGACACTGATTACCTTGAAAGGTCCGAACTTTCTGGTAGATAATTTGTAGAGAGGCAACTTATCTTGGTTCAATCATACTTTTTCTAAAAACCTATATCTTGGGTTGTTAACTATACGTCCTTTATTCATATTGTCTAATTATTTTGCTTGGGAAAATTCTATGATATGTTATAGGTTAACTAAATTATTTTTAAAACTATCAATTATCTTTGCTTCACCTAAAAAATGAACTATATCGATTGTCAGGTAATTATATAAAGTGAGGATTGGGGATTGATGGATAGAGTTGTTATAGCAGAACTCTTCTAAGAACAAATATTCCAACCAGCTTTCGTCATCATAAGTACTAATAAGCCCTTTAAATAAATTTTGATATAGGCATTAATCTTTTACATTTGACCTACAGTCTGGTGATGATTGGTCGTTTTAGGTTAATTTCTCAAGCCTTACTTATGAATTGTGTTCCTCAATCAGTTGTTATCTCTTTAGGGAATCCATTTAATCTATAAATATCTCTAAGGAACACTTTAGAAGACTCAATTGCGCTTGGTCCATGTAAGTATGTTCTACTAAATTGCAATCTTACTAAAATTTAATTATTTCCTAATACTTATATCCGTGGGTTAGGTTATAATGACCTTGAGAGGTTGTTGTATTTCAGAAAGTGGCTTATAAATAAAATTTTAATTCCTAATTTAATTCCCTGCATTTTTTTCTTTTTTAAATAATTATAAATTAATAGGTAAATAAAAATAGAAATAAATACAAAGGGGTTAATTATTTTTCTTTTTTTTTTTAATCATCAATAAAAATTTTTAAATAAAAACATTATTTATAATATAAACGTTATTTTTACCAAAAGTACTAGAATTTTTTTTTCAAATATTATTTTTTATTATTTTAATAAAAATTCTATAATAACTCTATAATGCTAAAAAATATCTATAAGTTTAACAATGTTATATATTATTGTATCATAAGATATTGAAATATTTTTTTAGAATTAAATATTATTATTTCATTATTTGATTGTTTATTAAAAATTTAAATATTATTATATAATAATAAAAAAATAATTTAAGTCACACTTATATCAATGGTTTATTAAAGTACGCCTTATTTTATATAAAGCCACATTCTGAAATGTAGCATTATGAAATGTACCACATTCCCTCACTTCAAAAAGATATTAGGAATTGGTGATGCATTCTAAGAAAGCGTACTTGAAAAAATACTCAGCAATAATATGCATGTAAGCGAACCAATGCTGAACTCTCATTGAGGCTTACGTTGAAATGTATGAATACCTCAATATTTCTACAGACCTAGGGAGGTTGAAACCAAATGCAATACACCTAAAATTTAAAAAAAACCAAAACACTAATAATACCTAATAGTAATTAAATAAAATAATAAAATAACCTTATAATAAAATAATATTACATGTAAGGAAATCATATAATTTTTTTAAATTCAAGAAAACGTGATATTGCTTTGGGTTTGTTTTATCGGTTTTATTAGAAATATGAGCATGAATCAATATAGAAAAACAACGTCAAAAACATGCTTGATTATCACAATTTATAAAAATTTTTAAAGGTAGAAATTTATGAAATTTAGAAAAATTTTACCTAATAATTTCCTAAATAAATTTACAATGGTTATAGGTTGAAATATTGTGAAATTTGAAATATAATTGATGAATTCTATCGGATTGGAGTCACTCCAAATTTATCACATATTTTGAAAAAAGCTTCCAAAATTTTAGGAAATTTACTTTTGAGAAGAACGTTTAATTTTTATGGTTGAATCCCATACAAACAGCAAGCTTTATGAGTGGATAAATAATTTAATTTATTTATAATTAATATGTAATTTATATATTCATAAAATCATTATAACAAAAACACAAATAATCAGTTCTTATTTTTTTGATTTTATTTATTTGAATCAATATTTTCATTAATTCTATCTCGAATTTCCAATACTTTTTCTTTCATTTGAATTTGGTATTTGTGAATTATCAATGATAATTCAAATGTTTTTATATGAACTTTAAAAAAATAATAAAAAACTCAATAAAAACAATAATAATATAAATTACTTAAATCTCACTAAAAAAAAGAAAAGAATTAAAATATAAAATATGTGGACTTTTTTCAAATGATTATAATATATATTATGAAAATGAAATCCACTGTATCAATACAAAAACTAATATCAAGGATATAAAGACAATAAATGTTATATGCCGAATTTTAGATTCAGACTCCTCAATAAATATAACAAATAATATTCTTCTACCCTACAATTTAAGAAACCTTAATGAAAAAATTCACTTAGAAAATAGTGAATCAATTATTGTAAGCATATCGGTTATTTCAAATGTTTTATCAGCAATATTGAAATCATTTTATTACTTTAGATATGGTTCAATTCCTGTTCTAAAAATATATTTAATAAATTCTAATTAATTTATACTTGTTCATTAAAAATCAAAAATCAATTTAACATAAAAATTAAATCGATGTTATCGGCCAATGGTAGAGAATTTATGCACATAAACTTCTATTAATTTTTTCCTATTATAGTATAGTTCACCAAAAAACTGTACCTTATAACACTCAATCAAACGGACGTACCTATATCACAGCAGTGAAAACTATAATGAATAACAATAAACTAAATCATTAATTTTTGTAAGATGCTCTAAACACCACCAATTACATCTACAATATTATACCTTACAAAGGAAACAACAAAAAATCTCACAAGAAAAATTATTCAAATCCAAAGTTAATTATAGTAATTTAGATGTATTTAGTTATGGAGTATTCTATTATATTTCAAATTCTTTTAGGACTAAATTTGAAAACGACTCATTACTTGAGATAATTCTTGGATACTTTGATTATCCTCCAATATATGAAAATTTAGATACTTCCAATAATAAAATTAAATTTCTAGGACTATCGTATTCTTTGGTACTCCTGTTAATTATTTTAAAAAATAATTTACAGGAATATATTATATAATTATTCACCTTCTTTTCAATTTTATAAAATTTAATACTCAAACAAAATCAGAGGAATAACTCTTATTTCAATAATACCTAAGACTAAATTACAAGTAATGAATTCTCATTAACAACAAGCCACTTCGATTCATATAACAAAAATTCAATTAATAAAATTATTCTATTATTATTAATTATATTATTAATAATGTTATTAATATTCTTTTTTCATTATTAAAATCTAATAACATTATTTATAATAACACTTTATTTATATCAAAATCAAAATTATATTATTATTTTATGTTTGTATTATGTAACCATGAGGTTATTGTTGGATAAACATAATTTTACCATGTATCTATTTTAAGACCTCTCCCAAGGAGCAAGCTACTAATGGTTGAAGACGTTAGCAATGAATTAATTGTAGCTAAAATATTGGGAATCCTTCAGCAATTCTGCATAATAGGGATTATAATTAATCGTATAGGTACTTACCCATTCTTGTTTATTGTCCTCGTAGGAAACTAAGTAAAGATATTAGTTTTGTTGTTCTTAGATCCTAAAAAATGGATAATAATTCTATTCCCTGTGGGAGATAGAGATAGGTAACTGGTTTTCTCATCAACTTCACTAAGTCCTACCCTGGTCAAGTCTTAAAGATTATCCTTGTTGAAATCTTTACACTCTGTCTTCTTAGTCTCTACTATTAAGAGGGAATCAGCTTTCCCATTCGTTTTTCTAGGCCTATACACCATTTCAAACCAATAAATGGAAAATTACTCTTGTCACTTGATTTGCTAGGAGTTAGTAATTGTAGTTTAGTAGTGAACAGTAGATTCCTGTGATCTCTATAAACTACAATTTTATGCTTTGTACGCTGAAGCAAATGTTGCCATTCTGTAAATGTGGTTTTAATAGCTAATAGTTCTTTTTCTGTAATCGTATAATTTACTTTATCCTTGCTGAGTGTCTTCGAATAGTAGTAAATTGGGTGGAGAGTCTTGTCATCCCTTTTTGTAACAATACTCCTACTATGGCGTAATTACTAGCATAATATTTGACAAATTACAACTTGTCATGATCTGAGTATGCTAGTACTAAGGAACGCTGCCAGAATTTCTTCATTCTATTAGAACTTTTCCTTCATTTAAGTCATTTTGAATAGCGGTTTGACTATTTCTGAAAAATCCTTGATAAAGTTTCTATAGTGATTACAAAAGCCTAGAAAACTTTGCATATGTTTTATGGTTTCAGGTTGTGGCCAATATGTAAATGTTTTGATCTTTTCTGGGTCAGTTTCAACAATATCTTTGCCCACTAAATGTCCTAGAAAGTATGTTTTTTGTTTGTATCCCTCACAATTAAATTTTTTAGCTACAAGCATGTGTTCAATTAGTTTCGTCAGAATAATCCGAACATGATACAAGTCTTTCTAGCGTTTTGGAATGGACTACTATATCATCTAAGTAGACTTGGCAGTACTTCCCAATATCTTCACTAAAGATATCCTTTATAAAACTTTGGAACACTGCAGGTGCATTAGTTAATCCAAAGGGCATTATCAATTGCTCGAAGTGACCAAATTAAATATTGAATGCTGTCTTGTATTTGTCACCTTCTCCTATTTGCACTAGGTTATAGGCAGATTTCTGGTCAAATTTGGAGAACATTACGACTCCTTTTATAGCCTCAAAAACTGCATTAATTATCGGAATACAATTAGCGTTTTTTTTAATCCCTCTCTGGTACGAAAATTGCTTATCTCAGCTTTTGATTCAAACCTCTCATACTCAGGTCCATCTTGTGTTAAGAATACTGTCTTTGGGATTGGGTTATTGCTCCTTATGAGGGAGTCTTTGAAATAATCAGGCTTAACGCTTGATCTCGCACTATAATCTAGATCATTATTATTTTTATTGTTATTTTTTTAAAAGTATAAGTGTATATTTGAATCTTTTTTGTCGTTTAGGTGACTGTCGTTATTCCTTCTTTCTTGCATTCAATATCCTTGGAGGTTTCTCCTTGGATCCATCATTCCTAGTAAAGCAATACCAGTTATCTTTTCCTCTCAGTTATATTTGTATCTTTCTAAGAATTCATCCTTATGGTCATCTTGAAAGGTTTCATATATTCTTAAGGATTCAATATTTCCATCTAATGTTTGTTTCTCGATGCGTAAATCATAGAAGGCTTCCCTAACTGAGGGTCTTACATATAGTAATGTTGCATATCTAATGATAACATCATAGTTACATAATACATTAATAAACAGTTAACAAATCCCGGTTAATCATTTAAAATCTTTGTTTTATTTTGCATGTAAATTGTACTTTTATTTTATTATAATTAATTAATAATTTTTATTTATAGTCAAATTTATTTTTAGTTAGATGTTTTTATAATTAAATGATTTGTAAGTTTATATAAACCAAACATGTATCTATTCATAAAATATATTATGTATAGATAAACCATGTAATTGATTATTTAACGTGCTAGAATTAATATTAAAGTAATTTACTTTAATAGAAAATTTTATTATTAAATAATAATAAATATTTAAATAATAAACTATAAATATTTAGTATATAAGTCCAATCTCCTATTAAAAAACAGAATAATAGTATTATGCTATATTATTTAAGTGTTGAATTAATATTGTTTATTAAAGGATAATAAAACTTTTCTTAGTACAACTCGAATAGAGAGGTGTTAGATTATCTTATTCTTTATTTATTTATTAATCATTATTTTAGTTTATATTAAACTGAGCTTTTAATATAGTAATTCTGAATAACTGAATAACTGATTTAATAGAACTTTTAGTATTAATTTGATAAATTTTGTTTGTTTACTTTTTGTTTATTTACTTTCTATAATTAGAAATATTTTGTAACAGCAATTTAGGCATCGATCAAGCCATAAAATTTATTCATATAAAAAATAACTTTTTTAACTTAAATTAAAATTTTGATTAAAAATTTTAAAAGTTAATTTTTGAAAATTTCGTATATCAGAAATTTTATTTTATAATAATTTAATTATAATTAGTATTTTATTTAAATTAAAAATTAAAATTTTTGGAGATACTTCATTTTAATTTATAAAAATTTCACAAATTTGTTATTTTTTATATAAATTTATACATATAAGAGTAAAATAAGAATTTTATAATATATTATTTAAATTATTAATTTAATATTTATATTGAAAAAATTTTTAATAGCTTTTATAGTATTATTAAGTAAATTAAAATATATATATATACTTTTAATAGTTTTTATATTTTTAATAATTAAATTTTAAAAAAATAAGTGAACAAATAAATAGTACGTAAATCAATTATAATTAAAATAAATGGTTAATTCAGATAAAATAATAAAACTTAAAATTCTACCTGAAAGACTAAGAGAAGTGGTTTCTTGAAGAGCTTAGTGGGAAGCATCGAAGAAAAAACTAGCCCACACCTGTAGAAGCACCATCAACAAGACGTCAGAACACGGTTGATAAGAAAACATCTGTAATGATGTGATTATTCTAATCACATTTTAAATTAAAAATTTTTCTTGTGTAATTCAAAAATGTAAATTTTTCTTTGATTTATAAAATAATAAATAAAGTAAATAAATCCTATGAACTAAATATATAAATTATATTCTTTAAGCCACAAGACAAATTTTTAATGTAACAATTTTCGTAAAAAATTAATTCCGAGAAAATTATTGTTTTACAATGATTTAAATCAATTGATTAAAGTTTAAAACAAAATAAATTAATAATTTATTTTGTGAAAATTAAGTTTCAAAACTTAATCATGACTCTTTTAGCATTGTTTTTAAATTGAAAATAAATAAAGATTTAATATTAAAATAATAATAGATAATAAATGTACTTAATTTAAATTATTTAGTATTTAGTTTAATTAATAATTATTTTTTTCTAATTTAGCTAAGGTTTATAAATTTATTATTTAATAAAATTCATTAGGATAGTCTTATATTAGAGTATATGTAATTTAACAAAAATAATATATTAATAATGTATTTAGGAAAAGTATAAATAGAAGATAGTTTTCACATTTACTTTTCGATGTAATTGTTATTAACTATTAATAAATATATAATATTAAGAAAAAATATTTTTAATAAAAAATTTTAATAAAATAAATTCTTATTATGCTGTTATTGTAATCTGTTTTGTTGTTTCTTTTACAACATCCAAAACTCCAGAGAATCCAGCTGTGGCGCTTGTGGCTAATAAGCCTAAAACTACTCATGGTGAAAGCTTTAGGCTTATTAGCCAAACAGTAATAATGGTGGTAGAACTGTAGAATTTGCTGCCTTAATAAATAACTAGATGGAAGAGATCAAAAACATGCTGCTTAGTAGCCATCACAGATGACATCAAGATTAGAAGCCATGTAAAATCAAAGAGAAGGTCGGTTTGCAAAGATTAAGAATGAGCTTATCAATTTTATTTCAGTGGTGGATAGACGTAGAAAAAAGAGTAGAAGAAGAAGAGACTAGCAGTCAGGCTAGTGTAACTGACCTTCAAAAGGTCGAAGATTACCCGCGAGAGCAAGCGACTTAAAGTAAGGGCAAAGAAGCAGCTGTGGATAATGAGATCCATAAATATGAACCATACCTAAACAAGACTCATGAAACAGGAAAGAAATTCCAACAAGACCTAAAAAATAAAGGTCAAATAATTAAAAGGATTGAAGAAATCTTGGATGCGAATCAATAGCATAATAAGAAATAACTTAAGGAATTAGAAAAAAAAGATTAGAAAACTAATTACTGTAAATCAAACCCAAAGGAAGGAAATAGAAAGACTAGGTTAAATATCTTCAAGAACTCAAGTGAATTGTCAAGCGGCGACTAGTAAAACCATTCCACCTCACATTAATACAGGATGGTAATACATGAAGACGCCGTACCAACCGATTCCTCCATTTTTTCCAAGAAGTGCTATTAATTTGTGGTAATGAGTAATGACCGACGAGTACCCTGCGGAGTACGAAAGAGATATCCCCATGTTCAATGGTGAAACAGAAAGTGTTGAATCATTTATTGATAAGCTGAATGGATACATTGGTAGACACCAGAGATTGAATGTCCTCTTTCTCTAATTTTATTTAATTTATTTATCAATAATATTTTAGATAACTGTGATAAACATTGTGTCCGTAGTGTAAAAGAAATAAAAGTTTTTAAGATTTATTTACTGAAGATACTATTTCAATAGTTTCCATTAAAAAAAAAAGAACCCATTTCTTTGTCAAATTTCTAATGTTAGATACGATAAAAAAAATTTCTTTGAATAAGGATAATCAGAGAGCGTATGTTGATTAATTACTTATTGTTATTACCAATGATAAATTGATCATTTCAAACTTAAATAATTCGTTAATTGATCATATTGCTAAACAATTCGTATATAAAATGAATATTTCTAATCTAATTTCCACTAAAAACATCAACAACCTTTCCATAAAGCATGCAAGTGCAAGTGGTAAGGCCCGAAATTTCAAACTTATTCTGAGGGTCAATAGATGAGGTATTGGTGAAGCTAAATTAGATTCTTTAATTCATATAAAGAGCAGGGGAAAAACCTCAAGAATATCTTTATAACCAATTGACATTCAGATGATATAATGTTTTTTTATTGTTGGGTGTTTGTAATCATAATGTATGTATGTATGGACTTATATATCAAGATAAGCAGCTTGTTTTGTTTTTTTTTAGACGTTACTGGCAAGTGCCATGGAGACATGCTAAGAATTCCCCCCAAAAAAAAAAACGTAAAAGAATGACTGAATGTACTAAAAAAAAGTGATAAACGAATAAACCAACCTATTCATTTCAAGATTGTTCAAGATTGTTCAAGACTGTTCAAGATTGTCGATTGATAATAAGTATAAGTATATTTGTATTTAAGAATAAGGTTGATATGTTGATCTTAAAGATTACTGTTGAGACGGTCGTCATTTGAATTTTGCAAAAACAAGCAAGAGTAAATACTTGGGTTGGTACATTGAAAGAATGGAATGCAAAAAAATTGGGTGAATTCTATATTGAGGAAAAATAATGGTTTGAAAAAAGAATCCAGAGCTTACTTATAAATCTGAACCTAAAAACGCCTATCTATCTAAATCTACCATTACTTAGAAGGATACACTCATATTTAAGGATTAATCTACCTATGATTGTTCCTCAAAAAAAAAAAAAAAAGGATATCCATGCTGTTATCTTTCAATAAAATACTGAATGTTGTCTACACTGATGAAATGGGGTTTCTTGAGGAAATGAAAATGACCGATAATACCCTATATCTATTTCCACATCAGCTTTCACATCTACTTCTACATTCACTTTTACATCCACTTCCACATCCACTTCCACAACCAGCCAAGCAACTCCAACAATGGTTTTGCTTCAAGTCTCACAATTATCAAATCTGGTTATAATTTTTATTGGTTTTTATCATTCTTTTTAGCAATAAATGTTTATATGCACCACGAGAGCCAAATAATCCAATTGCATTTAAACCCTGGGATGATATTGATTATTCCAAGTGGACGGTATTACCTTTTCGTAAGGGTTACTTCTACTTTATGGCTTAACCTAATTATTGTTTTCGTGTTTCCACTATTGATACAGGCTCACTTGAATTTTAAAGGCAAATATGATGGACCAGGCCAAATTCTAAAAAAAAAATATTATATTAACGATGGGTTTTTTTTATTTTTTTTTATTTTTTTTAAATTTTTTTTTTCGAAATTAATAAGGTTCGGCTAATAAATGTATTGGTATACTATAGATGAGAAGAAATGATACAATACAACAATGGAAATAAAAATGAAACTTGAACGCCTGTGCTAAACAAGATGATGAAAAAATTCTTCAACTGGGATCATAATCCCACTCCAGTCACCGTCGGCTTATCTGAAATTTTAGGTTATCCGTGTTGCTCTAATCCAGACGCTGCTGTGCTGTTGCATTTACCTGACAAGTATAGTCAATGGGAATATTGGAAGCAATGAATGGTGTGATCATACTCGGCTCTGAAACCATACTGTCGCCACACTTTATTCCAACGATCAGCATTGAAAACTTATTACTTGTACAACTTAGCGAAGTAAATGCCTGTGTACACTCTTCTGGTATCCTAGATTCTCCAATTACAATGGCTTATTGTGATTACTCCTCCTATTCTTTGAAGGATATTCCAATACACTTTATAATGGTAATTTCCACTGAGAAATTCGATAACACACATTTATTCATGCTTTCTGATGATGAATCTTTAGTATTATGGGAATACGGTGATAATAGTACTATTTTTTATTGTGATGGCAATTTCATCAAATCACTAATATATAAAGACAAGTGTGATGGTTTAGTCAATTCTCACACTTTAGGTTTAACTGAATGTAACGAATTTGATACTAATTAAATCTTTTTTCTTCAATCTCTGGATCGAGGAAATCTCTCAAACAAATTAACAACTAATTTGCTCTTAGCAAACTATCTTTGTTAAAATATTCGCCTTCTGTCTTCTCATTTTCAATTCGTGATAGGGCATCAGCTTTTTCATTCTTCTTTTCAGGTCTATACAGTTCAAATCAATAAGCTGCGAATAGTTCTTGCTATCTAATTTGCCTCGGAGTTAGTAACTACGGTTTTGTAGTGAACATTAGGTTTCTTTGGTTGCTATATTTTATAATTATTAACTGTAAAATAGTTAATAATTAATACATCGATTTAATTAAGAAAAATTAAACATATTTATATTTTTTCTTATTACATTATTAATATATGATGTTATTTAATAATATATATAAAACTATTTATTTATAAACAAAAGATTTTTTAATTAATAATTTTTATTATTTATTAATTTACTAAAACAAAATTAATTTTTTAAACTCGTTATTTTATTTATTATTTTAATACTTATAATAATTTTAATTATATATTTAATATTGAAAAACTATTTTTATAAATATTACCTATTTAAGATTATTCCTAAATTAATATTTAACTATTTAAAACTAAACTAAGTTAACTAACCTAATTAAAAAATATTTTCAATTTAAAAATAATTAAATTTTATTTCAATAAATTTTATATTAAAAAATAATTCATATACATTAAATAAATTAATTGTACGAAAATTTAAACTATTTAATGTATTAAAGATTTATTAAATCTTTACACTCATTCATTCCATATAAACTTTTCTTTTTTTGAGTTTATTTTAAAAAGTGATTTAGTTATTTCGGAAAATTTCTTAATAAAATTTCTAGTTATGGCCTTTAAGCAATGGCTTAAATCTTCTCTGGGTCAGTTTCAACACCATCTTTACTGACCACATGTCCTAAAAAGTATATCTTATGAAAATCACATTTCGATTTTTTGGCTACAAGTTAATTCGTTATTAAATTCTTCAAATGCTCCTCTAATGTTTTTGAATAAATAATATAGAATACGAAAATCAAGAGTTAAATAAGCAGGATTTAAACCTGTTAAAAAGATAATTACATGATTTTTATTATTTTTAGTATAAGGAAACATTAATAACAATAATTGCACAAAGTGTTGTAATTTCAAATAAATAATATGCTAACCATTGATAATGAAAACTGTATTACCGAAGAGTAATATAATATATATTAATATTGATATAAAAATTAACATAAATGTATATATAATTTTTATTTTAGTTTATAAAGATTATTACTATTATATATAATTATATTTGTTTATTGCTTTTTAATTTTTGATATTTAATTCGTAGATTAGTAAATATAATATTTAGAAATCTTTTAAGATTCCATTATTGAATAATGTTATTTCGTGATTAAGTAAATTATTTCATCTTGTCGTATTGTAAAAATATAATTTATTTATTTATTTACTATATAATTATAGTTTCATTTATTAATTAAAATATAATTTATTGATTTATTGATTTATAATTTATTTATTTATTTATTATATTATTTTAATTTTTAAAATCATTTGAAAATAAAAAAAATTTTATTCACCTAATTTAATCTATATTTTATTTACTTTATTTTATTTGCTTAAAAAAATAAATAAAAAATAATAAATAAATCATAGAAAATTAAATAAACCTTTCCAAAATGGAAGTTACGAACTAGAAAAACACTCGGAAAAGTAGTACTAGAAAAATTCTCAACATTAATATGAATGTCAGCATCAATGCTGAACACTCAGCAAGGTCGTCCAGTAGGGACATTTCTGTCTGTATGGAAGTGTGAGATTACTTCGATATTATCACTGCTCCTGAAGGGGAGGAAGCTGAAATCAAGGGTGGTACTTATCGAAAATATAAAAAAAAAAAATATTTTTTTGAAATTTTTAAAAAAAATTGAAAAAATATTTTAATTTTATGAAATTTATATATTATGGAAAATTTTGTTTTTTCAATATTTTTAATAATTCTTATATCATTCAAAAATATAATCAATTATATTTTAATGGAAAGAGAAGATATTTATCTTTGTATATTTACATTAACTCACTTCATTGTATTCATCATCTTATTCTTTTAATTAATTATGAATTAAATAATCTTAAATTCAATAATTTTTCTTTTTTATATTTCATTACACTTGAATATTTGCTTATTTATTATTTTTGTAATTTTTAATCTTCAATTAAATATTTATTATTTTATTACTACATTCAACTAAGAATGATAAATAATTATTAATATTTTAATTTGTATCCGTTTCGAAATATTTATTTAATTTAATTATTTTTATTTTGGTTGTGAATTTTACATATATCATATTTATTTAAGTATTTTAACGGTTTTGTATTTAATTTTTACTATTAAAAATTATTAATAATATGTATATTAATATGAAAAATATATTAAGTATAAATATTAATAGTAAATAATGTGAAATGTAATAAAAATAATTATTAGTATTAATTTTTGAGAAAAAAATTTTACAATTTTTTTTGTAAAAAATATTGATTTTTCAGTAATTATTCATTTAATTATCATTAAAGCTTCCTTTTATTTATTTAAATAATATTAAATAAAAATTTTAAATCAATAGTATGAGTAAAAAGAAATATTCAATTATAACTAAATATAAAATAAATTTATTTTAAAAACTTTTTTCAAATATTGATAATATATTATATAAATAATGAAATAAAATAAATGAAAACTCGATGAATTATGCAATTAAATATAATTTAGTTAATAATTTTTAAGCAATAATAATATATTAATAGAATTATATTAATTTAATTATTTATTATATTATTCTAAAATTTAATATTGATACTAAGTGTTTTTATATTTTGTTGTAATAAAAAATATTTTATTCAATAAAATAGTTAATTGATAATAAAATGACTAATTAAATAAAATAATTATTCATGTTATATAAGAAATGAAACTTCTAGGATTTTAGTCATTAAATATTAAATTATTATTTAAATTTATTATAATTTAAAATCCTTTTTTTCATTTGTTTAAAACTTAAAAATATAAAGTATAAATAAGAATTAAATATATTTACTCAGTAATTAATGAAAATATTAAATATTAATATATAATATTTTTTTAATGTTTCATTTTTTTGCAATATAATTCAAAAAAAAAAATAGTTATTTAATTTAATTAATTATTTTTTTTTAAAAATATATATTGATAATTTTTGTTTTTAATTATATTTTATGTTATTGTTAATGTAAAAAATATTAATTAATTAAAATATTTTATAATTGAATTTATATAAAAGAAAGATTTTTTTTTAAATTTATATCAATAAATATATAATATAAAAATCATTTAAAAATAATTATATAGATGTAAATTATTTTATATAAGTTTAACTTTGAAATAAAAAATAAAATTTAATATACTTTTATATAAATTTTTAATATTATTTAATATCAATTTTATATTTCTTTATTTTGTAATTAAATAAATATATTTAATAATAAATAGTCATTCCTTATTTAATACATTATTTTTGTTAATAATAATTAACAGAAATAGTATATTAAATTAGGAACGATTTTATAATAAAAAAAGTTTAAAAGTTTTTAATCATTTAAAGTTATTGTAAAGAGTTTGGAAGAAACAGATTACAAATAACAAAATACACAAAATATTTAAAAACACGTAATAAAAAAATTCCTTTTTTAATAAATAATCTTTTATTAAATTTAAAAATAAATCTCTTCTCGTTATCAACTATTTGATAGTCAATAACTAATACATCGATTTAAATAATGAATTTTACATGTATTTATATTTTTTTATGATTATATTATAATATATTATTTCTATCTAATTTACATATATTACTATTTATTTATAAACAAAATATTTATTAATAATTTTATTAAATAATAATTAACTAAAACTAAACAATAATTAACTCAATAAACTTTCAACTTATTTACAATAATAATTAAATTCAATAAAAACTCATTTATTAGATATTTATTAAATAAATATTATTAATACTAATGTTTATATATTTACAATTCAAAACTATTTTTATAAACTATTTAAACTAATTTTAACTATTTAAAACTATTCCGAAATTAATTTTAAAATATTTTAAACTAACTAAACTAAATTAAATAGAATAACTATTTTGAATAAACTAAACTAAATTAACTAACTTATATAAATTATTTAAATTAAATTTATTATTCAAAATTATTTAAATAATAATTTATCTTTTATGAAAGGTTTACATAAATTTATAATTAATTTTCATATACGTAAATCATAAATTCATGTGAGTGTGTGTCATTTCGCAAAAATTCATTTCGGAAAAGTTTCATTTCGCAAAATTTTTTGTGTCATTTCGCAAAAGTTCATTTCGCAAAAATTTCATATCGGAAAAGTTTCATTTCGCAAAATTTTAATAAATAGATAAATAAATAATAAAATAAATAAATAAATAAATAATAAAAAAATAAAAAAAAAAAGAATTATAAAATATAAAATAAAAAATAAAAAATAAAAAAAAAATATAAAATATAAAATATAAAATATAAAATATAAAATATAAAAATATAAAATATAAAATATAAAATATAAAAATATAAAATAAAAAAAAAAAATATATAAAATAAAAAATAAAAAATATAAAATATAAAATATAAAATAAAAATAAAAAATAAAAAAAAATATATATATATATATATAAAATAAAAAATAAAAAAAAATAAAAAATAAAAATAAAAAATATAAAATAAAAAATAAAAAAAAATAAAAAAAAATATAAAAATATAAAATAAAAATATAAAATAAAAAATATAAAATATAAAATATAAAATATAAAATATAAAATAAAAATAAATAAATAAAAATATAAAAAATATAAAATAAAAATATAAAATAAAAATATAAAATATAAAATATAAAATAAAAAAAAATATAAAATATAAAATATAAAATATAAAATATAAAATAAAAATATAAAATATAAAATAAAAATATAAAATATAAAATATAAAATATAAAATATAAAATAAAAAAATAGATACCACCTAAAATCATCCTAATTTTGTGCTACTTTTAACTCCCTTTTTTATGATGTCCTCATCTTTTTTTTTTTTTTTTTTTTTTTTTTTTTTTTTTTTTTTTTTTACTGAATTATTTATAAATATTTCTTTTATTAAAAAAATTTATTAGCAATTTAAGATTTTTAAAATACTGCGCAAGGACTTAAAAAGTGTAAAATGATCAATTAATTATTTAAATATTATTTTTTAATATTTTTTTTAATAATTATATTTTAAATTTAACAATTATATTTTAAATTATTATCCTTTACATCTTTTAAATTATTAATACTTATTTTTTTTATATATATAAAATTCTTATATATATTTTAAAAAATTATAAAACGTTTAAAACATATGATAAAATATTTTATTTTTTTAAAGCGTTAATTCTAATGAATATTTATTATTATATAATGTATATTTTATATATGTCCATATATATATGTATATTTTTTTTTTAAAAATTTAATTTTAAAATTTATTTATTTATTATAGTTTTATATATTTATTTTTATTTATTTAGTTTTTTATTTAAATTTTATATATTATTTATTTATTTTATTATTAATTTATTTATTTATTAAAAATTTTGCGAAATGAAACTTTTTATGTAAATTTTCCGAAATGAAACTTTCCGAAATGAAATTTTGCGAAATGCTCCTCCCCCAATTCATGTAATTTTATTACATTAATTATTACATAATTAATTGATGTAATAGTATTAAATAATATTACTAAAATTTTATTTATATATATATATTTGTATAGCAACATTCATTAAAATAAATTATTTTTTTTTTCATTTAGTTTGTTTGATTATATTTAAATAAAAAAATTTTTATTATTATAATTTATATATGGATTTTAAATTTTTTTATTTTAATTTCTAATTTTTTTTTAAAAATTAGAAATTTTAATGATTATTTATTTTAGATATATATGTTAATTTATTTTTGATTAAAATTTATTAATTAAATTATACATTATTAAAATTAGAAATTATTTTATTTAATAGAATATATATTTAGATATTTTATTGAATAAAAATACAGTAAATAAAATCAATATTAAATAATAATTGTAAATAAAATAAATTTATAATTTTAATAATTTTGAATGAAAAAAATTTTTTTTCAAAAAAAAATTTTTCATATTTTCACTTATTTTTTTTTTCTTTTATTTTTATTATTTAATGAATTTATTATAAAAAACATTAAAAAATTTTTTGAGTATATTAAAAATAGAGTTTATATTAATTAATTATATAAAAAAAAATAACAACATTCTACTCTACTAAAAATAATATTTATTATATATATAATAATATTTTATTTGAATGAATTTTTTTTTTTTTTTTAAAATTAATTTTTGAAATTTCAAAAAATAATTCATAAATTTCAACTATTTTTTTTCCATCATTTTTATTATTTAATGAATTTATTATGAAAATAAATTAAAAAATTTTTTGAAATATTGAATATAAATTTATATTTATATTATATAATAATATAAATAAAAATACATTATAATAATAATATTAATAAGAGTATCGAGAAATAATAAAAAAGGTATGTTCTACTCTACTAATACTTTTAAATAATTTTTATAAAATAAATATAAAAAAATATTTTATAAATTAGATATACAAATGTATTTATTTTTTCTAAAATGTTTTTATTAATTATTCATATATACATAATACATGATTTTTATAATAATAATATTTATATATTTATTGAAAAATATAATATTTAAAATTATAACACTAATAATTAATAAAATTTGGAAAAAATAAAAAACTATAAACAAATAATAAAATAAAAATATAAATATTATTATATTTTGGTAAATTTTTATATTTTTCAAATAAAAATTAATGTTCGTAATAAATTTAATTTTTTTTTATTTTAATTAACGTAAATAATTATTTATGTCTATAATGATGAATTTTTTGTATAAATTTTAGAAAAAACTTATTATTATTTTTAAATTCTTTAATACTGTCATTATTTGAAATAATTTTTTTATATAATTCATATTTATTAATTAAAATTTTTTTAAATTGATTTTTTAGTTGTATTTCGTTTTTAAATTCATTGTTATTATTATTTTGAAAATTTGGTATTTCCACACGTTTAATAATAATTTCAAATAAAAAAAAAAAATGAAATTTAATATCATTTTCAGTTTTTTTATATAAAAATTTAAAAAAATTATCAAAAAATTTTGGTACTTTTACACGTTCTTCGGATGTTTCATACTTAAATAAGCTTAAAATTTCTTTACATTTTCTTTTCTGAAAATAATTAATATACCACATAAACGGAATATTGATTTCATGTTTGAATATTTCTTCTTTTTCTTTTCTTTCTTCTTCTTTTTCTTTATTGGTTTTTCCTTTTCTTTTCTTTTTTTCATTAATTTTATAATTAATATTAATATACTTTTTTTTCAATATTTTTGTTATATGAAGTAATTTCTTCAAATGTTAACATGATCAAATCAAAATCTTTTTGAAATAAAATATTAAAATCATCACTACTAAAGGTATACTTATTTTTTACTATGATTGAAATAATAACTTTATCAAAGTATTCATTATTAATTAAATATTTTAATAATGTCATATTATTATATTTTTGATTGAAATTTGCTCTTTTATTAATTAAAAACTCTAATATTCCATATTTTTTATAAATAAAAGATTGAAGTTGTGGCGAAATGAATTTATTATTTACAAAATAATAATAATTCACTTCATTAGTGTATCACTACATTCATTCTCAATGGTATAACATAATATATCAAAATTTTCATTTTGTATTGTTTTTGTTTGAATCATAAATGTGCTTAAAATTTCTTCTAAATTATTATAATCTTTGATTTTAATATAACGTTTTATTTCTTTAATATCATCATCCATATTTTTCGAGTTTGAAATATATATTAAAAAAATTTATTTTATTTAGTATTTTTTATAATTAATAATTATAATTTTGTTTTTTTCTTTCAATTAATTATATTAAATTGAAAACAATTTTAATCATAAATAATAATTAATTAATTAAATTTAAAAATTTTATTAGTATTTTATTAAATAAATATTAATTTATTATTAAATTAAGTATTATTTCCTATTTTTATTATTTAAATATAAATATGTTTAAATTATATCAATGAAAAAAATAAATATAAATTATTAAATATTCTACAAATTAAATAAATATAATAAAATGAAATATATAAATAGATATAATGTTAAAGCAAAATTTTATTAATCAAATAACTTAATAGCATTTAATTATTAATATTTATCATTATTTTATTCTAAAAAATATATATATACAATATAAATATATTTTTTACTAATAAATTTAATTAATTTCAAATCAAATTCATTAATTATTTTTAATTTAAAAATAATTTATTGATTTGAAGACTAATATCTGTTTTAAATAATTTAATTCTTTTATTATTTTTATTTTAGTTTTTTTTTATTTATATAAATTGCATCAAAAAGAAAAAGTATATATATATATATAAGCACATATATATCAAATTTACTTTTTTTTTAAAAATTAATATATCAAATATATACAAATTTCAATTCTTTTATATATTAAAATTAAAATTATTAAAGTTGTAAATTAAATATTTTAAATTTCAGATTTAAAATAACATAAATTTATTAAATTTATGTTAAAAATATATTTTAATATAAAATTTAATCTATGATTATCCAATATTTTACAAATACATAAATACTCGAAATACTATAAAACGTGCTTAAGTTATAATTCTAAACATTTTTTTTTCACTTTAACAATAAAAACCTTATATACGCTCATACATACTTAGTTATATATATTTAAAATAATAAATATTAATATATAATAAAGGAATATAAAACATCTTTACTTAAAAAAAATTATAATATTATCTTAATATTGTGTGTCTCTTAATTGTGTGTTTATTAACAAATTTTATTAAACTTAAAAAAATATGTCATAATTAAAAAAATTACACAAAATAATAATATTTGTACTAATTTTTCATATAATTAAAAACTTTTACTATAAAATTTATTTATAAATATATATAAATTAAGTAGTAATATATTATTTGCAATATTTTTGGTACTATTAAAATTTAAATTTAAAATATTTTTTTTATTTATTAAAATTGCTATAAGTAAATATTATTAATATTTATAATAAAATTTATACTTAATATTTAATTATATTAACATTTATTAATTATTAACAATTAATATTTAATGAAACTTTTAAACATAAAATATTATTAAATTACAACAAATTTAATTTTTTTTATTGATGTTTTAAATGATTTTAATAAAAGTTTTTTTTATATTATTAATAAATAAGTAATAATAATTATAATAATAATACTAATCATAAATTTTATATAAACATATAAATGCTTTTAATTTATTCTATTATTCAAAAAAGATTAATCTGAATTCGAAATAAAGAAAATTTAATTAAATAAATGTTTTAAAAATAATAATTAATATTTACTACTATATTATTTAAATATATTTATATATTTTCCATTATAATTAATAAAGTCAACTTTTAAACGTAATAATTATTACGTTTAGTTTAATTGTTTAAAATATTTTAATTAAATTTTTAAAAAATTGTATAATATTAATAATACAATAATTTATAATTGTTTAATATTAATAATAATTTATATACAATTCAAAAATAACTAGAAATACAATAATAATTATGTTTAATTTATTATTTTTTATTTTTTGACAGAAAAGTTTTTATAATATTTATTTTTGTATTTATTATAAGAATGATATAGATAAAGAACTGTATTTTTTTTTTTTTTTTTTAAGTAACAAAAATTTAGTATTAATATATTCACTTATTTTATAAATAATGAATAATTTATTTTGGTTTAATTTTTATTTAATTATTAAGAACTGATTTCTTATTTATCTTGAAAATTATAAGTTTAGTGAAATTCATTTTTGTTTTCTTTTTTTATATTATATGGTGATTTCATAATAATTAAAGTTTTTTATATAGTAATAGTTATTTTTACAAATTTATATATTTTTTATTTTATATAAAAAGATATATTTATTTGTTTATATATTTTTTTTATAATAGATATAATATTTAAAATTATTTTAAAGCATTACACATAAACAAAAATATATAAATAATTAAAAAATTAATTTTTTATTTTAATAATATTAAAATTGGTAATGTATCAACGATTTGTTTTTTACTATGATAAAAGTATTAAAATTGTTAACTTTAATTTGTACAATAGCAATATATTTAATACAGATAACAAAATACCAGATAAAATTATTTTCGGTGCTATTAAATTTTTATATTAAGTAGATATCTTGAAGGAATTAAACGATAATGTTTCTGAAATAATAAAGAATATAATAATGGTCTTATTTCTATTTTCTATTTTCTATTTAATTTATAAGTAGAAAATTTTTATCTTTATATATCTATAATTCTTCTTTTTATTTTTTTAATAATATATGAAAAGCATTCGATAAAAAATAAAAAATTTATACATTTAGATTTGAATAATAGTTCACGAATTGTTATTGATAATCTAATTAACATTAAGACAATTAATTAATAAGATTAAAAAAAAAATTTATTTATGAGTAAAACAAATTTCTAAATTTCTTATTATTCATAAAAAAACTTAAATAAATATTATAAAACTAACTTCTAAATTTTATTATTAAATATTTTTAAAACATATAGCTTTTATAGTGGGTAATGATTATGGAACAAAATTACTGAAAATGAAAATATTGGATTTTATAAAATTTTTACACGCATTCAAGTATTGGAAAGAGCTATTAATTTTATACTAATCCTAATATAGCAATCCCAAATTATAGTAAATTAATTTACGCATTCAGGTATATATTTAAAATAATAGTACATTTTATACTTTTCTTTTATATATGTATATTTTTATTGAGATATATTTTTATTCTTATTATTTAAGTATTATTACTATTTGTAAAGTGTTCCTATGGAGCAGATTACAATTACAAAAAAAACACAAACAAAAACAAAAAAAACAAAAATACTATCAATTATAATACACAAATGAAATTTATTTTATTAAAAAAATTTTTTTTATTAATCTCTTTATTATAAAAATTCGTTTTATTAGTTATTAACTGCAAAATAGTTAATAACAACTACATTTTTTTAATAGAATAATTTTACATGTATTTATATTTTTTCTTAATTATAATATACTATTTCTATTTATTTAAACATATATTCAATATAAAATAAACAAAAACTAATCTAAAATTAAATAAAGTAATAAAAAACTAAAACTAATTCAATAAGCTTTTTATTCAATTTGTTTTGACTCAAATTGAATAAGTTCTTATTTATTATTTTTTTATTATTCTTTTATTATTAATACAATTAATTATATATTACTATTTAATTTTTATGATTATTAAAGTAAACTAAAATTATACCAAACTAAAATTATTAAAATATTTTATTACTAAAATTTAAGTTATTTAAAAATTTATCTTATATTTTTAAATTTAAATATTATAAAAATATAAATTAATTATTAATTTTCATAAATCAATTAATTTCATAAATTAATATATTTTACACAATTTAATGCATTAGCATTATTTTGTAAACGTGAATTACATTAAATAATTTAATGTACAAAATAAATTAATTAATCTACTAAAGATATTGATCATATCTTTACACTATTTTATTATTTATTTTAATTTAATTATTAATTCTTTTTATAAAAACATTTACTTTTTGTAAATTTTTTACTATATATTTTTATTATATATTTATTTTATCTATTATTAACATTCAGTTATATTAGTATTAACTTTTTTAATAGTTATATTTTTAATATATAATTATTAAAGAATTTATAACTAAGATATATCTAATTTTCATGATTAAGCCTGACACATTTACCAATGATCCTTTGAGGAAATGTTTATTGTTGGATTACTGGTTTCTAGCCAGTCAATGCCTAAAATAGGGCAGTACCAAGGTAGATCCACATCATAGAAACTTATTTTATAAATGTGGTTTTTATATTTTAAAGAGATTGGAGCAGTTTTACCAGTGATTGATTGAATACCACTTATTCCAGATACGTTAGGGAGATTGCTTTCCAAAGAGTAAGGAATATTATTTTCTTTAACAAAGTACACTTTCATTAAATTGAGTTGGGAGCCAAAGTTTAAAAAAAATTTTGTTTCTGTTGAAATATTGGAAACGTTAAGAGTGAATTTGAAAATTGGTAGTTTTACATCTCTTTGGTCAGATGGTTCAGGATTAGTGATGTAAGAGCTGTTTGAAGAAGTTTTCTTACTATTCATTGGAGAGCATCTATTAAAAGAATGGTAAGAAAATCCACAATAGGTACAAAGATGTTCTTTTCTTTTTTATTTTTTCTTCGTTAGATAAATGTCCTTTAGTATTGAAACTGATCAGGCTTTTTTCCATTATTTGGTCTTCGATTGTTGTTGTTTCTTTTATTATTGTTTCTATTATTATTATTATTATTATTATTATTATTATTATTATTATTTGATCTATTTTGTGGATTTAATGGGTTAGGGTTGTCAATTATGGTGGTAATAGTTTGTAGCGTGAAGAGAGATCTTGGTCCTGGGAACATTTCATATATTTGGGTAGCAATTTGATCGTTTAATCCATTGATAGAAGCATTCATTTTGGCTTCTTTATTCCAGGATGATTCATCTGAATATCTATTAAACTAGAGGATATAATTTATTATTTCTCTAATGCGTTTTTGCTTTACCGTTTTTCAGTTTCTGATTGGCAATAAAAGTTGAGTCATAACTGCCAAATAGAGCCTTAAATCTGGTACTAAATTCTTGATTATTATTCAGGCATGGATCATTGTTTTCAATTAAGATCGCAGCCCAATTCATGGCAGAACCATAAAGTCTGGAAATTATGTAAACAACTTTCATTGGATCGCTCTTTTAAATCAAACTACTGTATTTTTAATTGACTTGCACTTCCTAGTGCTTTTATTACATATATTCTTTTAAAATACTAATAAACAGAATGACAAAAAAAATGAAGAAATCAGTAATAAAATAAACAAGTCTTTACCAAATTTATTTTCATTTAAAGACCTTTTCAGTGAAATATATATGAATGAACTACCTCCTCATCGTCCTTGTGATTACAAGTTCAAACTCAAACAAAACGCAAAACTTCATTATGGCCCAATTTATAAGTTAACTAAAAAAGAATCTATAACTTTAAAGAAATACATAAAAGAATATGAAAATAAAAATTTATTAGAAAATCCAAATTCCCTTCCTTTGCTTTTGTTTTCTTTATTCCCTAGAAAGACTCAAATAATCTTTTTAGTTTTAATGGACTACCTTCCCAAATTATTTCTGATATAGTACTCAATTCACTTCAAAATTCTGTCTGCTATTTGCAAAACCCTCAAAATCTCAATAAAACTTTCTTTTACATTACACCATCAAAACAACGGTTTAACGGAGAGGGTGAACTAGAACAATACCTTAGATGCTACTATAATTTAAAGGTTCAAATTGACATAATCATCTATTCATTCTAAATTTTGCTACAACAATACTATTCAAAAATTTATTAAATACTCACCGTTTTATGCAAATTATGGATATAATCCAAAATATTCACCAACAATTCCAAGAATTATGGATGTTCCTCGAGCTGATGAATTTACAAAAGATCTTTCAGAATTATTTAAAACATTTAATGAAAATTTACAGTCAGCAAGAAAAAGACAAAAAGAATTTGTAAACAAATATCGTATTGAAGCTCCAAATTTTATACCTGGTGATAAAGTGTAGATTAATAGTTCACTCATAATTCATAATGGAAATAAAAAATTAAAACTAAGAAAACTTGGTCCGTATAAAATCATAAAGAAAATTTCTTTAGTTCCGTATAAATTGTACTTACCAAAAAATATTAGAACCCATAATGTAATATATGTTTCTGAACTTGAACCATTTTATGAAAATCATTTTGAAAGAAAGAAAGAACAACCACCACGAGTAATTGTCAATAATGAAGAAGAATACAAAATTGAAAAAATCCTACATAAAAGAAAACATAATGGAAAAATCCAATATCGTATCAAGTGCAAAGTCTCTCATATATCTGAAGCATCTTGGGAACCTGAAACAAATTTAAATTGTCCTGAACTTTTACAAGAATTTATCAAAATTAACTAAAACCAAAATTTGAAAATAGTTCTTTACTTTATTAATATCAAACCTGTATTAATTTATCAATATAAATATTATTAAATATTATTTATATTATTAATTATTATTTATATTAATTTATTATTATTATTATTATTATTATTATTAATTCATGTAACTTAATTAATATCATGTAATATAATTTTAACTTCATACTGCAAAAAAAGTTAATTTTTTATTTTAATTTAGTATTAGTATAAGTTTTGCCTGTCAGTTAGATTTATCTGGTATACGAATTCTGGAAGTGGACCATGTAACGAAGTCTTCAGTTAGAAAAGTGTAATAGCTATACTAAAACTAAATTTAATTAATATAACTATTATCTACAAATTTAATATTATTTTTACATCATATTAAAATTGAAAAAATAAAAAATTAAAATTATACTTAATTATTTAGAGTTTAATATAAGTAAATATAATAAACAATAACCAAGAAATAGTAATTGAAAATATTTTAAAATAAAGAAAAATAAAAAAAAAAACTTTTATTATGATTAATATATTTTTTTTTGATATATAAATATAAAATTTTTTTATTAGTTATTATTTATTATATTTTCTATAAATAATAACTCTTGATTTCTCAAAGTAAATTCAAGAGTCCTATTTATATTTTTTCAAAAAAATCAATGATTAAATAAATTTTTTTCTAATTTTAACGAAAAATCTATTTAGGAAAAGATTAGAAGAAAAACCTAAATAGTTTTTCGATCAATATTCTAATTATATTGATCATCATATAATTAAAGAAAACCTATTTATTAGGAAAAACTTTAATTACCGATTTTCTAATTAATTATTAAAATATTAAATTTTGATGGGATGGGAATTAATAAAAAGATTTTTTTTTTCATTTAAAAAATAAAGATTAAATAATATGATAGATTAGATACATTTATAGTTTATAATACATTATAAAATACATTATTCATTTTAATTAAAATAACTAATATTTTGTGGTAAAATATTAAATACAAATTTACATAATTTTTTGTAAAAATTCTATTTAAATGAACGATAATAACAAGTAAATAAAATTTATATTACTTATATAAATGTATAAAATATAATATGTAAATAAATTTATATCAATATATGAAAAAATAAGTATTAAATAAATTTATAAGTTAAAATCAATGAATATATTAATTATTATTTAAATAAATATTTTTTTAAAAATAATTATTATTTTATAAATAATTATAAATTATTAATTATTTTTCATTAATTATAAGAAATATTAATCATTCATTATTGAATAATTATGATTTCTTACAATGCTCTTCTTTTTTCTTCTGTTTCTAATGGTTCTGATAATTCTGGATTCCTTTTTGTATATGGCTTAAGCTGAGAGATATGAAATACCCAATGGAGATGGAAGTTTTCCGGTAACTCCAAACGGTAGTTCATTCTTTGCCCTTTCTCAATGATTTTAAATGGACTGAGATACTGAGAAGCTAATTTTTTCGAGGGCTCATTTGTAAAGTACTATCTTCTTAACCATACTAAATCATTAACATTGAAATTTGGGCCTTCAGCTTTTCTAACATCCGCATATTTTTTGTAGTCTTCTTTTGCATTTATAAAATGTTTCTTGAGATATTCGAAATGTGAAGACCAATCCCTAGTTAAACATGAAGAATTATCATTTAAAAGAATAGGAGGTGAATCTATAGAATAATTGGGATGGAAGCCGTAGTTTGCATAAAAAGGCGACATACCAATGGAACTATGTAGAGGATTATTATAAACAATCTCACATAAAGGTAGATAATAACACCAGTCACTTTGAGCAGAAGAACAATAACAACGAAGATATTGTTCAATAACAGCATTTACACGCTCTACTTGACCATTATATTGCTGGTGGTTAGCAGTAGCTAATCTGGGCTTTATCTAAAGGGTACAACACAAGGAGGTCCAAAATTCCGAAGAAAACTGTGAGCCATGATCCGAAATAATGGTTTTAGGAAATCCATGAAATTTGAACACATTGAGAAGAAGGAGCTTTGCAGTTTGATCAGCAGAAGGAACATAAGAACAAGAGACTAAATGGACCATTTTATTTGAGTGGTCCGATACTACCATGATACAAGTACAATTTCTTGAAGTAGGGAGGTAGACAATATAATCGACACCTATAACTTCCCAGGGTTTTGTAGGAATGGGGAGTAGCTCTAACTTGCCGTACGGTTTATGTCTTCTTATCTTGTTTCTTCCACATACTTCGCATGAATGAACTTAATTAATAACGTCCTTTTTTATATTAAACCACCATTAGTACCTTCTAAGTTTTTCGAGGGTCCTATCTACCCCCTGATGGGCACTAATTGGAGTATTATGAAAGGATTTTAATATCTTTAATGAAACTGAAGATGGAGTTTTTAACTTTACCAGATTTTCCTTTGATCTTTCTTATCGTATCTTGACAAAATTTATCAGACAACTGGGACTCTTTTAAGTTGTTGATATTTCTGTCGATTATACAGCAAAATACATCCCCATTGATGACAGATGAACCCTCTAAATAGTTACTCTTCTTATAGTCCGGTCTTCTTGACAAGGAATCCTGTTTACCACAACTAACTCCCGGTCTATAAGCAATTCTAAAGTCAAATTTTGATAAGAAGAGCCTCCAACGAATTTGTTTCTGATTAAGATGTTGAGGTTTCTTCATATAAAGTAGGTTTCTATGGTCTGTAAGAATTTGAACTGGATATTTGGCACCTTCAAGATGATGCCTCCATAGGTCAGATGCTGTAATAATGGCTAGAAGTTCTTTATCGTAAGTTATATAATTAACTTCAACCTTATTCATAGAGTGAGTGTAAAATGCTACAGGATGTAATAAATTATCCTTAGGGCTAACTTGTGAAAGAATGCAGCCCACAGCAAAATCACTGGAATCTGTTTCTACAATAAATTCTTTCTCTGGATCGAGAAAGATAAGTACTTCATTGTTAAGGAAAGCATTTTTAAGTTTATTAAATGAATTATTTGCTACTTCGTTCCATAAGTAATCAGCATTCTTTTTTAAAAGTTTCCTTAAAAGTTCAATGATTTCAGCAAAGTTCTTTATAAACTTTCTGTAGTAATTCCCTAAACCTAGAAAATTTTGGAGTTCTTTGATGTTTTTGAGTATGGACCATTCCAAAACAAATTTTAATTTATCCTTATCCATAGTGAGTCCATGTGAAACCTAAGAATGTCATTTCAAATACGTGAAATTCACATTTTTCTAATTTCACGAATAAGTCATTTTTTATTAGTAGAATAATTATATCATCCAAATATGCCTGAACAAAGGATCCAGTAATTTCTGACAATGTATTTTGTATGAATCTTTGAAAAACTGAAGGAATATTACGTAAGTCGAAAGGCATTACAAGATACTCGAAATGACATATTGGAGTAGGAAGGCTGTAAGATACTCATGTCCTTCCTTTATTCTGACAAAATTATGAGCAGCTTCTTCTTTTTTAAAGACTTTTACTAGAACTGGAGAGTATTTTTGAATAATTTCTTTAGAACTAAATTTTTTATTATTGAAAACTTAACCTTTGTTTCTAAGTTTTATTGGATTTAAAATTGATATAGGGATTATGAATAGAAAGCCAATCCCTTCCTAAAATACCACTTATAATTTACAACAAATGGATTTTCCATAATTCTATTTTTTTATACTTTTTACCTACAGGGCAGATATGCACTACTTCTTTACATAAAACTTAATAAACAAAAGATATTCATTTGTATGATGAAGTGGTAAAGTGGTATTCTTCCTAAATGTCATGGATATTCTATAATTATTCCATAGTTAGATTACATTATTTAAAAGGTAACTATTATCATATCTATCTAATGCAAACGAATCTTTTATTAATGGCTTCACTTCTAAGATAGCATTCAGATAAATCATCAGTAAAAAATCTTTCATCACAGTTCTTACAAATAAATGTATTACTACAATCATCATCACCCATAAATAGATAAACTTTAATCATTGCGCCATCTAATTCAAAGTAGAGCCCACGATCTATTGCGCCTAAAACATTTTTAACTAACGTAATCGTAATAATAGTCAAAAAAAATATCATTTTTAATTTTCTATCGATTGTAATTTACAAACTTGTAGAATAATATGGAATATTATTTATTGTTATTTAGAATAACGTTCTATTTTTTTAATAGAAATCAGAAAAATTATTTTATATTTAATTATATACTTGAATGTTATTATATTTAAAAATTAAAACATGATTCATTATTATAATTACTATAACACATACATGTTGCAATAACTGCAACCAAAATCAATGTACCAAGCATAATCAGAAATTTTAAACCGTGAGCGAATGGATTTTCTCCCTATGGAGAATCAGGTATATAACATACTTGTTACATTCACCATATAAACATTCATCATTATTTGTACTTGGGTCCCTAATAAATTTGCCACAACGATCATATATACAACGCTTGATATCAGCATTTTCATTGATTACACATATATTATTTATGCTTTTATTTGTAAAACATTGAGTATTCTTAGTACATTTAGTTGAAACTTCACGACATATTTTAGGATTTTAATATGTTACACACGGATATGCGATATATCTAATAACATTAGTTTTCGAAGGTGTACACTTTTTGCAGTCCATATTATTATTGTATGATTGTGAAATGTTAGTATTAATATTTTTGCTATTTAATTCAATAACTTTTATTGCTGTTCTATTTACTTCTCAATAGTTACTTAAAATTCAAATATATATTTATTGCTATTATTTAGTAATTTCTATAATATAATACAATAAATTAGTATTATTTCTATATATATACCTTTAGACAGATATTTCATAATGTTTACTTAATGGTAAATACGTTTATGTTATAAATAATTACAATAAGTATTCTTTCTCATAAAATTCAATTATAGCTTTAAATAAAAATTGGAAATAATATCTACATCGCAGTTACTAAAATACTCCAATTATATAATTTCTATTATAAATAATAGTAAAACATAATTTAAGTATTAATATATATCAAACCTTTAATTTTTACCGCATTATACAATAACTTAAGTTTATCAATTAATTAAGTTTTATTTTATTTTATTTTAATTATTTTATTTTATTATATTTTTATTATATTTTTAAAAGTTATAATTATTATAAATATTTCATTATTTATATAATACTTTTTATAATATTAAACCAAATAATTAATTTTTATTATTTTATTATAGTTTATAATTAAAGAGCGTGATATAAAGAATACTTTTTCTTTATATTTATTCTTTGCAATAGAAATTATAATATGTAAAATTGCCATAATCAAATAAATTTATATAAAAGTAGTTTAATAATATTAAAATATAAATTTATAAAATTTATAAAATTTAGTTTATATAATGAAATAAATTAAAATAATAAGTAAATGAATAAATAAATTATATAAATAAATTATATAAAATAAATAAATATAACCGAAACCTTAATACTTCATCATTAATTATATGATTAATTATATGATTAATTTTGTTCAATTTAAAAATTTAATATTCCACATAATTAAATTACCATGAAAAACAAACTTAAACTTATTTTACAATTTGGAATATATATGATATATATTATTCCATTTATTAGAATTAAATTTAATAAATAATAAATAATTTAAATAATTTAACTATATATTAAATTTTATTAAAGTTTAAATTTTAATTATTATTTAATTTTAATTTAGTATTAATTTTCCGCTGTTTTAAAATTTATATTAAATTACTTTTTCTGTTGGTAATTTTAAAATTCTTCAATAATTATTATATATATTAGATATCAATATATAAAACTATATATACAATATAAGCAATCTATATATACAAATACATTAATTAATATATGCATTAGTTTGAAAATACAAAAGAAAACAAATAATAAATTTATTCAGAAAATATAAATCACAAAAAATTTGTGCTATTAGAAAAATTATATAAGTAAATTTTTATTTATCATATCTATATATATTAATAATTTATATATTAGAAATGTTATTTTTACTATTACTATTGATATAAATAATAATATAAAATCCAATTAATAGTAAATGAAATCACAAACTTATAATAAAATAAAACTATATAAACAACGTGATATATAACTTTCATTAGGAGATATGTTTATTTGATGATTAATTTTTATAAAAATAAATTGTATATTTAAATTTACAATTATTTAAATCTATAAAATTTTGAAATATAATTTATAATAATTTACCAGATATTGCATTAAATGTAATTATACATAAAATTAAAATATAAATATTTTATTATAAATAATTTAAGAGAAATGAATTTAAATTATTTATATATTCATGTTGAATTTAAAATTATATATAGTAAACATATAACATTAATATTATATTTTATTAAATTTTAATAAAATTAATATATAATTTGTTCTTAATTATGAATTGTAATATTTTAAAATATTTAGACTATTTAAAACATTCAAATTATTTTAGATTAGAAAATTTAATAACCATCAACAACTTATTATATAAGTTTTAAGAAGAATTAAAATGGTGATATGAATTTCCTCAATACACTACCACCAAACTAAAGTTGAAATTTTCAAAAATTTATAATTAAATTATTCATTAAAAATTAAATCTCGACTTTCAATATTATTTATTATTAATTGTGGATTTTTTTTTTTTTTTAATTTAATTATTAATAGATTTTATTTTGAATATTAACTTTATTTATATTTAAAATGTTATTATGTTCAAATTTGGACAATTTTTCTTTTTTTTTAATTTTGTGTAATAAATAAATTAATAAATAAATAAAATTAAAGTTTGTGATATATTAAAAATTAATTTGTGAATTTAATTTTAAATAATTTTAAATTTCTAAAAATCTTATTTTTAATTACTTCATTTGGTTATATTTTAAGTGTGATACATCGTAATGTTAATAAAGTAGTTGTACGTACCAATCTATACATAAATCAAAGAATTAATTTAATGTATTACAACATTTTATTATGAATTATTATTATATAGAATAAATAACATTATATAAAGCTTTCTCAAAAAATCTTATTACAACTTATTTAAGTAGACTATAATAAAGTATTTTTTAATAATTAAAATGATTTCCTCTTTTTAATTACTATAATTTTTTTTATGACGTTATTATTGCTTAAATATTAAATATATTTAAAATAACTATATATTTAACTTTTTAATAAATATCTTTTTAGTTATATAATTTCGTTATTTTAAAAAATTCTATTTTATATGATATAAGTAAAATTTATACTAAGTAATAAAGTTATGTTTTATTAAAAAAGATGATAATTCTTTTTATTAATTTCTTTTTTTTTTTGTAGAATTAACACATATTGATATAATTATCTATTCCTCTCTTTCAAGAAGAAATATTTAGGAAGATCTATAAAGCTCTTAGTATTAAATTATCGAAAAAAGTAAAATAGAAATGAAAATTCGAATTATCATAAAGTATAAATGCCTTCAATATTCTTGATTAATTTTAAACAGGTGTGTTCCAGTATTAAAATTGGAAACTGAAAAAATTTCTATAAAGAACCATTAAAATACTTTCAAGTTGGTAATGAAGTGCCTTAATTAAATATATAAAGTAAAGATTATGAAATAAAATGTATATAAATATATCTGTATATTAATACATATATTTAAATAATTTTAATATACAATCTATATATATAGAAAATAGCAAATATTAAAATTTATATTAAATAACAATTTACTAAATATATAATGGTTTAAATATAGTTTTAAAAGTTGATATAATAATTATTTTACAATATATATTACAATAGTAAAGTAAGATAAAATTTAATTATAAAACAAATGTAAATAATTATTTAAATGATATAATATTTATAACATTAATAAATTAAGGTATATTTACAAATTAATTATATAAATTACTTAATATAAACTTTAAAGTAATTCCTTATTTCTTATATTCATTTTGATTGCATATATTTAATAATATTAAATATCTTTATAGATATCATTATTTATTATATATATAAACGTGATTTTATAATATATTACAGCTTTTAAAAACATTTTTATAAAATATTTTGTTTAATAGTCTGCTACAATTAAACAAAATATGAATAAATATTCTTGAATTATTATTATTAATAATTTCATTTACAAATAATATAAAATAGAATAAAAAAGACATTAGTTTGCTGCAAGTCTGATGATTCTGCTAATTTTATAGAAATAATAATATTTATTTAATTATTATATCCTTTAAGGAACACATACAACAACAACAACAACAACAAAAAAAAAAAAAAAAAAAAAAAAAAAAGTTTATTTTCTTTATAAAAATTTTAAATAAATATTTTCTTTATTTTATTTCATAATTCAAGGTAATAAGTTCGATCTATTGAACTAACAATACTATCTATTAATGTGGTTAAAATAAATGCAAATAATAATTTAATTTTAATAATATTTATTTATTTCTTTTTTTTTTTTAATATTAATTTATTATATTAATAATATATATAGATATATTTTTATTTTTTGTTTTAATTATTTTTATTATTTTTATTATTTTTTTATTTTTTTATTTTATTAATTTTTTTAATTCTTAAAATACATATTTAAATAAATTAATATTTAATAGTAAAAATTTCAATTACACTAATAATTTAATAATTAATAAATTTATTATTCAATTTTATTGTCTTTTTATAAGCTATTAAAAGTTATTTACCTTAATTTTTATTGGTTGTTATTAGTCAGTAGTTAAAAACTAACTATCCTATATAAATTTTTGGCAAACTTATATTCTCCTATATAAGATTCAGCTTTATTATTTTTTTTCTAAAAAAAAAAAAAAAAAAAATTAAAGTAGACCTTAGCGATATACGAAAATAATGAAATTAATGTGATTAAATTATGTTTTTTTTTTTTTTCTTTACCTTTTTTTGCATGACAACTAAAAGAGTAAAATCTTATATTAATTAGTATTAATCATATTCAGATATGGTATTTATTTAATTTAATATTAAAAAACATAAAAATCAAATAAATTTACTATAATAAATTAGATTTATATATCAGCCTTTATTATTTATAATTATAAATTATAAATATATAATTATAATATTATTATAATATTTTGTATATTTTGTTTTGTATGAATATTTAATAAGATAATAAACTGATATTAACACTAAAGTAAATATAAAATAAATTTATAAAAATAATTATAATATAAGCAAAAATATTAATTAAAATGGTCAAAAAATATAAACAAATTTATGATGTTTATTAATTCTTTTTATTAATTTCAATACTATAATAATTGCTTTTCTTTTCGGGAGCTATATTTAATATATTTTAGTATTATCTTTAATTTTCTTATTGAATAAAAGACCTATAATTAAAGGAAAAGATATTTCTATTAAATTAAAATTATCTTTTTTTTTTTTTTTTTTTTTTGACTGGCATATAATTTTTTTTTTTTAATTGTTGACAAATAAGAGAGTAGTATTATATCATTACATTTTTTTTCCAATGCATATAAAAAATATTTTTTTTTTATATTCAAGCTCGTATTTTTTTTTTCTAGGAATTTGGCTATATACTAAGTATAATAAAAGCTTTGGTAGCTTCAAATAACCATTGAAAGAATTTCTAGAGCTGTGTAATTTTCCTGATAATTTTGAATCAACAAATGGATAGGAGTCTCAACATATGCCTGAATTTTCGGGCATCACTAGGTTGGATTTGCATTCTTTAGGAAAGGTTTATTAATGTTTTGAGTAGAAATTAGAATAGGATGATTCATTTTATTTACGAATCAATGAACAATGCGATCAATTAACGAATTATCTAATGTTTTGAAATAGTCAATTTATAATTGATATTAATAATAAATAATAGAATTTACATACACTGTTTAAAGATCCTTATTCATAGATATTTTTTTTTATTGTATCCAGTATTAGAAATTTGACGAAGAAATGGTTTCATTTTTTTTAATTGGAACAATTAAAATAGTATCTTCAGTAAGTAAATCTTAAAAACCTTTATTTCTTTTTCATTACGGATTCAATGTTTTATCACAGTTATCTAAAATATTATCAATAAATTAAATAAAATTAAAAAAAAAAAGGACGAGCTTTAATTTATTATTAAATTTTCTTCTTCGACAGATTTCTCTTATAGAAATATAGAAAATTAAAGAATATAACATATTTCAAGATTACAAAATCCAAATTGTTCAAAAATAATAATTTTTTTTTGAAATTTATTTTTTGAAATATTATCATTCCTTTGAAATAATTATTAATTGTATATATAAATATAAATAATAGATTTAAAAAAAATAAAAATGAATAATAGAATAATACAACGAACTAAAATATTAATAATTAAAATAAATAAATATATATGTATAGTACGGATAAAATTAAGTATTAAATGTATTGAAAATAAATAAATATAAATTATTAAATCAATAATACTTTAATGAAATATCTAAAAAAAGTATAATTTTAACACATAAAGTTACAGATTAAACATATAATTTTAATTATTAAATATTTGAATTAACAGAAACTTTTTCTATAAAAATATATTTTTTAAAATATGTTATTATAAATATTAAAAAAAAATTAAAAAAATTAATATTGACAATAAAAATAAAAATAAAATAAAATAAAATAAAATAAAATAAAATAAATAGTTTAGTAATATTAAAGGATAAATTAATAATAAAAATAAAATAAAATAAATAGTAGAAATATAAATGTAATGTACAGATTGAATAAAATAAAATAAAATAAATATTGAATGTAATAATATGAAAGTACAAATATATAAAATAAAATTAAAATAAATAATGAAGTAATATAATAAAATAAAAATAAAAATAAAAATAAAAATAAAAATAAAAATAAAAATAAAAATAAAAATAAAAATAAAAATAAAAATAAAAATAAAAATAAAAAGTTTTATAATAAAAAAAAAATAAAAATAAAAATAAAAATAAAAAAAAAAATAAAAATAAAAATAAAAATAAAAATAAAAATAAAAATAAAAATAAAAATAAAAATAAAAATAAAAATAAAAATAAAAATAAAAATAAAAATAAAAATAAAAATAAAAATAAAAATAAAAATAAAAATAAAAATAAAAATAAAAATAAAAATAAAAATAAAAATAAAAATAAAAATAAAAATAAAAATAAATTTAATATTCAATTAATTATTATTATAATGAAATAATTTAAAAAGTTTTTTTTTCTTATGAATATTTATCTTTTAAAAAAAAAAAAAAAAATTTTTTTTTCTTTATTATTATATATATTAATATATTAATAAATTAATATATTTTAATTTTTAATATGTTATTTTACAGTTTCATAAAATTTTAAATGTCATAAAATTTCAAAAAATTTCATAAAATTTCAAAATTTTTCATGTAAATTTAACTTTATTATTAATTTATATATAAATATATATATAAATTTTTTTTTATTTTTTTTTTTTGTTTTATTTAATATTTATCATTGATGTGTCTTTTTGAATTTATTGACTTTTAGAATATAACAAAAAATAATAAATAAAAACATTTAATAGTATTCAAAAAAGTTTATTTCGTGTAATATAAATTATGCAACGCTTTCATTAATTTTTAATTTATTTCATTTATTGAAGTGGATTTGTTTTACATTAGTAAGTCTTTGTACAAAATAATTTTATTTAAAATATTAAAAAAAATATACTATCAAATATTAATTGTTTTAGTAAAGTTTAACTATTTGGTGTTTATAAACCTTTAAATGTATTATTTTTTTTCTTTTTTTAAATAACTTAATTTAAAATAATAAGCTAATATGTTAAAATGATTTTCTTTAATACTATATTTTATGTTGAAAAAAATCTAGATTATTAATTTAATGGAAATAGAAAACTTATCTTAAGTTTGAACTATATAATAATAATGATTTGGGAAACTATGGTTACTTAATATTGGAAAAACAAGAATTATTGGATAATAACAACTCATATACATTGGAATCACAGTTAACCTTTTAAATATTGTAAGCTAATTTTGGAATAATTATGAAATATCCATGACATTTAGGAAGAATACCAATTCATAATACAAACGTACATTGGTTGTTTATAATTTTTTATATGAAGAAGTAACACATTTCCGTCTTGTATGTAAAAAAAAAAAAAAAAAAAATAAATTGATTAATGCAAAATCCATTTGCTGTAAAATATGGATAATTCCTGCTTCGTTTACACTTTTTAAGAAAAGTATAATAAATAATTCAGATATTAAAAAGAAAACATAACAAGAAGACAGAAAAAGAAAACGTATTCAGAAATATAGTTAAACATTTATGAAATGTACAAGAAGAATTACTCATCACATTTTACGGATGATCCATCAATTCAAAAGAAAATAAAAAAAGATATTTATAAATAATATCCTAGTATTACTAATTAATATAATTCCTTCAATGAAAGATTTTATTAATGTTGCTAAATATGATATGGTTACCACTTCATATATTAGATTATTAGATTTGAATTATTATATAATTCAAATCTAATAAGGAAAAACTTTTATTTCAATAGATCTAGTTAGGTTTTAAGAACATTTAATTTATTTTTAAAAAATTCTAAGAATTCATAGTATTACAAATATGGAAGAAGATTTAATAAATCTTTTTTTTTTTTTTTTTTTTTTTTTTTTTTTAACTTTTTACTCTAATGTTGTATAATAACAAACTCTAACAAAGACTTTCTCTATATATTTTCCGGTTATTGTATTTATTGTGTCCATTTATTTTTTCATAATCCGAGCGCTACTATCAGTGTATCCGTTATTAAAATTTTTCATATCATTACTCTCAATGAACGCATCAGAACACGTTCGATAACATTGATTTTGATATCCATACACTTCCCTATAAATATTTTATTTAAATGTCCTAATGTCATACGATAAGGAAAGGCCTAAGAATATACAATAATATCAGGAATAATTCAAAACTCTGTATGTGAAATTAATTCCTCTGGAATAATAGGTACAATTATTCCTTTCTGTGTATATCTATTTGAAAATTTATCTCTTTGTTGCGGTTTATATAAATAACTAAATTAAACATAACAATGATAAATATCATTCTCAACAAAGGTAGTACAATAAATCCACATAAATTGGCCTTTTAAATATATTTTTTATTCTTTTTATTTCATTTTTAATAAATATATATTTAAAGAAAAATGGTTTATTATTATACGAATATTTGGTAATCAGTGTATTTGGTTTGGGTAATTAATTTTCATAATATAAATTAATATCAATCAAGATATTGTCTTTAATGTTGTAAGAAATATATTGATATTTTATACTAGTAAATGAAGCATTTTCAATACTTGTTCCATTGAATATTACACTGTCCTCTTGATTATTTCGGAATACTGTAATAGCAACGAATGCATTTGGTCCTTTAAATCTATGGTAATGATTATTATTCATAAACAAGATCGATTGATCTATTTCAACTGCAATATTGAACAATCATTTATACACTTTGTAAACTCTTTATTATGTTTTATTATTTAGTATTATTTTATTTTATTTTTTTTTTCATATTTGGAATAGATATTCCTCAATTCATTATAACCACGTGTTGGATTTCTTTATCGAATATACCTTTAGAAAATTATATATTTTTATTGTGTTGTTCGTATTCCGGTCCTTGCTACTATTAATTTTCTTTTTCTTTTTTTTTTTGAATACTGTTCTTTAAAATTATCATATAAGTAGTTATTGTATAAAATCTAAATCCTAAATTGATAATAAAACAAATAAAATTTTGACTTCACTCGATAAAATTTCTCCAATCTGTTTTATTTAGAGCTCTTAGATATTCTCACAAGGAATGCAATAATAACATGTACATTGATATCAACCAACCTAATTTAATCAATCATTATTAGAACGCAATTCAAAGTAACCAATTTAAACAAATCTTTGAAAAATTTAAATTTAGTTTGATGAAAAGTGTATTCAGTAAATCCATTTCCATTTCTTAATTCTTCTAAACATTTATATATTTAATTTCTGAAAATTATTAAATTTTCATATATAAATAATTAAATTTATTATTAAACAATTTAAACAAAAAAAAAAAAAAAATATATATATATATATATATATAACATGAAAATTAAATAAATATTATAATTTTCATTAATACAAAATTTAATACTTTAATTAATATAATATTTATTAACATACATATCAATTAAGAATTTTGGAAAAGATTATTTATGAAATAAAATTAAAATATATAATATTTATAATATATTTATTTTATTTTATTTTATTCAATCTGTACTTCATATTCATATTTCTATTATTTATTTTATTTTATTTTATTCAATCTGTACTTTATATTTATATTTCTACTATTTATTACTAATTATAAAATGCATTTTAATTTATAATATTTTTATATTTAATTTTATAATTTATGCTAGTCATTAAGTTTAATTATATTTTATATTAAAATATCCTTTTTGGCTTTCTTTTGTATAGCGTAGAAATATTGAAAAAATAATAACCTTATTAAAAATAAAAGCTATTAAAAATTAATAAAAATAAATTAATTATAAAAACTTTAAAAAAAATAATTATAAAAATACTAATAAAATTTTTTAAATTTAATTAAAAATATTAATAAAAGTAACAATAAAAACTTTAAAAATCTAATATTAAGAATTGTAATAAAATATTTTAAATATAATAATCCTAATAAAAACTTTAAAAAATGAATATTAAAAATTCATATAAAAGATTTTAAAAATAATAATACCAATAAAAATTATTAAAATAAAATTACTAATAAAAATGCTTAAAAATAATGGTACTAATAAAATTTTTTAAAATAAAAGTACTAATAAAATATTTATTTTATTATTTAATTCTTTTAATTCTTTTTATTTCCTCTTCCCTTTATTATAATTTTTTTTTTAACTGATTTTTTTTTAAAAATTTATTTGCTTTGTTTGCTTGTTAGTTTCTTAAATATGAAATGTTATTATTTCTTTTAATAATAATAATATTATTATTATTATGGATAATTATTATTTATTACTATGGAAAATAATAATTTAATAGTAATAAAAATTATAACAATAATATAATAATTAATACATATACATTTATTTTTTATTGCTTTATTGCTTTAATAATTTTATACTTTTTGTGTTTTATTTATTTATATATTTATTTATTTATTTATTACAGTTTTTTATAATAATTTATTTATTTACATAAAAAGTGGTATTAATTTGTATTATTTATATTTTAATTTTATATTATCTATTAATTTTTGTTATTTCTATTTTATTCAATATTATTTATTAATTTTTAAATAAAGTATACATTTTATAAAGTATCTTTTTTATCATTATTATCATTACAACAGAAACATAAACAGCATATGAATAATAAGAGAAACAAAAAGAATAAAAAAATTAATGTATCGTAATAAATGATGACTATATTTGCTGTACCCTCGGAATCACTAGGTCCCTTGGTTTGCTTTAAACAAAATCCATCTTTATTACACACTTTAGAAGAACATTCGTTGTCATTTGTACATTTATCGTTATATGCTTTACCACAATACATATACGAACTTCTTTTCTTAAAAATACCAGGTTTAGTATATATATCATCACAATGTATTACAGAGGCATTTTCATTAAAAACACACAAATTATTTACGCATTTATCATATAAACATTGTGAGTCATTAGTACATTTATATGAAACACAGACTTCATTACATGGTATAGAATCAATTTCGGAGTTATGATTTATAAATGTTTTCATAATATACAAAGAAACGTTTCCACTTTTATCTGGTATTTCGATAAAAGGATTAAAATATTCATTATCTATTTCTACACAAATATCATTTTTACAATAATAACTAATATAAAATTCATCATGAAATGTTAATACATCATCTTTAGAATGTACTTTTGAATTATCGTATATATATATATAGTTTTCTTTTTTTTCGTAATTAGTAATATTTTCGTAACTATAGAATTTATTATTATTTAAATCAGAAGTACTAACAATTTTTATTAAAAAAAAAATTATATAAAATGTATATTTAAACATTTTACCTATTCAACATAAATAGTCCAATTTCCAAAAATTTTACTAAATAGAAAAAATCGATTTAAAACCAATATATTAAAATATATATATTTCATAAAATTTTGGTAAAAATAATCAGAAATAAATATAACCTAATCAGTAATTACTATTAGCACGATAATTGGCCAAGCATAATAGTTAATTAGCTAAAAAAAAAAAAAAATAATAATAATAATAATAAAATATATTATAATATATATATAAAAAAATTAAATAAAATAAAATGGTATTTATATTAGAATTTTTATAAATTTATATATAATAGAAAAATATGAAATCATTAAATAAAAAAAAAAAAGAAAAAAAAAAAAAGAAAATAAAAAAAAAAAAAATATAGAAAAAAAAATATATAAAAAAAAAATATATATATATATATAAAAAAAAAAATAAAAAAATATTTTAAATACAATATATATCAACATTGTAGGTATATCTATATAATATAATTTGATAATTAATTAATTAATAATATTAAATATTTATTAGACTTTAATTCCGCATTATAATAATAATAATAAAAGTATTATTAAGATTTTAATTTTATATTATAATTATAATGAAAATATTATTAAGCTTTTAATTCTATATTATAATTTTAGTAAAAATATTAGTATATATAAGAAGAAAATTAAATAATATGTTTAAATATATAGCCTTCTTGTAGTTTAAAAAAGGCTTATAATTAAGTACTTATTTTTAAAATTTTAAACTTAAAATTATTTTATTTCTGTATTCGTAATAAAAGTTTTAATTTCTTTTTGAATCAAAATATATCTTCTAGATCTTATAATCTTTTTTTATTTTATTTTTTTTTTTTTGACATGATTCAAACAAGTTTGATATTAATTGTTGAGTTCGTCAAGAGTGTTCTCTTTCTCAAATTTTATTTAATTTATTTATCAATAATATTTTATATAACTGTGATAAATATTGTATCCATATTGAAAAAGAAATAAAAGTTTCTTAAGATTTATTCGCTGATAATAATATTTTAATAGTTTTTATTAAAAAAAAAATGCAATTATGTCTTCGTCAATTTTCCAATGTTAGATATAATAAAAAAAAATATCTTTATATAATAATCTTCAAAAAGAGTATATAGATCTTTTACATATTATCAATACCAATGATAAATTGACTATTTCAAACTTTGATAATACGTTAATTGATTATGTTCTGAATATTCCATTCACTCAAAGATTCATATAAAAAAATAAATATTTCTATTCTAATTTCCACTCAAAACATCAACAACACTTCCATAAAGCATGCAAGTCCAACGTGGTAAGGCCCGAAATTTAAAGCTTATTCTGAGAGTCCTATCTATTTGTTGATATTATCTGGAAGATTACACTGCTCTAGAAATTCCTTCAATGATTATTTGAAGCTAACAATGATTATTTGAAGCTACACATTGAAGCTACCTTCAATGTGTAGTAATCATATATATTCTTAAAAAAAAATTCGACTTTGAAAATGAAAAAAAAATTTTTATCTGTATTAGAAAAAATATATACTACTATAATATTAGTCTCTTATTTGTCGACAATTGAAAAAAAATATTCTCTGGTAGTTAAAAAAAAAAAAAAAAAAAAAAAAAAAAAAAAGATAATTTTAATAGAAATATATTTTCTTGTAATAATAAATATTTTATTCAATAACGAAATCTAAATAAGGTAAATCCTAAAATATTAAATATAGTTTCCGAAAAGAAAATTAATTATTGTATTAATGAAGTTAATAAAAGAATTAATAAACTCCATAAATATGTTTTATGCCTTATGGAATGATTTTCCATTTCTTTATTATGAATTAATTTATAATAGTAATGAGAATGATTTAAAGCAATCCTCGAAATATTAAACGGTTTATTAGCAAAAAGTCGTTCTTTAAATTTTAAAGAAATAAATGTATCAGATTTTTTAAATCTGATTAAAACCAAATAAGATTAAAATGATTCAAATTATTTATTCATAAGTGAAATATTGGAAACAATTGAAAAAATTAAAAATAACAATATAGAAAGTTAATACAAACAACAACTAAATCAAGCATTAATATTATCAAATATACTACAAATATTTTCTTCATATATTGAAATAAAAAAGAAAGATATATATAAATATTTTTAAAAATAATTATTCTTTATTATTATATATATTAATATATTTTAATTTTTAATATGTTATTTTACAGTTTCAATTATTTTAAGTGACATAAAATTTCATAAAATTTTATAAATTTCTAAAAAATTGACATGAAAAACTTCTTCGTTCTAATAGCTAACCATGCTAAGTATAATAATAAAACAAGTATTTAAAAGTTATTATAATGAATACAAAATACTAAATTTTTAATAAAAATAAAATTGAATAATTATCTCAAGGATTCATACATATAGACTAATCATAATAGAATCATGGATAATTTTGAGCCCATTATTCTTATATTTGATAGCTTTCTTTATATATTAGTCTCTTCTTAAATGTCCAATATTATAACCTATGTATCAGATGGAATACTAATAGTTTAAATTCTGAAAAAAAAATAATAAAACTTTATCAATTTTACCTAATTTTTAATTCTATTTGTATCTGTATTCAAGAAGTTACTAAAAGTTCCTTTCGGAATTCTTTCCTTAATTAAAATCAAATTGCATAATTATTAATGTAATTTATAGCAATAGGTCATACATATAAAGTAATTATTTAATAATGACTTCATCTAATAGATACTAACTGATTGTCGGTTAATTATATAACTAATAGGTATTTAATAACTATATTTTAATATTTGGTTCACTCTACAATTAAAGTGTTAGTTTATATTTTAATATTTGTTCACTTTACAATTAAGTGTTAGTTTATATTTTTATATTTGGTTCACTTTACAATTAGAGTGTTAGTTTATAGTTTAATATTTGGTTCACTTTACAATTAAAGTGTTAGTTTATATTTTAATATTAAAAGGTGTTATAAGGACATGCACATTGTAGTGCATACCGATGCATTTCGAAATAATACAAGATGATGTATTAGCTAACAGATGTATTAGAAGAAGTATTGAATGAGATAATATACCAAATGTATTAAATTTAGTAATGCAAATCAAATATATTATAAATTGATAAGAATTGCGCTTTGTGAATGTATCTATTTATAACTTATAACAATGAATCAACAGCAACTTTTAAAAATATTTTTGTATTAATAATAACATATATAGGGATAGTGATGATTAATATATAATTCCAAGATGCAATACTATAATTAATAGTTTCTTTCTATTTGATAAATCAGCTTTATATTACAATAAATAACAACAATAATACTATTCATAACATAGAATTGTATAGTTAATGTCATTGATATTCATGCCCATTGGTCAGAAGCATAATTAATCAAGCAAATCACCAGATGAAATTAGAGTATTAATTTAGATAAAAAATTAATAATTCGTATATATTATTTAACGAATATAATGTTTTTTATTATTTATATAATTTCAAAAACCCCTATATATAAATTCATATTATATGTTAATTATTATTCCTTAATTATATTAAATATTAGTTAATAATATTTATCAAACTTTTAAAACTAACTATTTAATGTTTTTCCAATTTTCATTCATTATGAATATACCCTAATATAGTTAGGGTAGAATGTTTAATTTATTTAGTTTAATATATATTCATTAGAATAACATATTTTCCATTAAATAATACAAATATTATGGTAATTTATAGGATTATTACATGATATGTAGTAATATATATATAACAACTATTAAACATTTCAAATGATATAAATTGTAAATGTTATTTATATATTACTAACTATTAATAGGTATTGTTTATAATATTAACTATTTTGAACTTTTGTTAAGTTATTTCTTTTTTTACGACGATAACAACAACAACAACACCAAATAATAGATATAATTATTAATAATATTGAAATTTCTGCAGTCTGAAGACTTTGGCTTATACGAATGCTATACTCTTTGTAATCAACATTATTACATGAATTTTTGCCACATTTTTTTGAAGAACATTCATCATCATTTTTACATGGTATATACGGAGCTTTACCACAATGAATATATGCATATTCGAACATAGCTAAATAATGATATATATTACTACAATACTCTACGGATGCTGTACTACTGAAAACACAATAATTATTAACGCACTTATTATATAAACATTCAGAATCCTTTGTGCATTTATATGAAACATAATAAGTACTGTTATAATTTAGTGTAAAATTGCATGATTTTTCACAAGTATAAATAATATATGTCTTCATATTTCCATGATCATCTGGAAATCTAATGAATTTTTTTTTTGAAGATCCTCTAGAATAAGGACACAATTATCATTTTTGCAATAATACGATGTATCAAGCTGTGATTGACCTGAATGGCCACATGAACTTTCTAATTCATTTTTATTTTCAAGGGGTCCTTCATAAACTAAATCGCTAGGAATATCTAATTGACAATATCAATTTATATTTTTTTTTTATTATTATTACGAAGAATATTAAAAATTCAAGTTAATATAAGATATTATTCATTTAGTTGCCATTAAAAAATATTTTAAAGGAAATCATCATATTTCAATTACATTCAATACATTATTTTCTATCATTAATGGTAATTTTAATATTTCCTTTTTTTTTTTTCTTTTTTTTTATTTGTTTGTATATTTTTATTTGTTTTTTTTTTTTTTTTTTTTTTTTTTTTTTTTTTTTTTTGTTTGTTTGTTTGTTTGTTTGTTTTTGTTTAATTTTTAATAGTAAAGCTAAATCTTATGAAGGAGAATATAAATTTGCCAAAAATTAATATCCAAAACTCTATAATTCATCCACTATCAAATAACAACCAATGAGAATAATGAAAATAACTTTTAATAGCTTATCAAAAACAAATGGAATACAATAAAATAAATAATTAATTTAATAATAATTAAATATTTGAATTAACAGAAACTTTTTTTTATTAAATTTATTAAAGTATATAATATATAAAAATATAAAAATAAAAACGTAAAAATAAAAATAAAAATAAAAATAAAAATAAAAATAAAAATAAAAATAAAAATAAAAATAAAAATAAAAAATAAAAATAAAAATAAAAATAAAAATAAAAATAAAAATAAAAATAAAAATAAAAATAAAAATAAAAATAAAAATAAAAATAAAAATAAAAATAAAAATAAAAATAAAAATAAAAATAAAAATAAAAATAAAAATAAAAATAAAAATAATAAAAAAATAAAAAAAATATAAATATAAAAATAAAAATAATATAAATATAAAAATAAAAAAAAAAAAATAAGAATACAAATAAAAGAAAATATAAATAAATATATATTTTATATATATGAATAATATTATTAAATAATGGATAAACGAAAAAAATAAATATTACTAAAATTAATTGAATTTTTAGGAAGTTGATAGTTTGGATTTTTCTCTTTATTTGTGTTATATTTATTATTGATGTTGTTAATTTCTTGTTGGTTTTCTGTTGATATTTTGTTTTTATCATTTTCAGTCGTATTTTTAATTTCATTATTAATATTGTTGCTATTTTTATCATTATTATTTTGATTACCATTATTAATAATAATATTTTCATTATTATTTTGATAAATGGGATAATATTTACGACTAATTCTATTTGTTTTTGAAGATTTATTTTTGGATTGATTTTTAAAATTTTTATTCTGGTTAATATTTGTTGTAACATTTCTTTCATTGATAATGTCAGTTATTTTATTATTATAATCATTAATTTCATTACTGTATCTAAGTTGGTTTAGACAATTGCTCTCCCTGAATTTGTTATTGGAATGAATACGATTTAAAAAGTAATTTCCTGGTTCGTTTTCCATAAATTCTACAGTGCGAGATTGAATGATTTTATTATTGATAACATCAAGAATTTTGTAAGTGGAAGGATGATCGAAATATCCAAGAAAAATACCAGGATATGAATTATTGTCAAATTTTGATCTTAGTTCCTTTGGCACAAAGAAATAGACTCTACATCCGAATACTCTAAATGTATTGTAATCTACAGGCTTATTATAAAATACTTCAAATGGAATTTTGTTTTGAATACCTTGATGGGGAAGTCGATTATGAATATAGTTTGCAGTATCAACAGCAAACTCCAAAAAATCATGACTGAGTTTAGTGTCGTTAAGAAGTGATTTTGAAGAAGCAATGAGTATACCATTAAATCTTTCGGCCCTTCCATTTTAATTTGGAATTAATACATACTGGACATTTTAATTTTAGATTGATATTACTTAAGGAATAATAAATTGATATTCAAAAATAAGGAATAATAAATTCGAATGTCTAAAAGAACATGTCTTTTCATTTTCGTCAATTTTCTACGACGATCCTTACTCAAAAAAGTATAGTAGAAATCAAAGTTTGTATGCTCATTACTAAAATTTTTTATAGATTTCTCATCCTTTTCCTTACTCAACACTTTTCTTACATATTCAATATACTTATAATCCGTAAACATTTCAAGCAATTGAAATTTTCCTTCCTTATTACATTCTTTATATTCAATACAGTCATTTTTATAGATGAAAATGGGAGTACAAAATAACTCCTGAGAAATAATTACTTTTTCTATTCCTTCGACGATAAGCACACCATCTATAGGTGCTGGTATTTGTATTTCAAAAGAGTCATGCACTAAAGAAATAAAATAGGTTTTTTTCTGAATCATCAAATGATCGTATTTCACTTCAGGAATAACAATGTCTAAAGGATTCAATTCCGGTTTTATTTGTTCAAGAAATAACTTGATATCAAAAAGCTTCTTTATAAATAGTTTATCATGATTAGCATAGACGCCATATTTATCAATAAACCATTTCAAATAATCGATATTCTCTTCATCAACCATGTCGTCTTGGAATGATTTCTTTGTTAAAAATTCTAAATTAATTTCTCATATATATAATCAGTTGAGAAACACACAGTATATTCCACCAGTGGAAAATGTATTTAAAATATTTTCTTTTATTGATTTAGAAAAAGTTAAAGTAGTTATCGTTGGGGATGAACCTTATGATAATGAAAATGAAATAAGCGATATTGCTATTGCCACTAAAAAAACAAATATTGTACCTCCCAAACTTTTGAGAAATATTTACGCCAATTTAGAAAATCATGTCAAGGCTTATAAACCAATATCCAATCACCACTTGGATCGATGGCTTGAAGAAGGGATATTCTTATGTAATTTTTGTTTTACTCGTCCACGTTTCCAATCTACTCCTAAAAGTTATTATTTATTATGGGAGCCATTTATTAACAATTTGGTAGAATACATTTCTAATGATCATCCAGTAGTGTTCATGCTATTTGATTCGATAGATTCATCCCTTCGTAAATCCATTAATGAGAGTAAATGTTCGGTTGTAACCATTCCTCATCCTATTAAAAAGTATTATCAATTCAAAAATTCAAACTGTTTTGTTGAGGCTCAACAATTACTTGTAACCTTTGATATACTTTTAAGTGGTAACTTTGGTATAACTAAATTAAATTGCAATTTTTACCCTAATTTCGATTTTATTAATGATTAATAAATTTATAGCATTTGATTGATTTAATAAAATTTTAATTTTTAAAATGGCAGGAATATTTTCAAATAGTATTTTTTAATAATATTAAAGATTTTTAAAATATTATAATAAATTTTGAAATTAAAAAAGTATATAAATTATGTTTTTAAAATAAATATTTTATTAAAAAATTAATAATATGTATATTCTATTTTCGTCAATGAAAGTATTATATTTAATTTGGAATATTTTTTATCTTATTTATTTAAAATCATATCTATTTATTTAATAAAATTTATTATTATTTTTATTTTTATTTTTATTTTTTTAAAAGAAAAAACTTATTCATATATAAAATGTTAATTATTTCGAATTTATAAATTGATAAATTCATAATTTATTTTATGTAATACAAATTTTAAATAGAATAAGTTGGTTTTATTTATTAATAATTTAGTCCATTCAAATAGTATCTATTATACAAAAAATTAAAAAATTGTTACACGATAATATTATTATAACTATTTAAGATGAATCCAGTGATTCCTAGTAGTCATTATTTATTACTGGATGAGCAATTATCATTAGATACTATTTTGGATAATATGTATCATCAAATAAGTATCTTTAAAAATCATAAATTATTTAAATCTGGAGATATTAATTTTGAATTAGAATTTAGATTAAGAAATAAATACACCAATATTGATATTAATGATTTTGTTAAATGTATGAGTTGTCGATATCACGAGTATTTATTCAAAGAAAATAAAACAACAAGATACAGAATTATATACGAATCAAGCTATCCAGCCAACATAAACGAAGATCAGAATATAAATCTAGAAAATGAAGAAGAAAATAAAAAGGAAAAAGAAAAGGAAGAAGAAAACATAGAAAAAAAAAAAAAGATTTCGAAGCTTTATACATATGTCGATACCAATTCAGAAAAGGAAATCACCGAAACGCTAAATGGAAAAATTGAATTCACCAAAAAAATGACTTTGATGACGGCTTATTATTTCGTTTATAAAATTGTACTTAGTATTGAAACCAATCTAGATGTAAGCGACATAATAAGTTTTCTAGACAACAGTTTGGTTGAAACAGAAAAAGGTTGTAATAAAAAAATTAAATCTAATAAGGGATTAAATATTTTACAATTCATTACTCCAACTATAAAATATAGAAAATCATATATTCTTCACAAGGATGTACGGATTTATGTAACGAAGTATGAAGATAAAAGCCAATTCGAGATTGATTTCTCAAGAAATATTAATCATGAAAGAAGTGATATGATAAACATTGTACATGATATTATGTTATTACTTGATTGTTCTAATTTTGTATTAGATTATTTATTTTATTTGTTACCAAACTTTGAATTCCAAAAACCAATTACACCATCAATGGACACCATATTCGACATCGCTGATGATCTGGTAAAAAACACGTTCTTTGTGGCTGCTAAAACAGACGGATTACGTCTATTAGTCATTATCACCAATCATTTAATGTTTAGTGTATCCGGGAATTTCGATGTGGAATACATAGATTGTATTAACTCCGATCTTCATTTAGTTTTCGATTGTGAATTTGTAAATGACGATTTTATACCATTTGATATTCTTTATCATAATGTCGATTTAAGATTAAAGAGTTATAAGGAACGCATTGCTATTCTTGATTCCATAAGTTTTGACTCCTTCAACAACAAATTTAAGCGAAAGAAAATTAGAAAATGCGGAAATTATTCCGATTTACAAAATTTTATAGAAAATGAATTGGAAAATGAAAATAAAAATTTGGTGCCAAATGATGGTATTATTATTACGGATGGTGCTTCTACTTATACTTTGCAAAGTATTATTCCTTTTGATAGCCATAGGGTTGAACATATTAGAATTTATAAGATTAAAACAAGGAACACGGTTGATCTTCGATTTGATGGTCGTTATTTTTACGCTAAACAACATTCAATTAAAAAGTCGAATCTAAAATTGACATTAGCGGAATTTAAAAAAATATGTCTAAAGTATCATCAACATAAAAAGTTAAATCGTGATAAAAATAAAAGTATTATGTATTACAGTAAAAAGTGGATATTATCATTGATAATCCGTTCAATAAACGTATTGTTTACTATCAACTAGTGAAAGAAAAGAAAATTCCTTTCATTATTGAATTCGATTTGGATAAAGGCGTATTTGTGAAAAAACGGAAAGATAAGTGGACCTCGACTAGTTTAAATACTTTTAATAGTATAGTTCTTGCTTCTTTTCAAAAAATTAATATTGAAATATTTTCACCGGATTCTAATACCCTAATGCGTAAATATCATAATAGAATAAAACAAAATATACTTAATGAATATAAAGGAAACTTACTTGATATTGGTTCAGGGAATGGTGAAGATATTCATAAATGGAAACACTTCCGAAAAATTGCGTGTATTGAACCCGACAATGTGAAATTAAAAAATTTAAATGAAAGAATTAATAAATCAGATATTAAGAATCGTATCACCATTTATCCAAATACTATTCAAAACATTAAATTAAAAGACTCCTTTAATATTGCTACGTGCTTTTTTGCCATTAATGATTTCAATTATAGTGACGTTGAAAGTATGTTGAACCATATTAGCCAAAATATCAATGAAATATTGGTTGTTCTTTTTATGGATAATAGCTTATTTAATGGTGATATCGATTCTCCTTGTATAAAATATCGACAATGTATTGATACACATAAAAATAAATTTTTAGAATCTTTAGACAAAGAATCATAAAGAATGTGATAATATAAGTTTGTAAATATTGAAAAGTCCAATTTAACAAAACATTATGAAAATACAATCAACAGTGAAAAAGTAATAAAAATATTTGAAAAATATAGATTTAATATAATTAATCAATATTCAATAAAACCATTTTCATTTCTTAATCCATCTCAAAACCTGTATACTTCTTATTTGAAAGTTATTAAATTTTCACATACAAACGACTAAAAAATTATGAAATAAATTAAATACATGACATTATGAAATTAAATAAGTATCATTATAGTTATAAAACTAACTACATCGTAAGATTTTTCAAACTAGTATTCTCTATATTTTATTTGATGTTATTTTTAAACGAAATTATTCATAATAATATATCTAGAATATCTACTTATATTATGTTTAATTGTCCTAGACTATGTGTAAAAGTTATAATGAAAATATTATTATTTTATATATATTTGAATCATTGCTATTTTAAATTACTTTAATTCAAAATACAGAATATGATTTATAAATTATTTAATTTTAAATATACATTTTTTAAAAAGAAGTTCCAATTCAATTAAACAAATAACTATATGATTTTAGAATATAATTTATGATAAAAAATAAAAAAAGATTTATATATTCAGGTTTAATTTAAAATATATATATTTTTTTCTTGAAAGAAAAGAATTAATATTTTGATTAGAATGTGTTAAGTCTATAAAAAATAGCCCAATTAACAAAAACCGATTTCTCATATTAATTAATAAAATATTAATTTATTTATTTATTAAAATAATTTTTTGATAATATTATTATTTAAAATAATTTATTTAAATTTTATTTGATATAACTAATAAGAAATTTTATTTCAAAGTACTAAATAATTATTTTAAATTTATTTAATATTTAAGCAATAATAATATTATAAATATACTAATAGTCAAATAGTAATTAATAGGAGGAACCCATTATAATTATTAATATATAATTTATTATGGTCTAACAAAATAAGTTGTAATAAGATTATTAGCAACAACTATAATAAAATTTATTTGTTATATACAATAACAATATATAGTAAAACAAAACAATACATTCAATATATAAAAATAATTCTTTAATTTTATGAATAGGAATGTAGATATAATCGTAATATTATAAAGTAAGTCAGTTACTTTAACTATTACAAAATTAAGTATTAAAAATAAGTTTTTAGAAATTTAATAAAATTTATTGAAATTTTATTCAAAAAAATTAATTTACTTTAATTTAATTATTAATTTTTATTTATAACCGCATTTATTTCGAGCTTTAACTTGATTTATTTATTTATTTATTTATTTGTTTATTAATTACATGTATAATTTTTAAAAATACAAAACTAATAAAAAATTTTATATTTTCAAATTCAACATAATTTAAATTGTATTGTGATATAAAGTAATATTCAAAATAAAGTGCATTAATACTTTCGGAAAAAAGTCCACAATTAATAATATTGAAAATCAAGATTTAGGTTTTAAAGAGTAATTTAATTACAGGTTGTTGAAAATTTTCAAAATGGTTTGTTAAAAGAATATTCAGTAAATCCATTTCTTTTTCTTAGTTTTTCTCAACACATACATATATGTCGATATTGAAAGTTTTAAATATTTAAATATAAATAATTAATTTTATCTTAATTATATTCTTTATTTTTTTTTAAAAAAAAAAAAGAAAAAATTTTTATTTATTAATAATTAAAAATACATTTAAAAAATAAATATACCTATTTTAGTATATACATATTATGTATTTTATAATTTTATGTAGTTAAATTATTATTAATTTTAAAAAGCAATCTAATGTTTACAAAAATACTAAAATATTAAATATTTATATATTATTTTTAATTACTTATTATTTAGTATTATAATTTGATATGCTTTAAAATATTTTTTTTATATACTTATTATGATAATAATAAATAATAATTTATAATTTTTTGAATATATATTTTACATAATAATAATATATATAAATTATTTATATTATCATAAAATCATCGATTAATATTTTTTAAAAAAAAAGTATTTTTAAAAATATAATGTATATTATATAATATTTTATTTTTGTTTTTATTTCTTTTTTATATTTTTTAAAAATTACGATTTATTTCAATGACCTACATTTATTCTTAATTTTTTTTAAAATAAAAGATTAATTTTTATTTTCATTTTTATTAATATATTAATATTTAATTTTATAATTTGGTAGTTAAATTTATTTTTTAAGCAGAATATGCTGATAACATACATTGATTTAAATTGTTTAAATTGTTTAAATTTGTGAAAAGTATAAATCTCTTTTTTATTATATTAGAGTAAAGAATAGTCTGCGTACATAATTTTATACTTCTTTATGATATTTATAGTAAAAATAATATGTGGCTTTTTGTTACTATTGGTCACATATCTTACACTAATATATTAATTTATATAACATTACTCCTTTAAATAATATAACTCTAAATCTTAATATTTTTGTTTCTAACATTCCCCCTCAAATCTAACTTTGGGTGAAAGTTAGAGTTGAAGAGAAATATTGCAAATGTATTACTATATAAAATAATATTTTTAATAATAATACAACTAACATATTATTAAGTATATGAAAAGAATTATTTTTATTTTTATTTGTAAACTTAAGAAATTTTTTTATATATTTTAAATTCTAACGTTTCCCCTTACTTTCAAATTGGATTGGAGTTATTTTTTTATTATTACTATTATTTATTAATCTTTCTTTACTTAAATTATTATTATGTCTTTTTATCTTATTTTATTATTATTATTATTTTTTATTTATATGAATCACTTTCTGGGAAATAATTTATTGTTTGATGATAGAAAATATTCATAGAATCATACATAGATTGAAGGTAATTTGGTATATCAGCCTTACCCTTAGCTTCTAATAATTCAATATTTTTAATAACTTCTTCACATAATAATTCATATTTATCCTTCTTTATTTTATAAGATTGTTCATGTTCCCTTAATATTGAGGTAGCACGTCTACATTCTTGAATGCCATTAATTTCAGTACTTAATCTTTATTTTGTTTGAGCAATCATTTGAGTAGTAATATCCATTTCAGTACAAACATTATTATAATTGTAAACAGAATCTTCGGCATCACGAATAGCTTTATCTAAAAAAGTTTTTAGCCATTCATGGAAGTTTTCCATAACATGTAAGTATAAATAATTAATATCTTTAGAACTTGAACTTAAAGAATAACTAACAAGATTTATCCATTTTTTTTTTATAAAACAACTTTATCTCCTTTTGATTTTGCATCTTTAGATACAAAGGCAAATCGCTTTTGTTCGTTCATAGTTGTTTTCATACAATTAATCATCTTTTTAATATTGTCTTCGGTTGTTTGATATATTTCTTCAATCTATTAAGTATATCAATAGTTGTATCAACCTTTGGATCAACAGTTTTAACTGATTAGAAAAAGCCAAACTGAGAGTTAACTTGTTTTTTTTTAAAAGCTTGATTAAAGCAAGCTGAAAATAAATAAAAAAAATTACAAAACTATAACAATATATAATTTATAATATTGGTTTATTGTTGATTATTACATTTATCCTAATATAATTTTTTTTTATTTTATATATATATTGATTATATTAAGAGTATTGTATATAACTATATTTAAATAAAGTGTGTTTTTTATTATTATTATTATTATTTTTTTTTTTTTTTTTTTTTTTACTAATTATAAATAATAAAATTTAATTCATTTGATAAAATGCTGTATTTGTCATCATGTATTATCATGTATTACTAGAATATCTCCATTAAATTAATTATAAAATATATATAACACTGTTTCAAAATCTATAACGCATTTGTCATTTATTTGTTAATTCAAAGTAATATCTTTTAAATAATAATAAATTGAGAAGGATAAACGTAACTTCTTATTTTCAATAATATTAAAACACCATTGCGAAGATTCATTGGATAAATGAGTTAATTTCATAAAAAAAAATCTTTTTTTCAAAAAATCTTTTATTGGTAAATGTATTTATTGGTTATAAAATACCTCCAAATCTATTCATAGGTTTTCTGGTATTAACGATCATATTTTTAATAGCATTTAAATCTCCTACTTCTTTTTTATATATAAATATATATATGATTCCCATTTATATTTAGATGTTAAGCATTGATTTGGAGAATAATAAATAATTCAAATAATATATTTTAAATTATTTTATATAGATTATCTAAATGTAATCTTCCCTATTATTGTTAATTATATATATAAATGGGTTTTATATGAATAAATATGTTATTAAAAAAAAAATTATATAAATATTTTAAATATCAAGTTTCGAGATTTAACAAAATTTAGATTAATAAATAATAGATTAGATTTTTATAAATATTATATATTATTAATAATATAATTTTTTTTAAAAATATTTTAAATTGTTATTAATATTGATGGAATGGATTAAATAATAAAAATATATATTTATTTTTTTGATTAGTAATAATTTTATATTTAAATGATTTTATATTTTATATATTTCAACTTAGCTTTATTGATAGCTCAACTGAAGAGTTGAGACTCTTAATCTGTGAAAAGTATAAATCTCTTTTTTATTATATTAGAGTAAAGAATAGTCTGCGTACATAATTTTATACTTCTTTATGATATTTATAGTAAAAATAATATGTGGCTTTTTGTTACTATAGGTCACATATCCTACACTAATATATTAATTTATATAACATTACTCCTTTAAATAATATAACTCTAAATCTTAATATTTTTGTTTCTAACAAAATTAGTTTAATTACTTGATAATTTAAATTATGCTAATAATTTTATTATTAGTTCTATTATAATTAGAATTATTCTAAATTATAATTTTATAATCAATTTGTTGTTTTGACTTGTTATCTAAATTTAATTGATTTAAAAAATTATTAATAAAATTGTAATGATTTAATTTTTTTAATACAATATTTTAATATATTGATTGAATATAAATCAAATACCAATTTTTTTTTATTTTTTAATATGGATAGATCTTTACAGTAACAACCCTAAGTTATAAATAAAAAAGATTTCATTTATTTTTTTTACTATATGAAAACTATCATATTGAATTTAATATCTTCCAATAATATATATTTTTTTTAAAACAATTATTCATATTATGAAAATACGTTATCATATTACATATATTAATATCTTTATAATTTTCATTGTAATAAAGATATTGATATTTTATTACTAAAATATAATAATTATTAAAATATTTATTAAATGAACATTCTGAATCAATATTAAAAATTATTATTTTAAACATTAAATATATTGTATATTAAAATAATCATTTTCTTTAAATTGATTGTCTGTTATTTGTGTTATGGGTCTTATATATAATTATTATTCCATTATTACTTATAATTATTATTGGATTTAATAATAATTAATAATAATTTATCAATTATTTTGTAATTATTTATTTTTATATATAGTGGATTCTATATTATTTATTTAAATATAATTATTAAAGTTATAATATAAAATAATTGTAATACCAAGGAAATTAAAATATATAAAAATAAATATAAAGATATAATAAAAATACAAATAAATAAAATACATTTATTTTTATTTTATGTTTTAATATAAATTTAATGACATAAGAAATACATAAACTTATAAATATAGCAATAATAAATTTTAATAAATTTATAAAACCGAAAAAGAAATCACTATCTGAAGGACCTTCAGGTGGCATTCCACAATAATTCTCTACTTTCCAAGTTTTTAAATCTGTTATTAATCCACAATGTTTTGATCCACAATCTTTATCTTTTTTACATATATCACCTATTGCCTTACCACAATGCATATATGAATATCTAAAAATTAAAAGATTAATATAAATATCAGCACAAAACTCAGTTGGATTTTCTTCATTAAAAATGCAAAATCCATCAATACATTTATTGGTTAAACATTGTGAATCAGAAGTACATTTATAAGAAATAATAATATCATGTCCACCAGATATTTTATATGATAATTCGGTTGATTTTAATTGATCATATCTGTAAGATTTACTAATATATATTTTCATATTACCATTTTCATCTGGAATTTCGACAAATTGACCTAAAGCCTCACGGTCTACTTCAACACAAATATTATTTTTACAATAATAGCTAAGATTAATTTTATTTTTAATTTTTAAAACTTCTTTTTTCTTTAAAGTTTTATTTTTGTCATAAATATATATAAAATTTTCACAATCTTCAAAATCAGTAATATTATCATAAGTATAATAAATTTTATTATTTAATTTATAAGAATATGTAATTCGAATATTAATAATAAAAATTAATATTATTAATATATAATATTTTAAATGTTTATACATTGTATTTTTATAATTTTAGAACTAAAAAAATATATATATTTATTTATTTAAAAAATATTATGTTTTTGAAAATAATATTATAAATTTATTTTATATTATTTAATCTATTATATATACAATTTAAAAATATACTTAAGATAAATTTATAAAATATTTATTTTATAAAAATCACTTTTGAATTTTTTTAAAATTTATAATATAATAAATATATTTTACAAGAAATATTTTATTCCTATTTAAATTTTATTTCAAAATTAATGGTAATTTTAATATTTATTAATTATTATTATTTTTTAAAAGATATAAAATTTTTATAAAAATATAATAAAAACAAAAAATGGACAACGTTTTATAAAATATAATAGTTTTTAATTTTAAATAAATTATACTTATAAAATAAAATATTTATATTTTTTATTATATATAATTATATAAATATATATATTTTTATTATATATAATTATATAATTATATATAATTTTATTTTAATATTTAAAAAATAATATAATTTATTTTTATAAAATGATTTTTTATAATTTAATTTAAAAAACCAAAAAAAAAAAATAATTTATTATATAAATTACTCAAAATGAAATCATTATTTATTACTGTGATTATTTTATTAATAAATTACAGTTTTTGTTCTAATGATAAAGGTAAATATCTTGAATTAAATAAAACTGAAGAAGGAGCATATTTAGTTGCTAAAAGTTGCACAGAAGTATATATTTGTAGCAAACATAGTAAGAAATATATATTATTTGGCGATGATATTTTAGATGGATATTTTTATAGAGATGAAAAATTAGACTATGAAATTAATATTGATGATGGTGATTTTAATAATCCTGATAAATGTTCAATAAAAAGATATGCTACCATTTCAACTGAGTCTTGCTATATGTCAAGTACTGGAGAAATTAAAACTAAAGGTAAATTTAATATATTTGAAGTACCTTATTATGATATTGATATTAAAAATAATCGTGTTTTGACTGAATGGGGATGGTGTACATATTCATATGAAACTATCGATGCTAATTGGATGTCATTTCTTGATAAAAAATTAAAACTTAATCAAATTAATATTCCAGGAACACATGATACAGGAACATACGATATAGGAAAAGTTTGGAAAAGTTCTACTGAAAATAACAAAATAATTGATGGATCATTTTTAGCATCAGTAAAATCTTTAACTGCACAAACTCAAGATTTAAATATTAAAGATCAATTAAAAAATGGAATTAGATATTTAGACATAAGATTACATTTAGATGATAAAGACGAACTACCTTATCTTTATCATGGATATTTCGCTTGTTATGATAGTAATACTGAAGATTATCTCTATCTTAAAAATGTTCTTAAATATTGTATTGATTTCTTAGTTGATCATAAAGATGAAACAATCATTCTTCATTTAAAAAGGGAAGGAATTAAAGATAAAATTACAAATGATGATATATCTAAATTAATTGAATCAATTGCTAAAGAAAAATATAATAAAGAAAAAAGATATTTAGATTATTTTTATATTCCTGAAAATATTGATAAAAAATATACTAACAAATATATGCCAACTCTTGAAGAAACAAGAGGTAGAATAGTTTTTTTATCAAGATCTGAATTTTATTATACTGATAAAACTATTGAACCAACAAATAAAAAAACTACAGAAAATGAACCCAATTATCCAATAGGATTTTTAAGAAATGTTCCTGTTATATTTTCTAGTAAATATGAAATTTGTGAGCCAGAAATAAAAGGTAATTTCCGTTGTCAAGATGACTATAATCTTAATAAAAATATGAAATGGTTAGTAGTAGAAAATATGTTATTGGAAGAAAGTGAATTTAATAATAAAAATAATGATTTAGTACATTCATTAAATTTTATGAATATAGCTTTTACAGCTTTTAATTATATTACAACTTCAGCAACATATATGAATAAAAAACTAACTAAATTTCTTCAAGATTATTCAGTTCCAAATGAATGGTTTATTTTAGATTTTCCATCTATAAATGTTATTCGTGAAATTTATAATTCTAATTTTGGTAAAAATAAACCAGTTTATAAACCAAGTGCTTATATTGATCTTGATGTAATTAATAAAAAAAATAAAGAAAGTAATTTATTAATTTGTTTTGCTACTTTTGGTATTGTTTGTGATTTTGGTAATTATGATTCACATCATGATTTAAAACGAAGAGATGTTATGAATAATGAAAATAACAAAGAAACAATGATATGTCTTCAACGTATAATAAATACTGACGAACAAGGAAATCCTCAAGATATAGTAAAAACTAATTATAAATGTATTGATAATGATTTGAATAAATGGTATATTAAACAAAATAATGATGATGAAAAAATATACTCTATTATTTCATTATATGATAATAAATGTTTAAATTACTCTGGTGATATATTATACGTCGAAAAATGTAAAGAAAATAATATATATGAAAAATTCACTATTAAAGATAATATTATATGTTCGCAATTTGATACGACAAAATGCTTTAATAATTTTGATATTTACCCTACGTCTATTAAACCTAAATCATATGAAAATTTAACTTGTTCTACTAATTTTGCAAGACTTGGAATTAAATGTTGTTCTAATTCCAATGCTCAAGTTAAATATGTTGATGAAGTTGGTAATTGGGGTGTAGAAAATGGTGAGCTTTGTGGTATTGGTTACGAGAGATGTTCATGGAGTATTTTAGGTTACCCATGTTGTTCTTCTCTAAATCCAACTGTCATTTATACTGATGAAAATGGTTCTTGGGGTTGTGAAGATGGTCAATGGTGTGGTATTGGAGAAATTACACATGATTCTAAAGTACGTATTAAAAACAAAATGACTCAAAATGTCTTATAACTAATCTACATTCAGATAACACTATAGTTTTATTAGGTGATTGTAATCATAGTATATGGATTTATGAAAAGGATCAACTTATTTTAGATGCTACTAAAAAATGTTTATATGCTATGAATTCCCAAAATGCAAGAATGACGAATTGTAATGAAGGAGATAATCAAATAAATCATCATATACATTTTAAGATAGTTGATAATAAATATATTTGTATTAAAAATAATGTAGATCCCAACAATTATTGTTTGAATGGAAAATCTTTGAACTTTGAAACAAGTAAAAACGAATTTTCTGAATGGTATACTGAAAATTGGAATGGTAAAATAGTTGAATCCATTGAAGAAATTCTTAGAAACAATCCTAGTTTAAGTTTTAGTAAATTTAAACCTAGTACTACTACACCTACTATTATTAAACCTACAAGTACTTCTAAACCAACTAATAATAAACATTGTCCATTTCAGGATTATCCATGTTGCTCTGATCCTAACGCTAATGTTGTAGAAACTGATGAAAATGGTTCTTGGGGTCTCGAAAATGGTGATTGGTGTCACATACTCAGTGATATTACTACTACACCAATACCTACTTTATCATCTGAGCCTGAATGTCAATTTCAAGACTATCCATGTTGTTCTTCTGAAAACACTAATGTTGTTGAAACAGATAATACGGGGGATTGGGGATCAGAAAATGGTGACTGGTGTCATATAGTTCGTGGTAATACCACTGCCAGAACAACAACCACTACAGCTACAAATATTCCAACAGTGACAAATTATAGATGTGGATCTAATTTTAATAATATGAAATGTGATCCAGGTTACTGTTGCAGTAAGAAGGGTTATTGTGGTGCTACTATGGATTATTGTGGAACAGGTTGTCAATCAGAATTCGGTGATTGTAAATGTGGGCCAAAGAATAGTAACCACGTTTGTCCAGATAATAGATGCTGCAGTAAGAAGGGTTACTGTGGTACTACTAATGCTTACTGTGGAACAGGTTGTCAATCAGAATTTGGCAAATGTAATATGGTAGCTACAACTACTACAACTACAACTACAACTACAACTACTACTACAAATACAAGTAGAGCTACTACTACAAACACAAGTTCACCTACAAGTACCAAACTTGTCTGGATCTACAATGCCAACTTGAACGAATGCTTATGTGCGAATACGAATATAACTACTGGAACTAAAGCATATAAACCTTATATCAGAGCCTGTGGAAACATTGAGAAGTTCAAATGGTATTTCGAACCTTATCCTAAAGGCCATCTTCGTTCATATCTTGCTCCTAGTGAATGTATTTACCTGGAAGATGTTGAGAATGGTAAAATTAAGGTCAACACTTGTGAGGCTAATAAGAATTTTGATTTTGAATACGACCTTAGTACCGGATCCATTAAATCACCATTATCACCACAAGATTGTTTAGGTAAAGGTGATAGAGGAAAAGAAGAAAGCAATGCTGATGGTGGTTATCTTAATCCTTGTATTGGATCTGAGGACCAAGTATGGCAAATATGGGACATGCAACCTAACACTTTATTCGAAGCTAAAACTCAAGATGTATGGGTCTACAATCCCGAATTGAACAAATGCTTAGTATCAGGTAATAAACTTAATAACAGACCACAAATTGGCAACTGCGGTAACTCCGACTCCTTCAAATGGCAAATTCCCGAGTCAGAAGACGGTTTCTACAAATCATTATCAACTGGTTGGTATTTAGATGTTATCAATATCGAACAAGGAACTATCATTATGAACGATACTCGTAGTCCTTCATCTGTTATTAAGCATAGTAAGAAGAGACAAGCTATCGTTTCTCCATTGAATTCACAAAAATGCCTTGGAATAATGAGTTCAACTAATAAGAACGAATACCGTTTAACTTTGAATGATTGTAACAATTCTCAAAAGGATCAAAAGTGGGAAATCCGCACGGTATTCCCAGGTAGCCAATAATTTGTACCACTATTAAAGTTGGGTTACTAATGACTATGTTTCAGGCATAATCATTAATTACTATATAATATTTGTTAAACTAATCGTATAATGTTTATGATTTACATAATACAAAATTATATATTAAACATGGATACAATATTTTTATGTATGAAAAACATGCAAATAATAATACTATCAAAAAATTACAAAAAAAAAAAAAAAAAAGCATAAAGATAGAACAATAGATGTATATAATTATCGTAGTAACGAATATAATTCATTACTAATATAATTATATTTAGATATTATATATGTTTTATATATTACTTTTATATTTACTACAAGTATAATAATAATACTATTAACATAACATTAAAACTTTACATCAAATTTATACTATCACAATGAAATAAATAAAATTAAAAATAAAAAAAAAAAAATAAATAAAAGAAAAAGAATACAATTAAATAAAATTTATAGTAAAACAATCAAAAGAAAATGAAAATAATGCAAATATTTTTTAAAAGAATAATATCCAAAAAGGTCTATTTAAATAAAATATTTGTATATATTGTTCTGCACATATTTAATAAAGTAGTTTTTAAAAATATATATACTATTTAAAGTATTAGTAATGGTAAAATTTATATTAATAAATTAATTATAATAATTGTGTTTTAAATATAATTACTATTAAAAAAGTTTAGTGTTTTTAAAACTAAATCAACCTATAAAAAATATTTGATAAATATTAAATTAATCTATGTTATTTGAATTTTTAAAAGTCTTTTAAAATATTTAATTTTTAAAATTTCTTTATTATTATTGCTAATAAATTAAAATACGTTATATTATTTCTCTACTAATATTATTATAAAGTAAAAGTATCATTTTATTATTTTTTTTATCTTTTGAATACATAGACCTCAAAAACTTTTTAATTATTATATATTATCATATATTTTGCTTCTTAAACTTTTATGATATAATTTTAAATATTATTAATTTTATAAAAATTTATTTAATTTTTTTATATTTTAAATTCTTTATTATCTCGTTTAATTTATACTTATATTTACATATTTATTATGGATACATCTCTTTGAATTTATTATATATGTAAAATAAAACAAAAAATAATAAATTAAAACATTTAACTTTATATAAAAATTATGATTAATATAAGACGAATTAAACATTTATTTTATTTTTATTATTATTATTAATTTTTTTTTTAATTTATTAATTTTATAAAAATTATTTAATTTATATTAATTAAACTTAGTATATAATAATTTTATGCAAACTATTATGCGTAACCAAATATTTATTGTTTTTAGTAAAGTGCTTCTATATTATTTTAAAACTTTAAATAGAGCAAGATTTGTAAATAATACCTTTTGAAATAATAAAGTAAAATGATAAAATGATATTCTTTTAATATTTTGTCTAAAGCAAAGTATATTAGAATTATTGATTTAATGGATATAAAAAATGCATCTTAAGTTTGAATTATATGACAATAAAGATTTGGAAAATAATTCTGTCTTAATATCCGAAATTCCTGAATTAGTGGATAATACTACTGCATATACATTGGAACCACAATTACCTTGTAAACAATGTAAGAAAATTATGGAATGTCCAGGACATTTAGGAAGAATACCACTTTATCATAGAATTGTACATCCATTGTTTGCAAGTACCCTATGCAAAGAAACCACGCATATTTGCCCTGTCTGTAACAAATATAACAAATCAAATAATACAAAGTCCGTTTGTTGTAAAAAGTGAATAATTCCTGCTTCGTTTTCACTTCATAAGAAAAGCGTAGCAAATAGTTCGGAAATTAAAATAAGAAGTAAGAAAAAGAATGATAAGAAAACGTATTCAGAATATGGATTTTCTTTTGGGAATCAAAAATTAACGATTGATGAAATGTACGAGTTGATTTGTTCATCAGATTTTACGGATGGTCCATCGATGCAAGAGAAAATGAAAAAGGCATTTATAAAGAATATCCCAGTATTACCAATTAATATGCGACCATCAATAAAATATTCCAGTAATATTACTATTCATAATATTCTTACCAATCTCTACATTAGATTGTTAGATTTGAATTATCAGTATCGAAATGAAAATTTTTACATTATGCAATCGGCTTATGTCTTAAGAGCATTTAATTTATTTCGAAAAATTCTAGGAATTCATGGTATAACCGATAAGGCAGAAGATTCAGAAAAAATCTATATTAAACAAATGTTATCAGGAAAAACAGGAATCTTTAGAAGTATGTGTTTGGCAAAACGACAAAACTTTTGTCTTCGGAGTGTCATCGTATCAAATATCGATACTCCACTGAATATGGTTTTAATTCCTAAAGAATTCACTGACCAACTGATTCCATTTGGCTATAAACCTTATGATTATGTTATTATTAATCGACAACCGACATTGCAAGCTACCTCGTTACTGGCAGTTCGTTCTTGTCCAAGTAATTGTCGTACCATTCAAATCAATCCGCTCATTGCTAGCGTTTTCCAAGCCGATTTTGATGGGGATGAAATGAACATCTTCTGGCTTCCCGGCGATGAAGCTAAAAAAGAACTAAAAGAAAAATTGAACATTGCCAATAATTTTCGTTCGTTTAAAAACGCTGCAATTATGATCAAGTTTATTCAGGATACCTTAACGGGAATCTATAATATGACAAGAGATTATGACATTGCCGATGCCGACATGATCAAAAAAGTTTGTAAAAAGCTGAAAAATATCAAAACGCAAATGGAATGATTTTAGCAAATACTATAAGTCTATAATAAAGCTTTTCATATCACAAAAAGAGAAAGACTTTGATTTGAAAGAGGGAGAAGGCTCTTTGAATGATCATTCCTTGGTAACTCATAAATATCAAGTAGAAATTCCATATGCCCATTTGATATCTCTGTTACTTCCAAGAAATCTAACTATATCTTATGAAAATAAAGTATTAGTTCTTGAAGGAATTCTACTAGGTGTTATTAACGGCGATAATCAAAGTGTATTGCTTAACGATATATACAATTATGGAAATAACTTTTATTTGAAATTTATGTGGGATTTTCAAGGAATGGTGCTCGAATATAACTTACTTCATTTAATTTCGTTTTCAATAGCCGATTGTATTCCTTCAAAAAAAATAAAGGATTCAGTTGAGGTTTTTTTTAAAGACTTAAAAAATGAAGCCTATACAATTCGCAATGCCGATATCGATTCGATCATTGTAAATAATCTTCAAAGTAATCACATCAAAAAAAAATATGAATGTAAAATATTATGTTCGCTACAAAAATCTAATCAAAAATTTAGATAATAATTTAACTAATATCGTTAACAGTGGATCCAAAGGATATATTGACAATATAATTCAAATTCTAATGTCTGTTGGAATTGCAACTCTCTTACCTAACTGTTATATTGAGAATTCTTATTATAACGGTCTTTGGTCAAAGGAATTGTTTATCCATTCTAAATCTGGTAGACATGGTATTATTTCAACCCCTCTAAGTACATCCTCGACTGGTTATTTACAAAGAGAATTAGTTAAATCTATGGAAGATCTAGTATCTGATACAGAAGGTGTAATTCGCGATTATAGAGGTAAGGAAATATTTTATTATCCATTTGCAACAAATACTCCAGAAATCGACGATACTTTTCTGGAATACGCTTTTACTAATGCTTGCAAAAAAAAAAATTAAAAAAAATAATAAAAAATTTTTAATATTCCAATGAAAGAGGAACAACTTTGTCATTATGAGAAATTGGTGCAAAAATCAAAAAAAATAACCAACATTGGTATTAATCATGTCAAAGCAACTCTGGGATTAATAAATATAAAAGAGGATTACAATAGAAAAAAATATACTTATGTCGTAAAGAATGATCAAATCATTAATAATGATACGAAGATTCAAAATATTATTCGTAAAGAAGCTTCGAGTATTCAAAATTATAGTTGTAAACTATATCATTGCCTTAAAGAAATTAATAAATCTGATGCTCCAAAAGGGCCTGTATTCGTTTATTGTAGCATCATTAAAGAAGTCGGAATATATTTTTTTGCTGCAATGTTATGCTCCATGGGATACCACTATGTGCATGATTCCAAAGCAGTATCTAAATATAGAGAGAAAGCATTCATAGACGATTACAAAGAATATCCGGAATTGAAAGAAATCGGTAAAGAACGTAAAAATCATAAAGAAAAACAATGGAATTTCACATTTATTACTGGTGATAAAAAATTATGTCCAGATGTGATGGAGCGTCTAAATTTATTCAATAGTGAAGAAAATAAAGAGGGAAAGATTATAAAAGTATTATTTGGAAGTGATATTCTATCCGAAAGGGTAGATATTATGAATGTTCGTCAGTTACACATTTTAACGCCTCATTGGAATTATGAAAAAATTAATCAAATTATAGGACGAATTCGAAGAGTGGGATCTCATGATGCTCTTCCCGAAAATGAACGTAGCGTGGATATTTATTTATACATGGCGTATAATCCTAAGGTTGAATGTGCAAGTAAAATAAAGTATAGTATAGATTATGTCAAATACATTATTTGTGAGAGAAAATACAATGACGCCCTAAAATACAATCGAGCATTACAAAACGCTTCAATTGAGGTCTTGGTGACGAAAAAACCTGAGGAAGATACTTCCATAGAAACTAGTAATGATAAAACTAGTAATGATAAAACTAGTAATGATAAAACTAGTAATGATAAAACTAGTAATGATAAAACTAGTAATGATAAAACTAGTAATGATAAAACTAGTAATGATAAAACTAGTAATGATAAAACTAGTAATGATAAAACTAGTAATGATAAAACTAGTAATGATAAAACTAGTAATGATAAAACTAGTAATGATAAAACTAGTAATGATAAAACTAGTAATGATAAAACTAGTAATGATAAAACTAGTAATGATAAAACTAGTAATGATAAAACTAGTAATGATAAAACTAGTAACGATAAAACTAGAAATAATATTAATAATAACACAGCATCAGCTATTAGTTACTCTTCTATTTACATTAGAAATACGATGCCATGGATCATAGAAATTATCAATTAGTATTTAAAGCAATACTTTATAGACAAATTCTACATTCCTACGTATGAGCTGATGGAACAAATCCCTTCATTGAATGAATCAATGCTCCAAAAATTTATGGAAACGATTTCATGTAAAAGTATAATTATAGATAATAAAATTATAAAATATTCTACCGGATATATATACTTCGAAGATCTACCAAATTATCATTTATATTTAAATAATAGCATAACGGACAAAATTGAAAAAGGGGATAAAAAGGAAACCAAATCCATTAAAACAATATAAAAGGTACTACTCTAAACCGAAAAATTAGTATTAATACTAATATTAATAATGGAAATTTAATTTTTTACATAGGCTTATCAAATGTAAAATTAAAGATTTCATTAACAAGATAATATCATTCAGTTACTAATAAATATATAATTAAAATTTAATTATAAATTAAATATATTCTTTTTGTCTTTATCTTTTCAGCATCACCATTAAATTTAACGAAAAGAAAGTAATAATATTTATATAAAACAACACAATGTTTATGATACTTTAATTTAATATCTTTAATTATATATAATTTTATCTCTATATAATTTTGTCTTTATATAATTTTATCTTCATATAATTTTATCTTTATATAATTTTATCTTTATATAATTTTATCTTTATATAATTTTATCTTTATGAAATCTTATAAAATGATTATCATATTTATGGTATTTTGCCAATGATATTATAAATTATTTAATTTTATATATTTAAGTGTAAATTAAATAAACGTATAAATGACTATTATTAAATTTATCAGAAGTATAATTGAACAAAATGAATCTATTCCATATCATTTGCGATTTGTTGTCGATGATAAAGAGGTATCGTTTTTTGAAGGAATAAATATTATCGATTGTAATAAGAAATTAAATATTCCTTATAGGATAGTAAATACGAATGAAGGCAAAGTGTTTAGTTTAAACGAAAGAAATTCAATATTTAAACTGGTAGATGCTTTAGAAAATCATATCAATGAAAAACCCATTAAATATAGGTATTTTATGGATGATAAAACTAAAGCCATTTATTATATTTCCATTAACATTACTCCATATAATTTCGAAGAATACTTCAATAAGATTAAAAGTTTACCAATGCATTCTAATTCTCTATATGTATTTGGAAGCTTTGAAAATTTTAGAAGCATTCATTATTATAATAATTATTTTAAGGAGCATTTTAGGTATAATCAGAATTTAATACAGGATGATTTACTAGTAACAAATAAAATAGAAGAAAATTATATTATTATAAAATTATGTCATGATTTGATCCAAATTACTTCCAACAAAATTTCGTTTACGAAATATGATACGTATGATATAATCCAAATGATATTACCCTGTCTCAATATTTCAAAAAGTAACGCTTTTATTGAATTTACGCCAGAGGATATTAAATTTTCCTATCCGATAAGCATTAATTTTTAATTATTTGACACCATGCTCTGTTCCTATGATTTACATTCCTACTTACATGTAGATGAAGCCAATAGATTGATAGGAAATCAGACCAACTTAATTTATAAAATAAAAATTTATAATATATGGTTGGAAATGAACATTTATAGTGAGAGTGACCCCCATACAGAAATCGTCGAATTTCAAAATTTAGAATGGTATATGTATGCTTCAGTTAAAATTATCATGAATTATCTTTACCTGTTATACGTGAATTTTCATATCCAATGGGAATTGGAAAACAATCTCTCTACACTGAAAGTACCCTTAAAAATTAATTACAATAGATTGTTCGGAAAATACTATACTAGACATTTTAACAACAGTGATAAAGTATTACCGGTTTGTGCCGATAAAGAGTATTGCGAAAAGAAAAATATAAAATGCCTTCAATGGAATGATAATTATTATATAGACACCCGAAGGAACCGGTTATACCATAGTATTTGTTTATAAAAAAAAGTTTTTGAGTAACGATACTATGGCAATTGCTAAATGCGTAAAAATTTTAAGAAAATCTACTGGCATAAAGCGAGCTCCTTATACCAATATATCTTATGAGCTCGATCCAAACAGCAAAGGTAAATTTCCAACCAAGTTATTTATTTCTGACGGATATGAATTATTCGATCTTTTTAGAAATTACTTAAATACAGAGGATGACTCTTCCATTCAATTTGGCATGTGTCCATGCGGTAAGACGTATATTAATATCCCTAACCAATTAAATATTATAAAATTTATGAAAAGAAAGGTTAAAATGCTTTTCCATTCTAATAACCAAAATGATGGACCGTTAGATTTCAACCAGAACGATATTAAAAAATTAAAGGAGTTTACTTCTGACGAGGAAGAACAAGTTAAAATAAATGTATTAGCATTTTCTGTAAATAACAAATCTGAAGTATTTCCATATGCCGTTAAAAACTTTGTATATAATTATAATTCTAACTATCCCTTTATTATAATCATGTTAAATACTTCAAAAAAGTATACACTTCCTAATTACCATTATGAATATATAGCTACGGAAACTTCAAAATTATTTTATATGAGGGACAAATGTGTTTAGGCATTATTTTCTTTTTATCAAAAATATCAAATATCACTTATTGATAATTTCGTCTTTGAGGAAAGTAAGTTTCAATATATAGGAGAGAATGAACTAACCGTTCTTATTGCTGAAAAATCCATTCCCAATAAAATTTGTTATCTCTGGCGCTCAATATATTCAAATAGACTTCCTAATGTCCCAACAATCGATCCAAATGACTTTAATGAAACCTTACCTACATTATCCGATTTACATCATAATATCAAAAATATCAATGCTTATCATTATATAAGAAAAAAATAATAGTACTATAATTATCTATGGTGTGTGGGTAGACGATGTATATTATCCTTGTATTATAACTAAACAATCAAAGATACCAGAATTTCCAAACATACCGTACTTTCTTATCAACCGAGATCCAGTTGATATATTAAATCCTGACATTTCTGATTATATATTTTTATAAATTTTATCCTTACCTCATTTTAATTTGTTCCAATAATTATTATATGGCAGTTTTATAATTTATTATAATCATTATATCTTTTTTTTATATTAGTATATTATTATTAATAAATATTATATGTAGAAATTATTAGTGATACTTTATTTTTTTTTTTTTTTTTAAAAAAAATCCCTTTAAATATTAATGTTAAATCAAATTTCTTATAAATGCATTTATTAATTTAATACTAATTTATTTATACACATTCATCTTTTTATTATTTCTACTTTTTAATTATAAAAGTAACCATAGTAACCATATAATTCATTAGACACCATCTATTTATTTTATATAAAATGTTTGTAATAAAATTTTGTAGAATTCATATAATTTGATAATTAAATTTTTTAAAATAAAATTTTATTTTCTATCCTTATAATTAATTTTAATTTCAATATATAAAATTATATATTTATTTTTTTTTATTATTTTATAATTAATATTTATGAATATGATAAACTAAATATAAACTGATATTTATAAATATTCCAATATAAATATAAATAAATTAATTCTTTTTTATAGAAAGAATGAGTACAACATCTTTAGCTGAATCGAAAATAGATAATATTCATGAAGAAATTTTAGAAAACTATAAAGAAGATAAAAGATTCATTCCTTATGTAGAAAAAATCATCATTAAAATAAAAAAGTTTCTTTGTCACAAATCCAATTTAGACTCGTTTGATAAGGAAATTTTTGTCAAAGAGATTATTAAACGCATTAATAATAAAAGAGTAAAAGTAAAAACACATGATGGAATAATAGCAGCTCAATCTATTGGTGAACCGGTAACTCAGTTAGCGCTAAGTTATTTCCATAAATTGTCGAATGATGCTATTACTTTTAATGGATTAAATGAACTCCATAATATAATTCACAACCGAATGGAATTAGATACTTATAGCTTATATATAAAACAGGGGAATTATGATATAAAAGATTATGCGAAAATGGTAAACTCTTTTTTCTATACAAGCTTGAATGAATTAGTAGTAGATGTCGCTTATGACGGATTTACATTGCGAATTTATCTCTGTTCGCATATTCATTATGCTATAAAAATCCATACCTTAGTTATATTTAATATTTTGAAAGAATATCTAGAACAAACTAACAGCATATTGCATTTGTGGAAAGCTACCGTGGATTTGGAGAATTTATATTTCGAATTTGCTCAATCAGCATCAAAAACACTAGACTGGTTAGACGCACATGATATCGAATACGTTGCTGATAACGATATGTTATGTATATATAAGCCTGAAATACAAAGCCAAACTATTCAAACGGAAATTTCATCGAGTGAGAACTCAAACCAACTTTTGTATAATTATTTTAGAGAAAACAAAATAAATTACGATGAAAATGAATACGGCTTTATTGTGGATAGTAATGGCGTTAAATTAGATACTAATGACATACAAACTATTCTTGAAGAGGTAACAATAACCGGAACGAAAGGGATCACCAAAATAGAAACATATAATGACAATGATCAATATATAATCAACGTTACTGGTACCAATCTGGATCCCTTGTTCAATAACAAATATATAGATCCTGAACGTTCATATTATCTAATTTATAGTAATTCTAATGGGATAAGGTTTGATCAAAGAAAGCAAAATATTTTTAATCAATTAAAAAGAATTGTTGATAATGGTTCGAAAAACTACAATTACAAACATATAAGATTACTAACCAATTTTATGTGTCGAAATAATAAACTAAATCCAATATCTCGTTTTAGTATGAACATCAATGAATATTCCTTTATTTCCCGATTGTCCTTTGAAGATCCATATAAAATACTTCATGATGTCTTTTACGGTATTGAGGATAATCTAACATCTGTATCCGCAAAATTAATTACGGGAATATATGATACAGAAAACAAATTATAATCAAATGTATTTCTTTATTTTTTATATATATTTTTTTTTAAAAAAAACTATCTTACAGAGCTACATAATAGTTTGGTGATAATTTATTTTACTTATTTAAAGTAGTTTAATTAATAAACCAATTATTTAATAAAAACTTGAAATTTTAAAAATAAATTAAAGAAAAATTCGTATATAAAATAGATATTTAACAAAATTATTGAATTAGATTTACTCAATTAATAAATATTTTGATAAAAGGAAAATCAATATTTTTAATAAATTAATACGATGATAAAATATACAAATATAACTCTCTTGAAGTTTCGAACCTAATTAGTTCTAAGTAACGTCTTAGTTAACTATTAACATAGATATTTTACTTTTTCTTGATTTTCTTGACAGTATAATGGCTTTCTTAATAAGATAAATTTAACGTTTAATGGTAAAGTTTAATATTAATATATAATGGTAACGTTTAATATTAATGTTTAATATTAATATTTAATGGTAACGTTTAATATTAATGTTTAATATTAATATTTAATGTAAACGTTTAATTAAATACTTATTTATATTTATTGATTGTGTTTATTGATTTTTAAAAAAATTTTAAAAAATATAAAAAAATAAATATAATAATTATACAATAGAAATTATTTAAAATTAAAATAAAATATCAATATATTTATTATTGATGACTTTGAAATTGGTTGAAGAAAACTAATAGCTATATTTTATTTTTATATTAAATCGGCAATATCATTACTATAACACTTTAATAAATTTTTAAAACCCGTTCTTATCAAATTTCTATAATAATAATTATAATCAATCTTAGGCTTAATGATAGTTTGATCATGGGCGTGTTCTTCGCAGATTTTGTTGTACAAATCCATTGACATCATTTTATTTCCTACATAGTTATTATTCGAATTAAAGGTGAAGGTAGTAGTGTAGAAAACAAAGTAATCTACCTTGTCACCATACTTGTAGTTCAATTGGTATTTTTTGTGATTATTAACAAACAACAAAACCTTATTGTTTTTATCGATATATTTGCGACCCACACTTAATTTCATTACCATATCACTTAATGGGACATTTCCTGATTTTAAATTTGATATCATCTTCAAAACTTTTTCCTTTATGTAGTTCTTCGGATAGTCATAGAGTATCATATAAATAAATATCTTATAATAATTCCTAATAAATATATATGTATTTTTCTTTATTATATCAATACCCTTTATATACAACTCCGAATTATTAGCTAGAAGACCTACATATTTTTTTTTTGGATATAATAATCGTTCGTGAAAAGGTATTTTCGTATTTTAAATGCATCCCTTCCGGCAAAAGATTAGTGACCATTTCAGCTGCATCGATACTGTCCTTTATAAATTTATCCTTTTTATTTTTATTATTACTATCCATAGGATTATTGTTACCTTTTTTTTGGAGATCATCATTAACATTATTTTCGAGCATAGGGCATTGTCCTTTAATTTCAACTTTAATTTACATCAAATTAAAGTTGAAATTTTCAAAAATTTATAATTAAATTACTAATTAAAAATTAAATCTCGATTTTCAATAATTTTAATTGTGGATTTTTTTAATTTATTCATTTACAGATTTTATTTTAAATATTAACTTTATTTTATATTAAAATTTAAAATGTTATTATGTTCAAATATGGACAAATAATTTTTTTTTATTTAATTTTGTGTACTAATTAAATTAATAAATAAATAAAATTAAAGTTTGCAATAACTGCATCTATAAAAAAAAATTACTATTTCATTTGAAATAAATTAATTTATGGATTTGATTTTCAATATTTTATAAATTTCAAAAAATCTTATTTTTAATACTTCAATTGGCAATATTTTAAGTGAGAGACATGCATTGTAATGTTAAAAAAAGTAGTTAAACGTACCTATCTATACATGAACCTAAGATTTATTTTAATGTATTGTATTATTTTATTATGAATTAGTATTATACAGAATAAATAATATTATATAAAGTTTTTGCACATAATCTTAATATAACTTATTTTAATTCTTAATAAATAATTTATAATACTCTACCTAAATAAGTCTCTATTTTTAAATACTATAATTATATTGAAAATCATATTATTTATTAAGTATTAAACATTTTTTAAATAATTCTATATTACTTTTTAATAATATATCTTTTTACTTATACCATATAAAATTTAAATAGATTTTTTTAAAATAACAATATTATATAAGTAAAGTTTTTACTAAATAATAAAGTAATATTTTAATAATTAAGTTGATAAGTCTATTTTTATTAATGACTTTATTTTTTTTTGTAGGATGAGCACATGCTGATTATAATTATCAATTCCCTTATTTCAAGAAGAAAAAGTCAGGTAGATCCATAAATCTCTATATCTGAAATTATCCATGAAAGTGAAAAAGAAATAAAAAGTTTGGATTATGATAGTATGAATGCCTTCAATATCTATGATTAAATTACAAACAGGTATGTGCGTAATTATATTTTATTATTATAAAAATATAGAATTAATATAATTTTAAAATTATAAAAATATACTACTCAATTAATAATAATCAAAATATACTAGATAAATGCAATCACAATATTGATATATTTATTTATTTATTTATTTATTTTTTTTTTTTTTTTTTTTTTTTGAATACTTATTAATTTTCAGAGTTTTCTACTATATATATATAGCTTTTATAAAAAATTACACAAATATTTTTTAATATATTTTGATTAGTTAATATAATAACTTTTTATACACATATATTGAAATATATTTTATAATAGTATTTCAGCCATTTAATTACAGATTTGACCAATTATCGTGCTAGTAGAAATTTTTGATTACCTTAAATTTATTTCTGGCTTAATCATATTGACTTCTTATGAAATATTTATTCTATTCTATTTGCCTTAAATAGAATTTTTTGTATAATATATTTTTTATAAATTTTATTATATTGGATAATAACAATGTATAAATATGCTCTTTTTATAATTTGTTTTATTGTTAAAATTATTAGTACTTTCGATTTAAATAATAAAATAATATATACTTATGAAAATATTACTAATTACGAAAATAAAGAAAAATTTATATATTTATATAAAAATTCTAAAATAATAACCAAAGATGATGTTTTAGGTATTTATGATGAATATTTTATTAGCTTTTACTGTAAAAATGATATTTGCGCATATTTAGATAATTATTATTCTAAACCTTTTATCGAAATACCGGATAAAAATGGGAATATTTCTTTATATATTATTAAAACATTTGAAAAAAATGATACCGTCTCCAATTCATATTGTGATAATAATGTCTGTTTTTCATATAATTGTACTACAAACACACAATGTTTATATGGTAAATGTATGAATAATTTGTGTGTTTTTGATGAAAACGCTCCAGTAACACATTGTGACGATATATATACTCCACCGGGTATTTTTAAAAGACGAAGTTCTTATATGTACTGTGGTAAAGCAAGATACGATACATGCAAAAATGATAATGAATGTTCTTCAAAAAGATGTTATGAAGGAAAGTGCGATATGCAAGATCTAGGTCCTAGTGATTCCGAAGACACGGTAAATACTGCAATTACTACTTATGCTTTTTTGTTAATTTTAGCTTTTTCAATATTTCTATGTTGTATCTGTTGTTTCTGTAATAATAATACTAAAAAAGCCAAAAAGGATACTTTGATATAAAATATATTTTATACTTAATGACTAATAGAAAATATAAAATTAAAAATAAAAATAATAAACATCAATTAAAGATAAAATAAAATTAAATATATAAAAATTATATTAGCATTAATAATAATAATATTAATAATAATAATAGTAAATAATAAAATTTTGAAATCATGTAAAGAATAAAAAATATCCCAAATTTTATCTTTTTTTTAAAAAAAAAATTGAATAGAATGATTATTTGAAATATAAACTAAATTATAATATCGAATAATTTAAAATAATATAAAAATAAAATTTAAAATATTAGTATTTAAATTATTTAATTAGTTTAAAAATTTAAAAAATAAAAAAAAAGAAAAAAATAATAAAATAATAATAAAAGTGATGATTATAATAATAATAATAATAAAATAATAATAAAAGTGATGATTATAATAATAATAATAATAAAATAATAATAATAATAATAGTACAAATTATTAAGAAATAATAAGTATGTTCTCAAATTTATTTTTAGAAATATTATTATTCTTTTGAAATAATTATTAAATATAATCGTAAATCACAGTTTTTAAAAAAATATAATGAATAATGGGATAGCATAAAGTACTAAAATATTAATAAATGAATTAAATAAATAAATGAATATGAAATATGATTAAAATAAATAAATATATATTTATAGTATGGATAAAATTAAGTATTAAATGTATTGATATGAAATAAATATAAATTATTAAAATAATTGTATTTTAATAAAATATCCATATTAAGTAAAATTTAAATATATTAAGTTAAAGATTAAATATATAATTGATATACATTTATAAATAAGAAATTTTATATAAGTAATATATATATATTAAATATAAAATAGTGGTTGGAAAAATAGTAATTAATTAACTGGTAGAAAATATATTAATATAAAAATTAAATTGAACAGTTATTAGATAGTAAAGATTTAATAATTAGAAACAATATATAGAATAATATAAAATTATTGAAATCTATAATTTTATTTTAATAAAAATATTAAATAAGACGCAAATAATATTAATATTAACAAATACTAGTATATAGGGTTATTACTTGTGCTACCTTCAAAATAAAAACGTAAAAAACGTAGTAGTGTACAACCGTCGTTACCATTTTTGGAAGAATATACATCGTTACCTTCACATTGACATCCCCATGTTTTACTGCTATATATATACGAATTTTCCTTTATAATAAATTTAGGAGGTATGTAAATGTCATCGAAGTGATTTATCGGTTCCATTTCATTATATATATAATGCTTATTTACACATTTATTGGACAAGCAATCAGACTCAGCATCATACTTCATGCCTTGGCAATTATCATATTGTATTTCTTTGTCGCCGCAGGTATTCATCTGGAATATCAACAGTTTCTTCTTCTTAAGAGAAATCCGTTTTAACGCAAATATCATTTTTGCAATAGAGGCTAACATAATATTTGTTCTTAATTTTCAATATGACCACTTTTCTCATAGTGTATTGTGTATCGACAAATTGGAAATAAAGAATAATGAAAAGAAGTACTTTCAAAATATTTTGAATTACAACATCTAGTAATCGTAAGAGATGTTTTATTGTTTGCAATAGGCTTATTTAACTATGTTTAAATTCATTTCTAATAATTCTTGCCACCTATTATTGGCAACTGTATTATATGGATATTTATATTTTATAATATTTATTATTCATATTGTACTAAAAATCATTTCATTTTATACTATAGTATAATGCTCATATATATATGTAAATATATTTTAATTAACATATCTATATCCATGAAATTTTAGTTCTTTGGGAGTTAAAGTAACCATACATGTTTATTTGATAAATATATTTAACAGTGAATATTTATAGATATTGTATTTTAAATGAATGTATGACAAAATATACGCAATAAATTAATTTGAACATTAATTATTATAGATAACATAAAAAAAATATAAACTAATAATAAATAAATTTTTGAAATAAATATTTTTTATTATTTCCTATTATATATTATATTTTTTTTTTACATTTATATTAGTTTTGTTATTTAATTCAATAAATTCTGTTGCTGTTTTATTTATTTCTAAATAATTATTTATATACCTACAGACAAAATTTTCTTAGTCTCTACTTAATGATAAATACATTTTTGTTATAAATAATTACAATAATTGTGTTCTATTTCATAAAATTCAATTAACGCTTTTCATATAATTGAAAATAATATCTGAATCACAATTACTAAAATACTCCATTTATACCATATCCAATGTAAATAACAATATAAACATAATTTATTATGGGATCGTGCATTTCACAATGTGGCGTATATATTTTTTAAATAAAGCCATACATTTTTAAGATATTCTATACAATCATAAACCAAAATATATATAATTATTATTTTAAAAAAAATAATAATATATTTTTTCAATTAAATATAATTAAATAACTATTTCGAAAGTAATAATAATGTATTCTATTAAAAAGTAATTATAAAAAATTATTTTTATAATTGAATATTAATAAATGGGAGAGGTCCAAAACGCCAATTTTTCACGTGATATATCAAATTTTGAGGCTTTTTAAATTAATAGTTATATGATACTATTTTGTTGTATTATTAATTTGTAATTTTTTTCTTAAAATTTATTAAGTGAATAATTAAATAAATTATAATGGTTAGATAAAAATAAATATTTTTTTACAAAAAAAAAAATAAAATAAAATATTCAAACAATTAAAAGATTTAATATTCAAACAATTAAAAGGTTTATTTTAAAAAAAAAATATTAATAAAATACTTTAACAATTATATAGATTTATTTATTTAAAAAAAACATTAATAAAATACTTTAAATATTTTATTAATTTTTTTTTTTTAAATATTTTATTAATTTTTTTTTTAAATAAATAAATCTATATAATTGTTAAACAATTATTAATAAAATTAATTATAAATATTAATAATAAAATAAAATATAAAAATATAAAAGTATATTATTGATATTAATAATAAAGTATAAAAATATAGGATTATTTATTTTAAAAAAAATATTAATAAAATATTTAAACAATTATTAATAAAATGAATTATAATAATAAAATTATAGAATATTTATTTAAACTACATAAATTTTATCAAGTATATAAACATTTTAACTTTTTAATAATTATAAAATTTTAATTAATAAATTTAATTATAAGTTTTTGTATGAAAGAATTTTAATGATTTTTTCTTTTGGAAATTCCTCTGTCATTTCATAATTATTTATTATTAAATAATATTTATAAAATATTATTTAAATTAGTTAAACATTCAAACCACAATTTAGTAAGATCACTTCTATCATATTTAATATTAATTAACTTGGCTTCTTTATTTTTGTATTTTTCAATTAAGATATTAATTTCATCAGTTTTTGTTTTTATTTTTTTTTTCATTCTTCAAATTCCTTTTATTTTCATTTGTTAATCATAATATGATAAATGTTCCTGTTCTTTTAATTTATTTATTAATTCATAAAAATTTGGTTTCATTGGAAATAGTTTATTTAAAGAATTATCGAGTGATTCTGAAGCAATATTGGTTATATGTTCAATATTATTATAATAATTCCAACTTTTCATATCGTAACCAATTAAATATGTTTCATAAAAATATTCTAAAAATTTTAAAAATTGACAAGAATTTTTTTCAATGGATTTAGTTTTAATTAATGAAAAAATATCCATTATGTATTCAGGGTTGATAAATGGTAAGTTTGAAATTCCTTTGTAATAATTAAATATTTTTTCATCATCTTCACTTCATTACGGCACAATTCATTTTTTTTAATTTCTAATAAATTTTTATAATGCCAAATACAGTATTTAATATTTATATTAGGAAATATTTTTTTAACTGCTTTGGATATGCCTTTTTCAAAATCGCAATGTACATTTTTTGGTTCAGTTATAATATTATTATTAGAATTTTGTTTTAATTTATTGAATAACATTTTATATGTTTTTTGCTTTTTATTTCTTAATATTGCATAAGAAGTAGTATAAAAACTATTCAATTCTTTAACGTACGTTCTAGTAATAAACACTTGTTGACTAAATTTAGGTGCGATATAAAAAGTACCATCCACAAATATATCATTATTATATTTCTTAAATAATTTTGCTTGAAAAAGGGATTGAAAAATTACTAAATCAGAATTTTTGAATATCATAAAATCTTCATTTCGTTCAGTTTTATAATATTCAGATTCATTAGGAATTTCATTAAAAGTTGTTACATTGGATGGTAGTTTTTTATTAATACTTCTTAATATTAGAGTTTTAACTGAAATATATTCTGGGATATATAAATCCCATTTCTTTAGAAATTTCATTATATAGTTTTTTTCGTTTTATATCAAAAGGATTTGAATGTTTTTTAATTTCATCTTTAATTTTATGTTTCATTACAGATAGGGATACACTATATTCGTTTCCAGGATGATTATGTAAACTCTCATATTTTAAGATTTCTTTCTCATTATTTAAAATAATAAAAGATTTACATTTATTATTTTTTTTATATTCGGTACATTTATAAACTCTTGAATTATCTTTCCTTGAATGTGAAAAATTAAATTTATATTGTTTATTAATAATGATTTGTTCTTCTCCTTTATTAGACTCACTTATATAAATAGTTATGTTTTCTTCCATTTATAAATTTTAATATATAGTTTTTAATTATATCTTTTAAATTATTATATTAATTATCTAAATATTATTTTTTAATATTAATTCTGAACAATTAAATATTCAATTTTTTTTAAAAGATAAAAAGTATTTTAATTATTTCTTTTTCTTTTAATTTTTTTTAAAAAAAACAGATACATAAAGTATATATGAAAATATTTTAATTTTTATTATTTAAAAATAAATTATTTATGTAATGTATATAAAAAAAATTTAATTATTTATTTATTCTAAATTAATATTAATTATTTTTTTTAATATATACTAATAAAGAATTTATGAATTAATTAATTATTTTATTTATATTATAATCTAATTAAATTATTAACTTTTAAGTCTTTTTAAAACAACAAATATATATAGCATTTTTTAACATATAAAGTAGAACTGGGCTTTCTACTGGTTGTTATGTGGCGGACTTAATAATCATCTGGTATCTATTCTTTATCTGATTTTCCCGAAAGGGTTTGGAGAAAGGGTAAAGGGGTTATAATGGCACAATTTCAGGTAAGTATTAATTCCGCTCCTACCATTATTGGATTGCCACGTATTTAATTTCTATATTTGATCACCCATGGCATCCTAGTGTAGTTGTATAGCCTATACTGTGAGGGTTACGAGTTCAATTTCTATAGGATAACACGGATGTTATTTGGCAAGACATGTCTACTGGAGCTACCTCTGCTTAGGAATTTGGAGCGCCGACGTCGTACTGATATAGTATAAGATATATATACCAAAGTATATATGTTCTTTACAAGCCCATATATATAATATGGGATAGACATGTGAATTCATATGTGTAAAAAACCTATTTATATATCTCTACAAAACGGTTGCTGTAATATATAAATAGTAATTGAAATGTGAACAACAAATTTTAATTTTTGAAATTTCAATTTACAGCCATAATTTAAGTCTTATAAAAATATTATTTTGTAATTTTTATTATTATTTAATATTTTATTTATAAATTATATATAAAATAAAAGATTTAATTCTATTATTAAGATGTTATAATAACAACTAAAGTTTTAGTTATAATATAAAAAATTAATATTTTAAATAATATTAATTTAAATATAAATTTATAAAATAAAATTTTTTAATAATAAAATATAAAAATATTATATTGATATTAATAATAAAATATAAAAATATAAAAATATAAAAATATAATATTAGTAGAAAAATATAAAAATATAATATCAATAATAAAATATAAAATATAAAAATATAATATAAATATTAATAATAAAATATAAAAAATAAGGTTATAAGGAAAATAATTATTTATCATTTTCCTTATAACATGATTGTCAAAAAAAAAAAAATTATATAAAAATATTTTATTTTTTATTGACCTTTTTAATTTTTATTTATTTATTTATTTACTTATTTATTTATACATTTATTTCTTTTTTACTTAAAATTATATTAAATTTTATGGCGTAATAATATAAATTTTAAAAGCCACAAATAAATAGATGGCTTATTAAAATTTCAAAAAAAAAATTGGCGAAATGGACTACATTCGGGGAAGTTGCATTACGCCAATTTTCACGTGATATATAAAAAATGTGGCTTTATCTATTATGCGCTACATAATATTACTTTATTGTATTATTTTGTTACTTCAATTTTTAAATTAATTATTAAGTGAATAATTAAATAAATAATATAATGGTTAGATTTTATGAGTTTAATTCTTTTATTTAAATGTTATTAAAAATATAAATTTTATTAATAATAATTCTTTTATTTAAATATTATTAATAAAAAAAACACATAAAAATATAAATGTTATTAATAATAATTCTTTTACTTAAATGTTATTAAAAATATAAAACTAATAATAATATTTTTTTTTTTAAATTTTATTAATAAAAAAATTATATAAAATTACAAATTTTATTAAAAATATAAATTTTATTAATAATAATTCTTTTTTTTAAAAATTATTAAACGAAATAATAATTATAATGATAAAACTATAAATTATACATTATATTTGAATATTTATTGAAACTGTATAAATTTAATATGCTTTATAAATTAAATTATTGAATGACAGAATTCTTATTATTTCATTTGGTCATTCCTCATTTCTTAATTATTTATTATAAAGTAATATTTATATTATATTATTTAAATCAGTTAAACAATTAAACTACAAATTAATAATATTATTTCTATCACATTTAGCATCAATTAACTTGGCTTCAATACTTTTGAAGCGTTCAATTAAGACACTGATTTCATTAGCTTTATTTATTGCTCTTTTTATTATTTTCCAAATTCCTCTTATTTTTCTTTGATAATCATAATATGATAAATGTTCAAGTTCATTTAATTTATCTATTAATTCATAAAAAGATGGTTTCGTTGGAAATAAATTATTTAAATAATTATTGAGTGATTCTGAGGCATTGTTTGTTTTATGTTCTATATTATTACAATAATTCCAAATTTTCATATCATAATCAATTAAATATGTTTTATAAAAATATTCTAAAAATTTTAAAAATTGACAATAATTAATTTTAATGGATTTAATTTTAATTATAACATAAATATCAAATATATATTCAGGATTTATAAATGGTAAATTTGAAATAGCTTTATAATAAATAAGTATATTATTATTATTTTTTATTTCATTATAGCATAATTTATTTTTTTTAATTTCTAGTGATTTTTTATAATGCCAAATGCAATATTTAATATTTGTATTAGGAAATATTGTTTTTGCTGCTTTAGATATGCTCCTTTCAAAATCACAATGCAAATTTTTTGGTTCAATTCTAATATTATTGTTACATGTATTAGCATTTTTTTTCAATTTTTCAAATAATATTTTATATGTTTCTTGTTCTTTATTTTTAATATTGCAAAAGAAGTAGTGTAAAAACTATCTAATTCTTTAGCGTAAGTTCTTGTAATAAATACTTGATAACTAAATTTAGGGGCAATAAAAAATGTACCATCAACAAATATATCATCATTATATTCCCTAAATAATTTTGCTTGAAAAGGGGATTGAAAAATTATTAAATTAGAATTTTTGAATATCATAAAATTTTCACCTCGCTTTGTTTTATAATATTCAGATTCACTTGGAATTTCAGCAAATGTTGTTACATTGGATGGTAGTTTTTTATTTAAATTTCTTGATATTTGGGATTTAATAGAATTATATTCTGGGCATATAAAAATAATAAATTTACTTTAAACATCTATGTTAACTATTGCTTTTCGAGGAATTTATAATATAATATTAATTTTTTTAAAACCGGAATTTTATTATGCGTTTGAATAAAATTAATAATAAAAATGAGTCTATTAAAACTTTCATCATTATTATCATTTTCAGTTATGGTAATAATTTCTATTGCATTATCGTTTAATATTAATTGTAAAAAAATCAAAAAAGTTCAAAGATCATATTCCAATGATAATATTAATTCAAAAATTTTCGACGACATAAGGGTTTAAGGATCCTATCTACAATGAAAACCGATAACATTTGGAATCTAGCCCTATCAAGATATAAAAAAAATTGAAATAATAAAAATTTTAAATCAGAATCTGAGAAATATTAATCTACACATATTACTAACAATGGTTTACTATTAAAGTTAATAATATTTTAATAATAACATTACTTTATTTTTAGTGTTATTTATTAAATAGAATAAAGTAACATTTATAAATAAGAGTTCATTTTTTCAATTATATTATTATATATAATTAGAGTTTTAGAGTTTAAATAGAACAAATAAATTATAGGGTGAAATAAATTGGAAATAAATATACATATATATTAATAAGTGTATATAAAAAAAGATAATTTTTATATACTATCTCTAAATAAAGAAATAAAGAAAAAAGCAAATATTAATATTTATACAACATAATAATTACATTAAATATATAATAGTTTAAATATTTATTTTATAAGTAGATATATTTATTTCGAGATATATTACTATAGAAAGTTAAAATTTTATTATTAACCTAATGTCAATGGTTAATTAAATAATGGAAGAGGTTGTTGATTTTTTAATTGGAAATTAGAATAGAAATATTCATTTTATTTACTAATCTTTGAACGAATGGAATAACTAGAATACGACCACTAAATTGTGTTATCTAAGTTTGGAAAAGTCAATTTATCATTCTTATTGATAATAATTAATATATCTACATATACTGTTTGAATATTCTTATTCAAAATTGTTTTTTTTATTATATCTAACATTAGAAATTTGACGAAGGGAGAGTTTCATTTTTTTAATTAAAACTATTAAAAATAGTATTATCAGCAAATAAATCTTAAAAACTCTTATTTCTTTTTCAATAAATACACAATGTTTATCACAGTTATCTAAAATATCATTAATAAATAAATTAAATAAAATAAGAGAAAAAAGGATACCCTTGACGTACTCTACTATAAATATCAAAGTTGTTTGAAACACTTATTAAAAAAGAAAAAAAAATAATAAAAATAAATTTAAATAAAAATTATGTAAAATACATATTTTTATAGATTTGCTCTAGAAAATAAATATAAGTTAGAAAAAAATTAAAACTTTTATCACAAATACATAAATAATACAATATATTGCTAAAATATGAAAAATAAGTACTGAAAAATAAGCCTTTTTAATCTCCAATAAAGCAATGTATTTAAATTTATTATTTAAGATAAGAGATATAAATAAAATAAAACAGTAAACATGAAATATAAATAAAAAAAAATAAAAATAAAATAAATGTAAATGTAAAATACAGATAAAATTAATTAAACAAAAATGCATCTAAAATAATAAAAATTAAACTTATTAATTTAATAATATAGATTAACAAAATATTCATATAAAGTAAAATTTAAATATATAAATATTAAATATATAAAGGAAATATATATAAATAAGAAATTGTGTATAAGCTGTACATATGAAATATAAAACAATAGTTAAAAAAATAGTATATATTTAACTAGTATGAAATACAATTTTAAAATGAGATTTAATAAATGTTTAATAATAAAGATTTAATAAATAGAAATATTAATAATATTAAATAATATAATATAATTAATATCTATATTATTTATTATAAAAAAATAAATAAATAAATTAAAATAAAATTAATTATATCATTAATTTATTTTCTTTATAACACAAACTATTTAATTTTTGTTTGTTTGTTTGTTTGTTTGTTTTTTCTTTCTTAAGCTTTTTTTTTTCTTTTTTAACCTTCTTTTTTTTCTTCTTGACTTTATTTTTTTCCCATAAATAATAGTAATTTTTTTCTTTTCCCTTTTAAGTATAAAAATAATTTGGAATTATTCAATTTTCTTGCGAATTTCCAAAGAGTACAGTTTTCAATTTTTTGTTCAGGATTAAAATTATTTTTAAACAAAATTTTTAATATATCACGGCGATTAAAAGTAAGACTATATCTCTAAAAGTTTTCCATAAATTTTTTTTCCTTATAATTTAAAAAACATTTTAATAAAGAAATTTTTCCTTTCTTATCTAATCGCCTAAATAATTTTTCAAATTCATTTTTATTTTCAATATTCATTTTAGCACTAATACCAACGAAATATTTAATAATATCCTCGTTAGAATCATTTTTAGTTAAGGAATAATGTAATATAGAAAATATTCAACCATAAATTATTTTATCTTCTATATTAGAATCTCTGTCAACAAATAATTTGACCATATTTAAATCATTAGAATCTACAGCAAGCTTTATTGGAGATTCGCTATGCAATTTAAATCAATTAATATTACCTCTGAATTTATTTAATAGTAATTCTAGTATTTTAATATTTTTTAATTCAATAGCTTTAACTATTGCATATGTTATTGCTTCATAAAAATTTTGATAATTTTTTCTAAATTCTTTTCTTAAAAGAAATTTTACAAAATAATATAGATTATATTCTATGACATATACCAATGAATTTTTATAGAGATCTTTAAAACAGTTATCTTCTTGTAAATTAATTTCTTTTAATAAAAAGTTAGCTAACCTATATGCATTATTTTCAGATTTCATATACATTACAATAACTAAATGATTTCTGCAAATATTAAACTTATTAATTTCAAGACGTAAACATAAAGCATTTATTAACTTTTTTTTATCATTTAAAGAAAAGTGATCATTTAATATGATGGTTTTAAATAATCCGGTATTATCTTCTTCATGATTAATCGCTTTATATATGTTATGTCCTTTCTTAATTATATCAAGAGAAATATCTTTTAAACCTAAAAAAATGGAGGTATACATAATCGTTTGAAGTTTAAAAATTGAAGTACTTATCATATTGTTGTTTCCCATGTTGATTATATATTTAACGGTTTCCCTATCTTCATTAAGAAGGACATAATATATAATTGTGTAATCATAATAATCTTCACGGTTAACATTTTTATGGTTAATCCATTCTTTAATATCGAAATTCTTGTCAAATAAATAGGCACTTACAAGTGGTGTAAATTTGTTTTCTATATATTTTAAATTCTTATTTTTAATTATTTTACTATTTTCATATTTTTTATTTTTCCTATTATAAATTTCTTCGGATGATTCTCGATATCTTTTCTTTGAATGTATCATTATTCTATCGTTTTTGTAATTATATTTTTGAATTTTCTTATTTTTATTTTGGTAATCAATAGATTCCATTTTATAATTTTTATATAATATGTATTTATTATTTGTAAAAACTTTTTTATTATTCTCCCTATAAACCTGTCCATCCTTTTGAATATAGTTGTTATATCTATATCTGTCCTTTATTATATCCGATTTTTTCATATAACAAGTTATTACTTTTTATCTTTCTTTTTTTTTCATTTTCTTTAATTAAAATATCAAAAATAACTTTATTGATTAAAAGTAAATTTCTTTCCAACGATTCCTCTAATATAGTGTTTTCATTATCTAACTTAACATTAAGGTCTGCACTATATTCTAAAAGAATTTTAAAGGTTTCAATTTCTTTTTCTTTATAATTATAATAATTCAAATCATTATATACTTTATTATAAATACCATTATATTAAAGTTTTTAATATAATTTCCCTAACCCTAGTCCAAACCCTTTAATCCAAATTAATTTTAGATGCATCAGCAATATCAATAGCATTATAATTATAAAAATTTGATGTTACCATTAATTTGTTATAATTACTTCGAATATACCATTTAATAGTTTTTTATTTTTTTTAAAAATTATTTTATTCCTAATTTAAATATATAAAGTTAATATATTTATATATATATATACAATTAAATATAAAAAATTGAAGAAAATAAATTATTTTTTGTAGTATATTAACTATTATTTAATTTTTTTAGACTTTTTCTTTATATATAATATCAATATAAATATATTTTTACTATAAATATAATTATTTAAAGTAAAAGAAAATGTTATTAATTTAATAATATACTTATTTATAAGTTTTTTTTTTTTTTTTTTCAATATTACAATAAAGTATTTTTTTCATATTATTTTTCTCATTAAATATTTTTTTTTAATTATATAATAATATAAAATTATTATTAATTATCATTATAAATAAAAGAAAAAAAATAAAATAAAATCAAAAAAAAAATAAAGAAAAAAAAAATCAAAAAAAAAAAAAAAAAAAAAATAAAATAATAAAAAAAAATTAAAAAAAAATAAAATAACATAAAAATAAAAAATAAACTTACAATAATATATATTTATATTGATATATCTTAATAATATTTATTAATAAAAATAATATGAATACCAATTTTATAGAAGTTATAATAAATATTATAATTATATATATTAATAAAACTCCTTAGATTCGGACTTATTTATATTTCTATATTACATAAAAGTTTTATTATATGATTAATTTTTATTTTATTTAAGTATTTTTTTTAAATAAAAAAAAAGTTAAATAAAATAATTTATAAGTAATTCGTACTTAAATCATACTATAATAATATTGAAGTTTTTTATTTTTATTTTTATTTTTATTTATTACTTGTTGATTTATTTCTAGAATCTTTAAGCTTTTTTCCAATAATATTAATGGTTACTATTGAATATTTAATTTCTTAAAAGGAGAATTACGTTTATTAAAAGTATAATATTTATTTTCAATATTATTTATAGAGAATTGATAGAAAATATAAGCATTAATTACAAAGGTCTCGCATACAAGAAATTTTTTTACGTTCATATCTCGGTATGGTTCTTTAATTATAAATAAATAAATTGGAAATAGAGAAAGACTTCAGTAATGAATTATTATCAGCTTCTTGAATACAGATACAAATGAAATTAAAAATTAAGATAAAGTGATAAAGTTTCATTATTTTTTTAGAGTTCTAACAATTAACATTCCAGCTGATACAGAGGTTATAACATTGTCCATTCGAAAAGAGACTATAACAAAGAAGGCTATCAGATATAAGATAGTAGGTTAAGAATTATATATAATTATTATGATTAATCTGTATGTGTGAATCCTTGAGATAATCAATTAATTTATTCTTATTAAAATTTTATTATTTTGTATTCATTAAAACAACTTTCAAATAATTCGTTTACTATTATTTTTAGCTAGGTTAGCTATTAGAATGGGATAATTTTTCATATAAATATTTTTTTTTATTAATTCTATAAATAATTTCATTACAACTTGTTATTTCTTCTTTCGTAAGAACTTCTTCAGTCTATTTTTAGTCCAAGATTCAATATCATTAATAAGAATTAAATCAAAATTTTTTATGGTCAGGACAAAAGTGCATCAGACTTCTATATATAGTTGACATATCAAAATAAAAAATAAGATAAAAAAAATTAAAAAAAAAATTAAATATAAGCTATTTTATAACTGGAATTAATTTGTATTCTGATCAATAATGGTTTATTAAAAGTTTTTTTAATTTAAAAATTTAAATTTCTATTGTATATTAGTGTTCATTATTTTTATTTATTTTAATAATTTCCAATTTAAAATATTTTTTTTATTGGGATAGTATCTTTTTAATTTGTTATTTATATAAATTAATGTATAATTTATAATAGATTGTTTATTTATTGATCTACTTTTCTATTATTTAGTGTATTATTGGTGTAATTTATTTATTTCCTAGATTTTGTTTAGCTATTAATTGATTCGAGAGGTTCATCACAGAGGTTGAAGAAAATGATTTGAATATTATCAATTTCATTACAATCAATTAAACCTAAGGTTAGAGAATTGACTAAACCAACACACTTGTCTTTATATATTAGTGATTTGATAATATTGTCATAAATTGAAAATAGTGTTATTATCACCACATTCACTTAAAACTAATGATTCATTATCAGAAAGCATCATACAGTGTGTGCAATCGAATTTCAAGTGGAATATCCCACAAAGAATAGTAGGAGTAATCATAATAAGCAAATGTAATTGGAGAATTTAGGTTACCTGAAGAGTGTACACAGGTATTGCTAGCTGAGTTATACAAGTAATAAGTTTCAGTATTGATAGTTAGAGTAAGTGTGGCGAGCCGAGTATACCGTACCATTCAATGTTTTCAATACCCATTGACCAATTGCATCGGTAGTAGCAACAGCAGCGTCCGGGTCAGAGCAACATTGATAACCTAAAGCTTTAGAGAAGCATACGGTGACTAGAGTTGGATTATAGGTCCATTTAAATAACTTTTAATCATCATGTTTATCACATATGTTCAAGCTCATTTTTATTTCATTGTTGTACTTATCATTCCCATCCAAGAAACCAATACATTTATCAGTGGAATAAATAAATTCAAAGAAACCATCATTGGTGTGTTCTAATTTGGCTTGGTCATCGTATTTACTTAATTTTAGTGAGCTCGTATAAATATTAGAAACATGCAAACAATAATTAGGTTTCGATATAGAGTAGAAGTAACCCTTACGAGAAGGTAATACCATCCATTTGGAATAATCAGTATTATCGTAGGGTTTTACTGTAATTGGAATATTTGGTTGTTGTGGTGCATATAAATATTTATTGGTGAAATCATGATAAAACCAATAAACACTATAACCAGATTTGAGAGTTGTGGGATTTGAAACAACCGTTGTAGTTGCTTTGCAAGGTGTTGAAGCGGATGTTGAAGCGGGTGTTGAAGTGGATGTGGAAGTGGTTGTAGAAAGAGATATAAGTCACCAATCATCATTTTCATTTCCCCAAGAATCCGTTTCATCAGTGTAGACAACATCAGTATTTTCTGAAGAACAGCATGGATAACCAGATTTGGAGTTACAATCATAAGTAGATTGATCATTAAACATGAGTGTATCTGTAATAATGGTAGATTTAGGTATGATTTTTGGTTCAGGTTTAAGTTCTGGATTCTTTTCAACCACTTCGTCAATAGAATCCACCCATTTTTCATTCCATCTTTCAATGTACCACTCTGAATATTCACTCTTGCTTGTTTGGAAATTCAAAGTACTACTATATAAACGGCGATCTTCTGGATCAACATTGTTTTTAATGCAAATATACTTGTTGTCGACAATCTTGAAATGAATATGGTGGTTTATTTGTTCATCGCCTTTGCCATATTCAGTCAATCTTGCGTTTTTGGAATTCATAGCATACATGCACTTGCCAGTAGCGTCTAAAACAAGTTGTTCATCTTGATAGGTCATTTTACTATGGTTACAATCACCTAGTAAAAGCACCTTGTCATCTGAATGTAAATTTGTTATTAGGCATTCTTGAATTTTCCTACTTTTGATACGAACTGTAGAATCTAATTTAGCTTCGCCAATACCACACTATTAATCATTTTCCATTCCCCATTTATTTCCTTTTTTCATCAATATATGCAACTTCTGGATTTACAGAAGAGCAACATTGGTATGATCCATCTAAAATACTAAATGTACGTCTTTGATAGCCTATACCACAAAACTTTCCATCTTCTATACTCCAATTACCAATTTTGTTAATATATTCCACTGGAGTATTTTGATTCAAGCAACAGTTATATCCACGTTTAACATAAATGGATGAACAAGTTAAATGATCATATTTTACAGATTGTAAAATTACTGGATTAATTTTGTAATTACCATCTAAGCATTTATTTGTTCCTGAGCAGATCTTTCCATATTTTATTGAAGATGCTTGATTCTTATTATCGTTTCTACAATAGACCATGGATATTTTGTCATCCGAATAATTTAAACATTTACCATCATAGGATGACATAATATTATAAAATCCAGTATTATCAATTGGCCTAATACGACATTGATTCAATTTATTTTCAATACATTTATAATTCGTCTTAATTAGATCTTCTTGTTTACATTCATTATTAATAATCATTTTCCGTTGAAGATATTTATTTGGTTAAGATATAAAGTATCAATAAGTTTGCTCATCCAAGTAGCATTATCATTAAAGTGAGATGTATATTCACACCAACCCCATTGAGTTAAAACACGTTTATTATCAACATCAAAATCATAATAACGAGCTTTTTCCTATTCTAAGTTATCGTATATTTCAATATCTCCTTTACCTGAAAGGTAACAATGACTTGATTTTACACTTGCATCTCCTTTGAATTGAAAAGAATCTGGATTTAAATAATCACGATCTTCTAAATTAATCTCATTTATAAGTTGTCCTCATTGATAGCAATTTTTTAAAATCCTATCCTTGCGAAATAATCCTCTTTCTGTGATCTCTGAGCAAATATACACATTTTTACATTTAAGAGTTGTTATATAAGCAAGAGCGCGTTTCGGAACCGCACGTGAATAAATATAAGCCACATGTTTTTTGAGATGGCGTATTATATATAAATTTTTTTATATAAATAAATAATTAAATAATAATTAAATAAATATTTTATTATATAATAATTTCATAATTTAATATATATTTGATAATAAAAAATAAAAAAATAAAAAAAATTAAAAAAAAAAAAATAAAAAAAATAAAAAAAAAAAAAAAAAATTAAAAAAAAAAAAAATAAAAAAATAAAAAAGATTAAAAAAAAAAATAAAATAAAATATTTTCATATTTATTTATATTTATAACTGTAATTTTTTATTATATAAATAAATAAATAATAATAATTAAATAAATATTTTATTTTATAATAAAGAAATAAAATAAAAAAAAAGAAAAGATAAATATTTTTTTAGTAATTTTCTTGAAATAAAATAAAATAAAAATTTTCAGAATATGGCGAATGTAAATCATCATTTTTTTTGAAATATATTACATTTTAAATATTTTTAATAATTATTTTTTCAAAGAAATTATATGTGCCATTTTATTTTAATTTTTTAAATATTATATTCATAAATAAAAATTTATAAAAATAATATAAGCCACATTCCAAAATGAAATTTTATGTAAAAAATTTTAAAGCCACATTCCGAAACGCACCACCCTCTATTACGCCAATTTTTCACGTGATATATATAAATATGTGCCTCTAACTATATTATGCTACATAATATTGTTTTATTATATTATTTTGTTATTTCAATTTATAAATTAATTATTAAGTGAATAATTAAATAAATCATATAATGGTTAGATTTTATTATTTTAATTCTTTTATTTAAATGCTATTAATAAAAAAATTATATAAAAATATAAATGTTATTAAAAATATAAATATTAGTAATAATAATTCTTTTATTTAAATGATATTTAAAAAAAAATAAAAATTATAATGAATAATCTAACTTTTTACTCTATAGATTTAAATAATTGTAGATTCGTATACACAATTTATGTTTACAAAAATAACTAATCAAATAAACCTATATAGAAATAAATTTTGGATACCATGTTATTTACATTGTTTTATTTTATATCAAGTAGTTTTTTTAAAATATTCATTTACTAATAATTGTCCTTAGTATTGATATTTATATAGATAATAATAGTAATAATAATATTTATAATTTATAAATAGGATAAATAAATTTACTTTCTTAATTTTATGTTTTAATAGCATAAATTCTTGTGATTTATACTTTCTGAATAAATTTATTCTACACCAAAAGTCTTTCAAAATTTTGTATTACACTTAAGTCCTATTAAATTCTATACTAAATAAGGTTTTCATTTGTGTTTTCAAATTATTATATATTGATAAATGTATTTATACATATAGATTGTTTATATTGTATATATAGTTATATATATTGAAATCTAATATATAAATAATAAGTATTAAAGAATTTTAAAATTATCAACAGAAAAGCATTAATTTTAAAACAGCGGAAAATTAATATTAAATTAAAATTAAATAATAATTAAAATTTAAGTTTTATTAAAGTTTAATATATAGTTAATGATTTAAATAAATTATTTATAATATATTAAATATAATTCTAATAAATGGAATAATATATATAATATAGATTTCATTGTAAATTAATTGTGTAGAATATTAAATTTTTAGTTGATCAAAATTAATAATATAAAGGAGAATTCGTATATGTATTGCGGTAAAACATGGGGATGTCAATGCTTAAGTAAAGACGTATATTCTTCCAAAAATGGTAACGAGGTTGTACACTACTACATTTTTAGCCTCCTTATTTTGAAGATAGCACAAGTAATACCCTTATATTCAATATTTATTAATATTAAAATTATTTACATCTTATTTAAATTTTTTTTTTTTTAAAAAAAAAAAAAAAATAATATAGATTTAAATAATTTTACATTATTCTATACTATTATTATTTCTAATTATTAAAATTATTAAATCTTTACTGTTTGACATTTGTTCAATTTAAATTTTATATTAATATATTTTCTACTAGTTAAATATATAATAGTCGTCCAACTACTATTTTATATTTCATATATATTACTTATATACAATTTCTTATTTATATATGTATATCAATTATACGTTTAATCTTTAACTTTATATATTTAAATTATATTTAACATGGATATTTTATTAAAATATAATTAATTTAATAATTTATATTTATTTATTATCATTACATTTAATACTTAATTTTTCCGTACTATAAATATATATTTATTTAATTTATTCGTATTTCTTATTCATTTATTTATTTAATTTATTTATCATTATTTTAATTCTTTATACTATTTCATTATTTATTTTATTTTTTTAAAGTCTGAAATTTACGTTTATATATATATATATATATAATATTTATTTCAAAAGAATGATAATATTTCTAAAAATAAATAAGACATATTTATTATTTCTGAATAATTTGGATTTTGAAATCGATAAGTCATATTCTATAATTTTCTATATTTCTATAAGAGAAATTTGTCTGTGAAGCAAATTAAATATTAAGTTTAAATATAGCCTTCTTGTAGTTTAACAAAGGCATACAATTAAGTACTTATTTTTAATATTTTAAACTTAAATTATTACATTTCTGTATTCGTAATAAAAGTTTTAATTTCTTTTTGAATCAATATTTATCTTCAAGAGTTTATAATTTTTTTTTTTTTCTGATGTGTTTAAAACATGCTTGATATTCATTATTGAGTTCATCAAGGGTGTCCTCTTTCTCTAATTTTATTTAATTTATCTATCGATAATATTTTAATAGTTTACATTAAAATAAATGAACCCATTTCTTCTTCAAATTTATAATGTTAGATATGATAAAAAAAATATCTTTGAATAAGGATATTTAAAGAGCATTGTAAAACAATTACTTATTGTCAATACTAATGATAAATTGAATATTTTAAATTTTAATAATTCATTAATTGATCATATTCTATTTATTCCATATATTCAACCATATGTAAATAAAATGAATATTTCTATTCTAATTTCCACTCAAAATATCAATAATCTTTCTTTAAAGTATACAAATCCTACGTAGTAAGGCCCGTAATTTCAGGGTTATTCTTAGCATCATATCCATTTGTTAATTCAAAATTATATGGAGGATTACATTGCTCTAGAAAATTCCTTCAATGGTTATTTGAAGCTACCAAGACATTTATTATTCGTATTAATCATATAGCTAGATTCTTAGAAAAAAAATACGACTAGGAAAATGAAAAAAAAAATTTTTTTTTTGTATAAGAGAAAATATAGTCATATAATATTAGTCTCTTATTTTATCGATAATTGAAAAAAACCTTCTCTGATAGTCATAAAAAAACGATAATTTTAATAGAAATATATTTTCTTGCAATTATAAGTCTTTTATTCAATAAGAAAATCTAAATATATATAAATATAAAATATTAAATATAACTTTTAGAAAAAAAAAAGCAATTATTACATTAATGAAATTAATAAAAGAATTAATAAACACCATAAATATGTTTAAATCCTTAAATTTTAATGCGTTTTTGATGACACCAACATATTATACAACAGAATATCCAGGTAAATATAGCTATTGTTGCAAAAAATAATGGCATTACCACTAATGGCATAGTTATTGAACCATCACTATCTGATGGAGCATAAGAGCCAAATAAACATAATCCATCTTTACCACAAAATTCGAAAGGAACATTCATCATTAGAATGACATGGTTCATGTAATGCTTTACCACAGTGCACATGAAAATCTGGTTTACCAGATAAAAATTTAGGAGTATAAACAGAAACACAACAGATTACTGGATTTAAATCATTGAATACACAAAAACCATTAACACATCTATCTGAAAGACAATCAGAATTTTCGGTACATATAGTTGAATAATATTTTCCTTCTAATTTTTTAGTAATATTAAGACAATTGCCTAATATAGCATTATCTTATGTACAAGTTTCAATAATATAATATTTTTCATTTCTGTTCTCATCTAAAAAAATAGGAAAAGGAAATTGTTTATAATCATCTACATATAAACATAAATTATTTTTACAATAATACTTAATAGGATTATCATCAGTAACTTTTAATATTTCATTTTTAGTTAAAACTGGTTTCCTCATATAATAAGCACAGACTAATACATAATCAAATTATTACTTTTCTATTAAATAATTAGATTATATTTATATAAAAATAATCATAATGATTTTATAATTTTAATTTTATTTTTTATTTTTTTTTTTTTTTTTTCCAGTGTTTTCTATGTTTTAAGTAAATTAAAATTTAGTTCAAGCACAAAGTTCCGTAGGATCGAGATTAGGGGCAGAGTGAACTTAGTGGAATCAATGAATGAAGTGAATGAAATGAATGAAGTATTTGTAGGTGTATTTGATGCTTAAAATATAAATGAAAATATAAAAGAAATATGAATGAATGATGATATAATTGATATATGATTATTGTATCATAGTAAACTATAAAATTTTAAATTTTTTAAATTAAAAAAAAACTTTTAATAAACAATTATTGGTAAGTATACAAATTAATTCCAAGTTATAAAATAGTTTATTTTAAATTTTTTATTTTTTTTATAATTTTTTTTTTTCATATTATTTTTTATTTTGATATGTCGACTATATAAAGGTCTGATGCGCTTTTGTCCTGACCATTAAAAAATTTTGAATTAATTCTTATTCATGATATTGAATCATGGACTGAAAGAAGACTGAAAAAGTTATTAAGAGAGAAGAAATAACAAGTTGTAATGAAATTATCCATAGAATTAATAAAAGAGAAGTATTAATATGAAAAATTAATTCATTCTAATAGCTAGACAACTAATAATAATAATAAAAACAAATTATTTGAAAGTTATTTTAATGAATACAAAATATTAAAATTTTAATAAAAATAAATTGAAAAATTATCTCAAGGATTTACACATACAGATTAATCATAATAGAGTAATGTATAATTCTAAAATTACTATCTAATATTTGATAGCCTTCTTTATGCTAGTCTCTTCTCGAATGGTCAATATTATAACCTCTGTATCAGCTGGAATTTTAATGGTTGAAACTCTAAAAATATGATGAAACTTTATCATTTTAACTTAATTTTTAATTCTACTTGTATCTATATTCAAGAAGTTGATAATAATTCATTTCTGAATTCTTCTCTCTAATTCTTATTCTTTTATTAATAATTATAGAACCATACGGAGATATGAACGTAAGAAAATTTCTTGTATGCGAGACCTTTATATTTAATGTTTTAATTTTCTATTAATTCACTATAGATAATATTATAAATAAATATATACTTTTAATAAACGCATTTTTCCTTTTGGAAAAAAAGGCATAGAAATAAATCAATAAATAATAAATAAATAAATAAAAATAAATATAAATATAATAATTATAATAACTTCTATAAATAGGTATTCATATTATTTTTATTATTAAATACTATTAAGATATATCAATAAAATATATATTATTATTAGTTTATTTTTTATATTATTTTATTTTTCATTTTATTTTATTCTTTATATTATTTTATTTTTTATTTTATTTTATTTTATTTTTCATTTTATTTTATTTTTCATTTTATTTTATTTTTCATTTTATTTTATTTTTCATTTTATTTTATTTTTCATTTTATTTTATTTTTCATTTTATTTTATTCTTTATATTATTTTATTTTTTATTTTATTTTATTTTTTATTTTATTTTTTTTATACGATATCAATAATAATAATAAAAAAAAAAGTTGATTTTATTATTTAAATTATCTTTTTTATATTTTTATATTATTTTTTTTATCATAAATATATATATATATATTTTTAAATAAAAAAGTATTAAAAAAGTCCTTTTTATTAAAATTAAACTTTTTGACTGAAATTATATAAATTTTTTTTTTTTTAAAAAAAAATTTAATAAAAATAAAATAAAAGTATTAATTGATAATAATTATAATAATTTTATTATTTATTTTTTTTTTTTTGTTTAGTTTATTAATGTTATTAGAAATAATAAAAGCAATTTAAATAAAAATATAAAAATATACCTATTAAATAAATAAAATAATAAATACAAATAATATGAAAAGAAATTAAAATAAAAATAAAAAAAATATTTATATTCACTTAAATTTTATTTATTCATTCATTTAATTAGTACACAAAATTAAAAAAAAAAAAAAAATTGTCCAAATTTGAACATAATAACTTTTTAAATAAAGTTAAAATTTAAAATAAAATATAAAAATAAATAAATTAAAAAAAATTCCACCATTAAAAATATTTGAAAATCAAGAATTATTTTTTTATGAATAATTTAATTACAAAATTTTGAAAATTTCAACTTTAGTTTGAAGTAAATGTAGTCAGGAAATCCATTTCACTTTTTTAATTCTTCTAAAAAACTTTTATATTTAGTTATTAACTTTTCCAATTTAAAATAATTTGGCTGTTTTAAATAGTATAAATATTTCAAAACCTTGTAATTCATATTTAAAAACAAATTATTTCTTAATTTTACAAAATTTAAATAAAATATAACATTAGCTTAACATATTTACTAATAATACATTTTAAATTCAACATGAATAAATAGATAATTTTAAATTTATTTTTCTAAATATTTATATATTTATGGTAAGTATAATTACATATACTACAATGTGTAGTAAATTATATTTTAAATTATAAATATAATCAAATAATTGTAAATTTATATACCCAATTCATTTTTACAAAAAATTAATAATCAAATAAACCTATATAGAAATAAATTTTGTATATCATGTTATTTAACTATTGTGTTGTTTTATATCAAGTAGTTTTTTTAAAAATGTTCATTTACTAATAATTGTCCTTAGTATTGATATTTATATAAATAATAATAGTAATCATAACATTTATAATTTATAAATAGGATAAATAAATTCTTGTGATTTATATTTTCTGAATAAATTTATTCTACACCACATCTGCTACATCATTTTGTGTCACACTTAACTCCTATTTAATTAATATTAAATTAAAATTATATAATAATTAAAATTTATGCTTTTTAAAGTTTAATATATAGTTAATAATTTAAATAAATTATTATTCATAATATATTAAATTTAATTCTAATAAATGAAATAATAATAGATTTCATTGTAAATTAATTGTGTGGAATATTAAATTTAAAGTTGAACAAAATTAATAATATAATTAATCAATAAATTTAATGTATAATACATTGAATATCAGTGATTAATTATAAAGGTTTGAATAATATTAATAATAAATTATGTTTATTGCTGGATATGATATAAATGGAGTATTTTAGTAATTGCGATTTAGATATTGTTTTCAATTATATGTAAAGCGTTAATTGAATTATATAAAATAAGACACAGTTATTGTAATTATTTATAACATAAACGTTTTTATCATTAAGTTAACACGAGGAAAATTTTGTCGATTTTAACCTCCATATATTTCCTTATAAATATTTTATTTAAAAATGTCCTTAATATCATACGAGAAAGAAAAGCGTGAGAATAAACAATAATATCAGGAATAATTAAGAACTCTGTATGTGAGATTAATTCCTCTGAAATAATAGCTAAAATTATTCACTTCTGTACATATCTATTTGAAAATTTATCCCATTGTTTCGGTTTATATAAAATGAAGAAATTCAACACAATAATGATAAATATTATTCTCAACAAAGATAGTACAATAATCCACATAAATTGATCTTCTAAATATATTTTTGATACTTTTTTCTTCATTTTTAATAAATTTATATTTACAGAAAAGCGGTTCATTATTATACGAATTTCTAGTAATCAAAGTATTTGGATATCAATCAAAATATCATCTTTAATGTTGTAAGAAATATATTGATAAAGATATTTCATACTAGTAAATGAAGTATTTTCAATACTCGTTGAATTGAATATTGCACTATCCTCTTGATTATTTCGGAATACTGTAATAGAGATTATAATTTAGATTAATGATTATTTTTCGTAAACAAGATCGATTGATCTATTTCAACTGCAATACTGAACAATCATTAATACACTTTGTAAACTCTTTATTATGTCATATTATATAGTGTTATTTTTTTTTATTTTAAATTTGGAATAGATATTCCTTAATTCATTATAACTCAGGTGTTGGATTTCTTTATCGAATATACCTCCAGAAGAATATATATTTTTATTGTGTTGTTCGGTCTTTGGAACTGTTTATTTTTTTTTTTTTTTTTTTTTTTTTTGAATTTTGAATTTTATTCTTTAAATTATAATATAAGTAATTATTATATAAAATCTTAATCCTGAATTGATAATAAAACAAATAAATTTTCAACTCTACTCGATAAAAATTTCTCCAATCTACTTATTTAGAAATCTTAGATATTCTCACAAGGAATGCCACAATAACATGTACATTGATATCAACCAACCTAATTTAATTAATCATTATCAGAACGCAATTCAAAGTAATCAATTTAAACACATCTTTGAAAAATTCAAATTTAGTTTGATGGAAGTTATATTCAGTAAATCCATTTCTATTTCTTAATTCTTCTAAACATTTATATATTTCATTTCTAAAACTTATTAAAAATTTCATATATTATTAATTAAATTTATTATAAAACAATTTAAACAAAAAAAATCAAAAAAAAAAAAGCATAACATAAAAATTAAATAAATATTAATATTTTTATTAATACGAAATTTAATACTTGAATAGTTAAATGTTTAATAATATTCATATATTTAATTAATCTAATATTTAATTAATATAATATTTTTTTTTTATTGTGATAAATATTACATTTAATATATAATAAATAATTTAGTAAACGTATTCTTGGGGATGCCTTCGTTTTCTTTATTATAGCTGTAAATGCAAATTGAGATGCGCAAATACTAGTGGCATATTTGCTCATATAATATATGATTGAATAAGTACATAAATAGAAGTATTAAATAATTAAACTATTATAGCTATGCCGCCGACTCTGTACTGAATTAATATGAGTTATATATTTAGCTTAATATATTTCAAATAATTAATTAAAATTATGATAATTAAACATTTTATTAACAATTACGCTAGGTTATTCTATAAATTATAGTAAAATAATAATAATAATTAATAATAATAAAAATTATAATAATAATTATAATAATAATAATTAATAATAATAATATTTATAATAAATATAATAAATATTAGCTTTATTAATATTATAATAAATTTATTATACATTAATTGTATAAAAGGTTAACAGAAACCTTTATATATGATATAAAACAAATATGTGTAGTAACATATTTGTATATTTAATAATAATTATTAAATATTAAATTTATATTTTTTTTTGATAATAATTATTTTATTTTATTTTATTTCAATATGTATTATTATAATTATAATAATTATAATACTTTATTTCATATAAAATTTATATAGTTCTATATATTAGAATATATAATTAATATATTACCTATTTCTTATAAATTAAATTATTTATATTAGAAATAGAGAACTCTCTTGTAAATTTTTAGGAATTAGAATTATTATTTTAATCGTACGAATATTATAATTTTATTAATAAAATTTACTAAACTACCATTATTTAAAACCCACTGCTTATAAATTATTGCACATAAAAGTCCCGCATATCATATAATACATCATGTGATTTATAAATGTGATATTATTTACATAAAGTAAATTAAAAATAAGGGATTATTGCATTTCGACATAATTTATGTATAATCATTTATTTATGTATTACAATGTGGCTTATAAAAATAAATGAATAGGGTTAAATTTTTTTTTTTTTTTTTTTTTTTTTTAATTTTATTAACATTTATAGTAAAAAAAAAAAAAAAATAATAAAGTAAAATAAAAATAAAAAAAAAAATAAATAATAAAGTAAAATAAAAATAAAAAAAAATAAATAATAAAGTAAAATAAAAATAAAAAAAAAATAAATAATAAAGTATAAAAATGTCAAATTTAGATTATGTTATAATGAAGTTGAAAGTAATCATAAAATTTATTTGTTTTATAAAGCTATTACAAATTTTCCTGTTATAAATCCTGATATATATATTTGATATTTATAATTATAATAAAATTATATGTCAAATATATAATTATTTCCATTTTTTAAATTTTTTGGAATATTTTAATAAGACTTATTTATATAAATATGATATTCAATATTGGAATTATTATAACGATATAAATCACATAACAAATAATGCTTCAGAATCTTTTAACAATTACTTAAAAAAATTGTTTTACAAAAAACCTTCTTTCTATGAATTGATTTATCATTTAAAAAGAGAAGAATCTTTATCTTACTATAATTACAAAAGGAAAATTGAACGAGTTTGGAAAAAAAAAAAAAGAATAATATTAACAAAAACTGATGAAATCTATGATTCAATTAAAAAATACAAAAAAAAGGAATCCGAATTAATTGATAAATAATGTGATAAAAATGATATCATTGATTTATGATAAAAATGTTTATTAGAATTAAACAAGCTCTAAATTTATAAATAATAATAATTAACTAGATATATATAGTTTAAATTATATTAATATCAATATCAATATATTTTATTAATATCAATATCATTATATTTCATTAATATCAATATCATTATACTTCATTGATATCAGTATCTTTATATTTTATTAATATCAATATCAATATTTAAATTTTATTATCAATATTATCTTTATTAAAATGGAATCTAATATCTATATATTTTAATTTAGTATTTATTTCTCCATTTTCTGTTGTTGTTTTGCTAGCTAAATTAACTGTGTATATTGTAATTGTTTTATTATAATTTATTAATTCTTTTAATATATTTCTTATCCATAAAATTTTCTTCAAATTTTCAGAGGTACTTATACATTCTGTCTCGGCGGTAGATGTAGCTACACAAGATTGCTTTTTAGAAATCCAACATATTGGAAAATTTCCCATTAAAATTATACCTCCAGAAGTAGATTTTCTGTTCTATAAGTCACCTCCAAAGTCCGAATCAGTATAAGCTTTAATTTCTCCCTTACCGTCATATACAATTATATATTAATTATTTTGTTCCAATCAGATATTTTGGGACATTCACATTCTTGCGGCTTTATTAACTGCAAATGCTATATCAGGTCTAGTGCATTTTGATAAGTAAATTAATGAACCTATCGCACTTTTGTAGGTTGTATTATCAAAAGGTTTTTTTATTTTCTGATTTTATATTATCACCTGTGCATGGTATTTTTCTATTCCTTGTGCTTTTTATATTAAATTTATTTAATAAACTTTCAATAAATCTTTAATACATTAAATAGCTTAATTTTTCGTACAATTAATTTATTTAATGTATATGAATTATTTTTTAATATAAAATTTATTAATTATTTTTTAAATTGAAAAAATTTTTTAATTAGTTTAGTTAACTTAGTTTAGTTTTAAATAGTTAAATATTAATTTAGGAATACTCTTAAATACTTAATATTTATAAAAATAGTTTTTCAATATTAAATATATAATTAAAATTATTGTAAGTATTAAAATAATAAATAAAATAAAGAGTTTAAAAAATTAATTTTTGTTTTAGTAAATTAATAAATAATAAAATTATTAATTAAAAAATCTTTTGTTTATAAATAAATAGCTATATATATATTATTAAATAACATCATATATTAATAATGTTATAAGAAAAAATATAAATACATGTAATTTTTCTAAATTAAATCGATGTATTAGTTATTAACTATTTTACAGTTAATAATATAAAAGAATTTTATAATTAATAAATAAAAAGAATTTAACAATAAAAGAATTTACTTATTTGTTTAAATTGTAAAGTGTTTTTTATTGTTATAATCTGTTTTAAATTGACGGATTCATTACAAAATCCCTTTTGGGAAATAATATATTTATTATTTTCTTTTTCTACTTTTATTCCTAATATATATTCTATTGGACCACAGTTAGATACTTTAAATTCATTTTTTTATCTTTTTTATTATATTTGGGATAATTTTGTCTTCTCCAGCAATTATCATGTTATCCACATATAGTCCTATTATACATTTTGTTTTATTTTTAACGGAGTATTTAAATATGCATTTTTCAGATAAAATTTGTTTAAAACCTTGTTTTGTTAAAAATTTTGTTATTGTTTTTATTCCACTGTCTACCTGATTGCTTTAGTCCATAAAGAGCTTTGTTAACTTTCCAATATCCCCTCCCAAAGTTGCTATCTCCTTTTGGGAATGGTAGTATAAATGTCTCTATCCAATGGAGAATTGAGATAAGCATCTTTGATATCCAATTGGTAGATATTCCAACGAAATTTGGCTGATAATGTAAAAAAAAAAGTTTTAAACCATCAATATTAAGAGTAGGGGAATAAATGAGCTAATAATTTTTGTTTAAATCCTCCGGGCAACTAGTCGAGCTTTATATTTAATAATTTTATTGTTGGCATTTGTAAAGAATCTGTCAAATAAAACAGATTATAACAATAAAAAAATACTATAAAATTTAAACAAATAAAAAATAAATAAATTCTTTTTATTAAAAAATTCTTTTATTAATTTATAAATTTCTTTGATGTTATTAACTGCAAAATGGTTAATAACTAATATATCAATTTAATTGAGAAAAATTACATGTATTTATATTTTTTCTTATTACATTATGAATATATGATTTTATTTAATAATATATATAAAGCTATTTATTTATAAACAAAAGATTTTTAATTAATAATTTTATTATTTACTAATTTACAAAAACTAAAATTAATTTATTAAACTTTTTATTTCATTTATTATTTTAATACTTATAATAATTTTAATTATATATTTAATATTGAAAAAGTATATTTTTATTAGTATTAACTATTTAATATTATTCCTAAATTAATATTTAACTAATTAAAACTAAACTAATTAAATTAAATTAAAATATATTTCAAATTTTAAAAAATAGTTAAATTTTATTTCAATAAATTTTATATTTAAATAAAATTTCATATACATTAAATAAATTAATTGTACGAAAAATTAAACTATTTAACGTATTAAAGATTTACTAAATCTTTAAAGCATCTTTCTTAATAGCAAAAACCCACTTAGTAGTTATAAGATTTTTATTTTTAGGAATATGTTTAACAAAAGTCATGATTTTGTTATTGTAAAGGTTATTAAGTTCGTCATTAATAGCATTGATCCTATTAGATTTATTAGAACAATTAATAGCTTCGGTATATAGTATCCATGAAAACAGAAGCATTCATTTTATCAGTATTATAGTGATTATCTTTAAATCGAGAATTAGAAGTATTAGAAAAAATCAGGAATTGAAGGACTACGTGGTCTTTTTCTTAATGGGTTAGAAGTAATATCAATCATTTTAATATCAGATTGATAAGTATTATTATTAGGGGAATCAGCCATATCATAGTCTTCATTATTAATTATGGAATTAATAATTGTGTAGTAGTATTCAGGTGGATTAGAAGAATGTTCCAGGCAAGATTTATGGTCAGGGGGACGACCTATTTTTAGAGTTATTAAGAGAAGAATATTTAAAAATTTCAGTAATATTTTCAACAGTTTTTAATCCCCTCCAAAACTAGGACTTTCATTCGTGCTATATCGACATTCTCTTACAGAGTGTCCTCTCACTTCACAAATATAGCAAAAAGGTCTGTTATCCTTCTTCAAATTTGTTTTACTTTTCTTATTGTTGATTCTAAAGTTCTTGATTTCTTTATTTTTGTTTCTATTATGGTAGGATAACAAATCAAAAACATCCATTGGGTTAACGTTGTAATCAATTTTACTATCTTCCCAGTTTTCTAAATATGACCTAGCATAAATTCTTTCCTTTATGTATTCATATAATTCATCCAGGTTGTATTCAAAGTAACATTTATTAGAATTTTAAAGTCATCTGGTAGAATGTTGTACATCAATTTTAATTTTTTTCTCTTATCTGCGATGATTATATTTGCTTAACTTCATTGGTAGTCTTCATAATATGGCTTCAATCATTTGCTTTTTTAATTTTCTTAATTTTCTGAGCCAGTACTCCGGTGTCGTTATTATTATTATCATACATTTCCTTAAGTTTTTTCAAACATTCTGAAGCTAGATGTTGCTCTATTTTACTTCAGAACTGATTTTCATTTCCATGTTGAAGATCATTAACAACAATAAGTCCTAGTCCATGTTTTGGGCCATTTCCATGACTTTGTTTTTGTTTTGAGTAAATTATAATACACGATTATTAAATATCATGTTTTCAAGATTTATTATTATGGTCAATGCAATCGAATTGGTTTCTGTTCCATTCATTTGGAACAATCTCTTTCAAAATATGTGTAACTACTCTTGTTGTGGCGTCATTCCCGTTGGGATTAAATACTATAGTTATTGGTCTTAATTTGACTGACAACATCCTTTTCAAGAAATTCTTCAAGTCGTAATCTTTTAGCGACCATGGTTAAGTGCGAATTTCCAATAGTTAAAATTATTAGCGCTGTGAAGGAAGTATTCCTTTGGCGTATTGTGGGTGCCGTTCATTTTCGTAATTAATTAGTAAAAGAGCAATTACTTTGAAAAGTTTAAAACGCTTTAATAATGCAAATTAAGAGTGTATAATTGAGACTCTTAATCTATTAGCTTTATTAATATTATAATAAGGTTTATTATATAGTAATTGTATAAAAGGTTAACAAAGAGTAAAATCATACACTAAACGTAACCTTTATATAATATATCATGTGATTTATAAATGTGATATTTTTACATAAAATAAATTAAAAATAAATTAAAAATGTATTAACATAGATTTATGTAATTCAAAACATGGAAAATTATAATAAATAAATAAATGAATAAAATAGATAAATAAATGGGTAGTTCACAATAAATATAAATATAATTAATATAATAATAATAATTATAATAATAAATATAATAAATAATAATACTAAATATAATAAATATAATAATAATACTATATATAATAAATATAATAAATATAATAATAATAATAATATAAAAATATTTTTTATTATTTAGTAACATTATTAAACAATATTTACTGTACTGATAATAAAGGAGAATTTCTGGTCTTAAACAATATAGAACCTAATGCTTATATGTTTAATATAGATTGCACACATATGTTCATAGGTAAAACATATGAAAAATCAGGATAGTGGATTTTTTCAACGGAACATATAAAGGATTGTTATTATAGAGAGGAAAAAGTAAATAACGAATATTTAGCCAAAGAAACATTAAATCCTTATAACTGTGAAGTCAAAGGATATGTCGATATTTCTTCCGAACATTGCTATTTTGGAAGTAATAAAAAGGATGAATGAAAGTTTTAGTATTCCATGTTCAAATTTTGATAGTGATTTTGATTATGACAATAATGAAGTTATAAATACTATTGCTGAAATGACTATTTTTAACGATAGTACAATGATTATGGATAAAAAAACTGATAAAGAAATCCAACTAAATAAATATTATAAAGAATATTTTTATACCGTTAGTATTATTATTTAATTATTTATACATAATATGTAATTATTAAAATTTTTTATTAATGTATATATTTTTTTAATTTTATTGTTCATTATAATTTATATTATATATATTAAATATATAAATATTTTCCTTTTCTTGTTATACTTCAAATTGACTTTCATTATAATTAATTTTTATACTTCATTCAATAATAGATCTCAAAGATAAAAATACTAAAACTGCTTTTCCAACTATTGAAAATGTCATAGGTAAAATAGGTAAAATAGTTATTCTTACTAGGAAAAGAATGGTATTATGACGAAGATATTGATACTAATCCACCTTACGGTACACCTTTAGTAATTCCATCAATAAGTAACTGTTTTAATTATCCTAATAATTATTTATATAATTATCCTTATTATTCTAACCCTTGACCAATGGGAAATACAAGATATAGATGAAGAGGTTATTATATCGTAAAGAGAGCGATCCATATAATTCCGATAGAAATAATGATCCTCCAAAAATATCTGAACCTTTTTGATTCTGATTGTCCAGTAAATGATTACTCGTGTTGTTCTTCAAAAATTATTGATGTTTGTATAAATTAATGAAATAGGTACTTGGGGAGTTGAAAATAATGATTGGTGCCTTATATCTGTTTCTATATCCACTACAAAATCCAGCGATCCAAATGCTACTATTGTTACTACTGAAGAAGATGGTAATGGGGTATTGAAAATGGCAAATGGTGTGATATACTTAGTTCTGAAAATCTAACCCTCTCTCACTCCATCTGTCAATACTGAAACTTATTATTTGTATATTGCTTACACTAACAAATGCATACATTCTGAAGGAATTCTCAATTCTCCAATTACCATAGGAAGTTGTGACCATTCCAACTACTCTTTGTGTTTGTGGGATGTTCCATATACCCACAATTGTCATTTCCATCTTAAACTTGATTATAATCGTTGTATTATGGCTAAGGATAATGCTTCCTTAGTTTTAGGTGAATGTGGCAATGATTGAAATACCTTCTATCGTAATGGTAATTACATTATGTCACCATTATACCAAGATAAATGCGTTGCGTTAAACACAAATTCTAGTTTAATTATGATGGATTGTAATGAGTACGACACTAGTCAATTATTCTACTTCATTGGTTTCATTGTAAGATATTAAATTGAAATACATAAAATGTTGTTAAAGTTTATGGTTCGGAAATTATTTAATAAAGGTTTTATTAGCAATTCACTTAATATATAGATTATCTAATATAAACAATAGATTAATTATTATCTATACTGGAGCAGTAGGAGATTTTCTAGGTAGTATTAATTTAGTCAAAATAAAAAAATTTTTTAATTATTCAAAAATAAACATTTTTATACTATAAATATAAACATAATAAAACTGTATGATGTTTTATACAACTATTTTATTCAATTAAATAAATGGAATATAAATTAACAAAAAATTAAATATTAAAAAACTTTTAAATTTTTTAAAAATAATAAGAAACACTACTTTAAATTTATTTAGAACTAATAGTTATTTGATATTTGGTTGATATAATTGATAAACTTATATTTAGAATTAGTATTTAAAATATATATTAATTTATATAATTGTAACAATGATAAATTTATATATATTTTATTTAATGAATTTATTATTATATTTCTATATTTCTATATAATAAAACTATTTATATTATTAAATAGTTTATATTAGTCTATAAAAGTAGACACTTTGAAACCTGAATCAATATTTGTATTATTTGAATATTTTTTGACACAGTAATATTAATAGAGAAAAATTTTTATTTAATTTTAATTTATTTTAAACATTATAAAAATTATGATAACATATATTATTATCTAAAAGAAATTGAGCACTAATGATATTTGTAATGAAATAATTAAAAGATTAATACAAATGTTGATAGTAACTTTATTACTGGCAGCTTGTGAATATTTTCACGTGACAGATTCTAACAAAGAAATAATGTTTTTTTTATTGAGCATAGTTCTTCATAAAAGAAAGATCCATTAGTGAAAGATAAATTTTCATAAGATCCATATTGACTAACTTTAATATACTTTAAAAGTACAATTAAAGATTCAGTAATTTTTTTTTTATTAATATACAATTATTTGATAAAGCTTTTTATACACAAGATTGTATAATTAAGTAAATGGAATATAAGTAAACTATTTTTTTTTTTTAAAAAATATTTGTTCAGTAATCTATTAATTATATCTATAAATTAAGTGTCTGAAATATTTCGCTAAATTGAGGCACTTCACTACTAACTGGAAAATATTTTAATGGTTCTTTATAGAAATTTTTTACAGTTTCCAGTTTTAGTACTAGAACACATCTGTTTGTAATTTAACCATAGATATTGAAGGCATTCATGCTTTATCATAATCCAAACTTTTTATTTCTTTTTCATTTTCATGGATAATTTCAAAGAGATTTATGGATCTACCTAACTATTCTTGAAATAAGGGAATTTTTTTTTTTTTATTTCAGATGTGTACCGCCCTATGCCCCCCTCAAGGCATGGGAATATTAAGGTAGTCACAACACTTCGTGTGCTATAGTACAGGCGGATATAGTCCCTACTGGACAGCCTTACTTTGAATTCAGCATTGGCGCTCTAACCATACATATTATTGCTGAGATTTTTTTAGCACGATTTTTCTCAGAATGCTTTTTCGGTGCCTAACTCCCTAGAAGCGAGGTTAGAATAACCTAACCCAATGAGTCATGTGCTAGCCCACTTGGTAATAGTATATTTAGTTAGCAGATTAATACGTAGTTTAACTACGTGCATATGAACCCATATGCTAGGAATTCCCTCGTAAGTATATTGATGACAGTTACTAGCGCAACCCTCTCAGGCCCACTGTTAGGACAGTATCTAGTCTATATCACTCCGGAATTTAAAGAATATTATATATAAGGGGAGAGGGATATACTTACCTGTTAACCCTAACCACCATCTTCCGTAAAACCTTTGTTCAGGAAAAACCGGAAATGGTCAAAGGGCGGGTTCGAAGCAGGAGCCTTATGCTTTAACATGCAACGCCTTAACAGCCAGGATAGAACCTGGAACGATTGAAATAAGGTGTAAAGAATTAAATTTAAATTTAATTAAATTTAATCCTTTTCTACAATTAATACTAATAATTAATATTAATTGAGGAATAAAAAAAAATAAAAGAAAATACTTAACACTTAAAATAGATGGAGGAGTTTATTATAAGAGATTTAGTTAGGCAAATATTTCACAAAATTTTTATTTTTATTAAAATATTTTTTATTAAAAATAATTTTTATTAAGATTTTTGTAATTTTTAAAATAATTAAAAATTTATTTTTATTATTATAATTATATTCTTATAATAATAGCTCTTGATTTTCAAAATAAAGAAAATCAAGAATTATTTATAGTAAAGTTCCAAATCTTAATGAATAACTTTTTAGGAAAAGATTTTGGAGAAAAACTTAAAAAGTTTAATGATCAATTATTAATAAAACTGATCATATGTTAATTGAATAAAAAAAGATATTTTCCAATCGGAAAACTTCAATTAACGTTTGTTTTATTTAAATAATATCAATTATACATGGCATTGTTTTATTTTAATTAATTTTTTAAATATTACTTATTCTTTTTTCATTTGATTTGTTACATTATGATTTTTAATATAATTTTATAATTATTTCTAAATTATAATTCTATAATTTATATTAGATTTGTTTAAAATTATATTAATGTAACAATTATTTAAATTAAAACTTAAAATTTAATTATCAAATGAATTTTAACAAATATAAAAAATATTAATGTTTAATTATTTTAATATTATTAATTAATACAATGATAAAGAATAATAATTTTACAACATTAATTTTAAATTATTAATAATAATTTTATATTAAAAATATTTTATAATAAAGTTAATAAATTTTATTAAATAATTATTATTTTATTTAATAAAGATTAATAATTATTTTTTATTTTAATAAAAATTAATTATTATTCTTTACATAAGGGAATGGATAATTAAAATCATCATGTGTTCATCCTACAAAAAAAAAAAAAAATAAAATAAAGTAATTAATAAAAATAGACTTATCAACTTAATTATTAAAATATTACTTTATAATTTAGTAAAAACTTTACTTTTATAATATTGTAATTTTTAAAATATCTATTTAAATTTTATATGGTATAACTAAAAAGATATATTATTAAAAAGTAATATAAAATTAGTTAAAATAAGTTTAATATTTAGTAAATAATATAATTTTCAATATAATTATAATAATTAAAAATACGGACCTATTTTAATTATTAATAAATAATTTAAAATACTCTACTTAAATAAGTTGTAATAAGATTATGTGTAAAAAATTTATATAATGTTATTTATTCTGTATAATAATAATTCATAATAAAATAATACAAAACATTAAAATAAATCTTAGAGAGGACGTCTCGAATACCATCACTCAAGAGTTGAGTGTCGAGCTTAAACTTCCCAATAATGAAGGAAGAATAATCGAAAAGAACCAGGAACTTTAAACTATAAACTACTTTATTTATATCTACTCCATGTTTTACTAAAAATTTTAATAAATTTTTATTCATATTTTCAATTATATAAGTATCAATTAATGAAGAATTGAACCTTCTTTGAAAATCTAAAACAATTTTATATTTATCTTTAGAAATTTCATAATTTAAATTCTTGATAGGAGTTTTATTTTTATAGAGAAGTAAACATTTAATAAATTCATTATCATAAAACTTTGAATTATTAAAAATATTTTTTAATTCCTCAAAATTTGAATTCTTTATTAATTCTTTTATTTCAGAAGAAGTAATTATTTATCATTTTCTTTAATATTAGTTTCTGTTTTTAATCTTTTAGGAGTATGTCCATTATCAAAATATACTTCAAATTTTATATTTCTCTTCTTTTCATGGTTATTCATATTACTTGTATTTTATATTGTGTTTATGAATTTTTTTTTTTTTTATTTTTTTTATTATATTCTATTAAAAAATTAATTTTTTTATATTCAATAAATATGAATAAAAATAAATAATTATTAAATTTATTATTTATTTATAAAATATTTTATCATATTTTTAAAAATATAAAGTAAAAAAAAAAAAATACCTTTATATTAATATTTTTAATTCATTTAATTAAAATCAACTATGTAATACAAAATCTAAATATTTATATTAATATATGAAATGATTGGAATAAAGAAAAAAAATAAAAAAAAAATAAAAATAAAATTTAAAAATAATTCAATCAATCAAAAATAAAATTATTTATGTCCGAAATAAAAAATAGATTTATTTATATGTTCTATAATATATTTTTATATATTTTCTATTTTTAACTTTAATTAATTTATTATCTGTTTTTTATATATATTTTTTTATTATATTTTTTTTATATAATTGTTAAGATTAATATTTTTAATTAGTATAATTATTTATATTATACATTTTGAGAATGGGATCCAAAACGGGGAGAGCGCGTTTCGGAACCGCACGTGAATAAATATAAGCCACATATTTTTGAGATGGCGTATTATATTTAAATTATTTTATATAAATAAATAATTATTAAAAAATAATATAAGCCACATTCCGAAATGAAAATTTATGAAAACTTTTAAAGCCACATTCAGAAACGTACCACATTCCGAAACACCAGTTTTCACGTGATATATCAAAATTTGTGGCTTTTTTAAATTAATAGTTATATGATTATTTTATTGTATTATTAATTTGTAATTTTTTTCTTAAAATTTATTAAGTGAATAATTAAATAAATTATAATAGTTAGATAAAAATAAATATTTTTTTACAAAAAAAAAAAATAAAATGGGTGTGGTGCATTTCGCCAAATTGCATTTCTCCAGGTTGCGTTTCGCCAATTTTTTTGAAAGCATGTAGCGTATTAAAAAAATGTGGCATTTCGCCAAATTGCTTTTCGCCAAGTTGCTTTTCGCCAAATTGAGAATTATTAAATAAATAAATAAATAAATAAATAAAATTAAATATTTTTAATGGGGGAGGTGCATTTCGCAAAAGTTCATTTCGGGAAAGTTTCATTTCCCAAAAAAAATTTTTAAAGTTAATAAATAAATAAATTAATAATAAAACAAATAAATAATATATATATTTTAAATAAATAACTAAATAAATAAAAATAAATAAATAAAACTATAATAAATAAATAAATTTAAAATTAAATTTTTTAAAAAAAAATATTTATATACATATATATAATAAATATACATTATATAATAATAAATATTCATTAGAATTAAAACTTTAAAAAAATAAAATATTTTATCATACATTTTAAATGTTCTATATAAAATATTTTATCATACATTTTAAATGTTCTATAATATATGATTAATAATAATTTTATATATATATAAAAAAATAAAATATTTTATCATACATTTTAAATGTTCTATAATATATGATTAATAATAATTTTATATATATATAAAAAAATAAAATATTTTATCATACATTTTAAATGTTCTATAATATATGATTAATAATAATTTTATATATATATAAAAATAAGTATTAATAATTTAAAAGTTGTATAAAGATAATAATTTAAAATATAACTATTAAAATTAAAAATAATTAAAAAATAATTATTATAAAGATTAAAAAATAATATCTAAATAATTAATTGATCATTTTACACCTTTTAAGTCCTTGCGCAGTATTTTAAAAAATCTAATTACTAATAAATTTTTTTAATAAAAGAAATATTTATAAATAATCCATTAAAAAAAAAAAAAAAGATGAGGACATCATAAAAAAGGGAGTTAAAAGTAGCACAAAGTTAGGGTGATTTTAAATAGTATCTATTTTTTTTTATTTTTATTTTATTTTTTATATTTTATTTTTTTATATTTTTTTTTTTTTTTATTTTTATTTTTTATTTTTTATTTTTTAATTTAAATTTTATATTTTATTATTTTATTATTTTATTATTTTATTATTTTATATTTTATATTTTATATTTTATATTTTATATTTTATATATTTTATTTTATATTTTATATTTTATATTTTATATTTTATATTTTATATTTATATTTTATATTTTATATTTATATTTTATATTTTATTATTTTATTATTTTATATTTTATATATTTTATATTTTATATTTTATTATTTTATATTTTATATTTTATATTTTATATTTTATATTTTATATTTTATATTTTATATTTTATTATTTTATTATTTTATATTTTATATTTTATATTTTATATTTTATTATTTTATATTTTATATTTTATATTTTATTTTTTTTATTTTATATTTTTATATTTTTTATTTTTTTTTATTTTTTTTTATTTTTTTTTATTTTTTATTTTATATATTTAATAATTTTTTTTATTTTTTTATTATTTATTTATCTATTTATTAAAATTTTGCGAAATGAAACTTTTCCGAAATGAAACTTTTGCGAAATGCCACACACCCATTTTTAATATTGATGTATTTATATTTTTGAAGTAAATATTTAAATATTAAAAAATTTTTTTTCATATATAAATAGCTTTACAAATATCTGTTTAAATAAATAATAAATTGATAAATAATAAATAAAAAATAATAATAATAATAAAATAAACAATATAGTAATATAATTAATAAAAAAAAATAATAATATAAACACTATTGCTATAATTATAAAAGGATTGTCATTAATAATAAAAAAGGAAAGTGTTAGAAATGATTTCATTGACTTATGGTTGAAATGCTTAAATGATTTAAATATAAAAATTATTGATTAAATAATAAATTATTAAGAAATGACAGAAAATTGACCAAATGAATTCTGTCATATATAATAATAATTTTTTAATAGTAAAAATTATTTTAAAAAGAGAATAAATGAATAAATACAATAATTATTAAAGTATTTTTAATCTTTATTAGATTAGGTTAGCTTAAGAACATTAAAATTAAAATATATTTTTATGATAAAATTTTATTATTTTAAAAATATATATTTATAATTAAAGTATTGTTATAATATTATTTTTTTACAAAATATTAAAATATATCTTTATAATTAAATTTAATTTTATAATTAAATATTATTAATAATTATTTTATTTTAAAAAATATCTATAATTAATTATAAAATATAATAAAAACAAGTTTAAAAAAATTATTTTGAATTTTTATTTATTTATTCATTCATTTACTTATATCAATAAGTCATTTGTCGAAATGCAACTTGGGGAAATGCAACTTGGGGAAATACAACATTTTAATAATACGCCACTTGGCGAAATGCAATCTGGGGAAATGCAACTCTCCAAAATAAAATATTCAAACAATTAAAAGGTTTATTTTTTGTAAAAAAAAAAAAAATATTAATAAAATACTTTAACAATTATATAGATTTATTTATTTAAAAAAAAATATTAATAACCCTAACCCCTTTTTCAATTTTATATTAATTGTTAGAAATATAAATATAGAGTTTTATTATTATATTAATTAAAGGAGCAATGTTATATATTTTAATATATAAGTATAAGATATGTGACCAATAATAATAATAAGCCACATATTATGTTAACTATAAATATCATAAAAAATTATAATATTATATTAACATACCATTCTAAAAAAAAAAAAAAAATAAAAAAAGTCATTTATTTATACATTTTCGAAATAATGAAAATCTTTAAAGTTACAGTATAAAAATCGTATGATGAAAAGTTCTATAAGTAGTTAATGTTTTGAGTTCATTATCAGTAATTAAAAAAAGAAGTAGCAATATTGAAATTTTATTTCCAAAAATGAAATTATTGAGCTGCTATATATTTTGACAATTAATATGATATATAATAAGATTAAATCATTAATTCAAAAATGTAATTAATGAGCTATTTTACATTTTGGCAATTAATATGATATATGAGATTAATAAGTTAATAATTGATATTTAGAATTTACGATATTCTTTGAAAGTTTTCATTTTGAAAATTTATACAATCAATTATTATATAATTAAATTTTGATAATTCATCTTTAAAGCCCTAAGAAATTATTTATAATTAAGAATTCAAATATGTTTTTTTTTTTTCGATATTCAGAAAAATAAGTTTCTTTTGATAAATTGAACTGTATAATTTGTTTTTGATAATAAAATATTATTCGTGTTTTTAATAATTATTTGAAATATAATATAATTAAAAAAAATTAATTATAATAATAAAAAAAAATATAAAAGTAAATTAAAAATATTGAAAAGTATTTAAAAATTATAAATAAAATAGAAACATGTAAACATATAAATTCTAAAAATAGGAAACAAATTCATGTAAGAAAGTAAAAAAAAAATCACGTAATTAATGATATGTAAAAAGATTTTTTTTAGTAAAAACTGGAAGAAAATTTGAAATAATGGAATCATTAATAGGTAAAAGTTTTGAAATAACATAATCTGAGGAAGTTGGTCTTGACAAAAGAATATTGGAATGATAAATGCTAAGAAGTTCTCTTTTTGAAAACAAAGATGATCTTTGCAAATACCGATAAGAATGATAAGAAATCTTTTGAATAAGTTAATTCTAAATACCATAGAAGTGTACAATATTATATTTAGATTTCTTATATTTTATATAATAAAAGAGATTCTTTTTAGAATAATATTTTCATAATAAAAAAAAAAAGAGACCTTTACAATGAAAGGAAATAAATAATAAAAAAAATACATTAATAATAATATAGTAATAATTAAAAAATTATTTTTATATAAAAAGAGAAAAAAAATAATTAAAAAATGAAAGATTTTTAAAAAGAATTTTTTTTTAAAATAAAAAAAAAAGGAATGTTTTATTATTATTAAAATTTTTTATTAATTAAAAATTTTCATATAAAATTTAAACTTTTTTAATTAAAATCTTTTTTTTTATTTTTATCATTCATTAAGTTGGACATAATCTAAAACTACGTCCATAATTATATTATATATTTATATTTATATTTATTTTATATATATATTTTATTTGTATTTTTATAATTAATTTCCTTTAATAAAAATATTAAAAAATTTCAATAATTAAAATTTATTAATTATAATTCTTTAAAATTAATTAATAAAGTTAATTCTTAAAATAATATATCTAATTAAATTAATAGTTTATTAGAATATTCATTATATTCAAATTTTTTAATAATGGAGTAATAATATGAAATACAATTATAATATACATATATCTTTATTTTGAAGAAAATTATTAATAAAATTAAAATTATAAAATAATTTATATTAATTAATAAATAATTGTATATTTTATTAAATTTTTTTTTTTTTGATTTTTAGAAATTAAACAAGGAATTAAAAAAAGAAATAAAAAAAAATTTTTCTTTTAAAAAAAAAAAATTAACTTTTAATATATAAATATTATTAAGATAAAAATATATAATTTTATTATTTTTTTTATTTTACACTTTTATCTATATTTTTATTAGTTTAAATTCAATTATATATATATTTTTTGTATCTTTATTTCTATTTCAAGCATTATATATGGAAATGATTCTCTATGAGAATTAATTTAAATCGAGTTACTTTATTTACATCTATATCTTGTTCAATTAATTAATTTTTTTTTAACTTTTGCATGAATCAAATAGGGCTATTTCACCAAAAGTACTTTCTATTGAAATATCTACTTCAAGATCAACTAAATATTATACTTGTTTCTTAATTCTCCTTTTTCCCGTATAAAAATAATGCTATTTTTATATTGGCATCATGTTCACTTAAATTTTTTTCTTTTTTTTTTTTTTTTTTTTTTTTTTTTTCATTTTCAACACAAAATATAGATGCTTCATTAGATTAATTTACTTTATTTAGGTCGATGCCATGTCCAATTAAGTATTTAGTTAGCTATATATTTTTTCTCCATCTTTGAATACTCTTCCATAATAATTATGAAACTTTTTTTATATAACGATTTGTTGAAATCATATAGAAATTTAGAAATTTGTCAATTTAGGCTACAAAGAATTGATTAATATTAAAATGGTAATCATTTTATGAATTTATTGTTATAAAATTTAATTTAAAAGTTGTTAAAAATTAATATTCAATATTTGAATTTTATCATTTTTTATTAATTTCTTTTAATACAGAAGAATATATGTATGGGGAATCGTTACAATTTTCTATTAAAAATTTAAATCTATTGAAGGAAATAAAACCTTTTTTTATATATATTTCTAAAAACAATTTTATTATTGTTTTCTTTTGATTTATTTTTTATAGATATCATTTATTGAATGATTCAGTATTTCCATTTATCTATTATTAATAACTTTTATAAATTATACATTATTTTAATCTTTAGTATTTTTTTTTTAATCTAATTTATGCTATATTAATTAATACTTTTATTATTATATAATTAATATTGATATTAATATTATAATTATTATTAAAATTTTTTTAATATTTATTATTTATTTTTTAATTTATTTGCTTGTTTTTGTTTTTTAATGATTCTAAAATCTTTATTTGTATAGAGTTTTTTAATATTTTTTTTTTTTTTTTTTTTTTTTTTTATTTTTCTCTATATCATTTTTAAGTTCAACAAAAATAATATTTTTATATACTCTTCCTTTTTACCTAATAAATTTATTTATTTTAATTTTTATTATTATTATTGATATTTCTTTTTGGTAGAATTATAGTTATAATTCAATACTCTAGAAAAGAGACATTTAAAAGGAACTTTATAAAAAAAAAATAAGTATAAAATATTTTATTTTTTTTTTTTTTTAAAAATAAATCTCTTTTTACTAAATTAATGTTTAATAATGTAAATTATTATAATGATTATTTAGTATATTATAAAATTTATTATAAAATATATTTATTTTTTATTTAATTATTAAAATTAGAAAAATTTCAATTAACATTTAAAAAGAAAATAAAAATAAAAAAAAAAATTTTTTTTTTTTTTTTGTTTATTAAAACAATTTTTTTTTGATTTATCAAGTTCTACTAAATATTCAAATAAATTCTTATTTCCACTTATATATGTATAAAATAATGATGTATAACTATTTTTATTTTTTAATTTCTATATCTGCCCCATGTTTTATTAAGTATTCTACAAAATCTTTATTTTCTTTTCGACAAGCATTAAATAATGGTATTTCACTATCTTTATATATATATATATAAAGATAGTGAAATGATATTTATATCATTTTCTTGATATTACTACTCTCCTTGAATTTGTTATTGGTTTGAAAATGATGTAGAAGTATATATTACAAGGCTCATTTTCCATTATTTATATTAAATAAAATAAAATAGTACTAAATATTATTAATGTCATTTTTACAAAAAATATTAAAATATATCTTTATTAAAATAATTATTTAAAATTAAATATTATTAAATATTATATTAATAATATTAATAATATATTAAATATTATTAATTATTTCATTATTTATTAAATATTATTAAATATTATTCCATTATTTTATTATATATTAAATATTATTAAATATTATTATTTATATAAATATTATTTTAAGAATAAATAAATAAACTAAATAAAATAAAATAAAATAAAATAAATATGAATTTTATCCACTAATCTAGATACTACTTCTAGTAATAATATCAAGATGGTTGAATTACTGATCAATTATACCAAAAAAATAAAAAATTATTTTAGAGTTAAATTGAAATAGATAGCAATAGAAAATTAACCTAGTTTTATTTATTGCAACTATAACAATAAATAGTATTGAATTGATTTAATCATTAATCAAAAATAATAAATTAATAGAGAATTAATATGCATAATATAAGGATATTTCACCACCTTAATTTTCTCTATTTATATCTGTTCTATGTTATATTAAATATTTAAATAATTCGTTATTCCCGCTACAGTATGCTGCAATTAATGGTGTTTCACCATTTTTATTTTTTTTATTTATAACTGCTCCATGTTCTACTAAATATTTTACTAATTCTTTATTTCTACTTTCAATTGCCTTAAATAACGGTGTTTCACCATTTTTATTTTTTATATTTATAACTGCTCCATGTTCTACTAAATATTTTACTAATTCTTTATTTCTACTTTCAATTGCCTTAAATAACGGTGTTTCACCATTTTTATTTTTTATATTTATAACTGCTCCATGTTCTACTAAATATTTTACTAATTCTTTATTTCTACTTTCAATTGCCTTAAATAATGGTGTTTCACCATTCCGTCTATTTTTTTTATTTATATCTGCTCCATGTTCTACTAAATATGCAGTTATATTTTTATTTCCAACATAACATGCATAAAATATAGGTGTATAACCTTTACCATTTACTTTATTTATATCTGCTCCATGTTCTACTAAAAATTCTATTAAATCTTTATTTTTACTTTCAATTGCCTTAAATAATGGTGTTTCACCATTCCGTCCATTTTCTTTATATATAACTGCTCCATGTTCTACTAAATATTTTACTAATTCTTTATTTCCAATTGAACATGCCATAAATAATGGTGTTTCACCATTTTTATTTTTTTTATTTATATCTGCTCCATGTTCTACTAAATATGAAGTTATATTTTTATTTCCAATACAACATGCCCAAAATATAGGCGTATTACCTTTACAATTTTCTTTATTTATATCTGCTCCATGTTCTACTAAATATTTTACTAATTCTTTATTTCCAATTGAACATGCCATAAATAATGGTGTTTCACCATTCCGTCTATTTTCTTTATTTATATCTGCTCCATGTTCTACTAAATATGCAGTTATATTTTTATTTCCAACATAACATGCCCAAAATATAGGCGTATAACCTTTACCATTTACTTTATTTATATCTGCTCCATGTTCTACTAAAAATTCTATTAAATCTTTATTTACCTTTATAATTGCTTTAGATAATGGTGTTTCACCACGTTCATTTTTTTTATTTATAATCTACTCCATTTTCTAATAAATATTCTATTATATCTTTATTTCCGCTATCGAATATTTTTATTAATAGTGTTTCACCATATTCATTTTCTTTATTTATATCTAGTCCATTTTCTACTAAACGTTTAACTAAATAATTATTTCCACTTTCAATTGCCTTAAATAGTACTTTTTCAATGTAATTATTATCCTTATTTATATTTGCTCCATGTTCCACTAAGTATTTTATTATATCATCATTTCCTCTATACAATGCTTTTGATAATGGTGTTTCACCATCTTTATTTATTATATTTATATCTGCTTTATGCTCTACTAAACATTCTACTAATTCTTTATTTCCGCTTTTACATGCATAAAATAATGGTGTTCTTCCATATTTATTTTTTTTATATATATCTGCTTTATGCTTTAATAAATATTTTACTGATTCTTTATTTCCACTTTTAACTGCCTTAAACAATGATATTTCATTATATCTATTTTCTTTATTTACATCTGCTCCATTTTCTACTAAATATTCAATTATATTTTTATTTCCAATTTTACATGCTTTAAATAATGCTGTTTCACCAAATACATTTTCTTTTTCTACTTCTGCTTTATGTTCTACTACTAAGTATTCTACTAAATCTTTATTTCCACTTTCAGAGGCCTTAAATAATGGTATTTCATTGTAATTATCTTCCTTATTTACATCTACTCTATGTTCTACTAAGTATTCTACTAAATCTTTATTTCCACTTTGACATGCATCAAATAATGGTGTTCTTCCATATTTATCTTCTTTATTTATATCTGCTCCATGTTCTACTAAATATTTTACTAAATCTTTATTTCCATTATAGCATGCATGAAATAATGGTGTTTTACCATTCCAGTTTGCTTCTTTATTTATATCTGCTCCTTTTTTTACTAAATATTTTACTAAAACTTTATTTCCATTTTGACATAATATAAATAATGGGGTTTCATTGATTTGATTTTCATTATTTATATCCGCTCCCTGTTCTACTAAATATTTTACTAAATCTTTATTTCCACTTTTACATGCCTTAAATAAAGGTGTTTCACCATTGTAATTCTTTTTATGAATATCAGCTCCATTTTCTACTAAATATTCCACTAAATCTTTATTTCCTCTAAGGCATGCATGAAATAATGGTGTATAACCATAAATATCTTCTTTATTTATAATTGCTCCATATCCTACTAAATATTTTACTAAATCATTATTTCCAATATAGGATGCATCAAATAATAGTGTTTCACCATATCTATTTCTTTTATTTATATCTGCTCCATGCTCCACTAAGTATTCTACTAAATTTTTATTTCCACGTTTACATGCATAAAATAATTGTGTATAACCAAAATCATTTTGTTTATTTATATCTGCTCCTTTTTCTAATAAATATTTTACTAAATCTGTATTTCCACTTTTACATGCAGAAAATAATGGTGTATAACCAAAATAATCTTGTTTATTTATATCTGCTCCTTTTTCTAATAAATATTTTACTAAATCTGTATTTCCACTTTCACATAGATCAAATAAAGGCATTTTATTATTCTTATAAAATATTTTACTTATATCCACTCCATGATTTACTAAAAATTTTAATAAAATTTCATTTTCATTTTCAATTATATAAGTATCCCTCAAAGAAAAAAAATACCCTTTTTTTATATCTAATAAAATTTTATATTTATCTTTAGAAATTTCATAATTTAAATTCTTGATAGGAGTTTTATTTTTATATAGAATAAGTAAACATTTAATAAATTCATCATTATAAAACTTTGAAACATTAAAAATATTTTTTAATTCCTCAAAATTTGAATTCTTTATTAATTCTTTTATTTCAGAAGAAGTAATATACATATCATTTTCTTGTTTGTTTGTTTGGGATTTTAATCTTTTAGATATATTATCATTATATTTTCAGACATTATATTACTCATTTTTATACGGTTATTCATATTATTTGTATTTGATACTATGTTTATTATTATTATTATTTTTTTTATTATAATCTATTTGAAAATTAATTTTTTTATATTCAATAAATATAAATAAATATAGATAAATATAAATAAATATAGATAAATATAAATAAATATAAATAAATATAAATAAATACAAATAAATATAAATATTTATTATAAAAGTTATTATTTATTTATTATTCATATATAATGTTATCTTTTTTAAAAAAATAAAAATAAAAATAAAAAAAATAAAAAAGGAATACCTTTAATATTTATATTCAAAATTCATTTCATCAAACATTATTATAAAAAAATATAAAAATTATATTTATATATAAGATAATTGGAATAAAAAAAAAAACTATGTCCAAAATTAAAATAGACATATAATTATATATAATTATATTTATATTAATTTATATTTAATATATTATTTTTTTTTTATTTCCATTTTTTATTTTAATTATCATTTAATAAAAATATTTAAAATATTATTAAATAAAATTTATTAATTATAACTCTCTAAAAAGAATTAATGAAGTCAGATTCTATTTAAATTAAAAAAAAAAAAAAAAAAAAAAGAGACATAAAATAAATATTTAAATATTTTTTTTATTTTATTTATTTATTTATTTATTTATTTATTTTTATTATTATTAGTATGTTTTTTTTATAATTTTAAAAATCTATTTATTAATTAATCATTAAATAATATAATTATAATTATATAAAAAATAAAAATAAAAATAAAAATAAAAATAAATAAATAAATAATTAAAAAAAAAAATAAAATAAAAAAGACTACATTTATATTTATATTGTAAATTCATTTAATTAAAATAAACACTATAAGATAAAAAATAAATATTTAAATATTTTTAATTATATATAAGATTATTAAAATAAAGGAAAAAAAAAAAGTGGAAATTAAATTATAAATAATATTATTTATATATCATTAATTTGGACTTAACTTTTTTTTTTTTTTTTTTTGATTGACTGAATTATCTTACAAACTGAATTAATGTAAGAATATTACTAATAAATAATGTAATGTATTAATGTATTGCAATATTGTATAATACTTATAATGTAGAAAAAATATTACCATTAATAATAATTAGATTTTCCATAATAATGAATCTATAAAAGAAAGAATAACTAGAATAGTTTAAACAAAGCTTTGCAAGGCTTTATTCTCAATGTAAACATATTAAAAGGCTTCTTGTATTTATATATTTGAAATGAATTAAAAGAAAGGAAGTATAATTAATTTGTTTTTATTGTAAAGTATTAAAAAAAAAAAAAAAAAAGTATTAAATATATAAATAAAATCTTTTATCATAGAAATAAACACGTGTATAATTCATTAATTTATGTATATAATTATAAATTTATGAAATTATAAAATAATAGACATCATCAACAAAATAATTATAAAAGAATTTAAATAATTAATTAAAAAAAAAAGGACGTAACTAATAATTAAAATAATTAAAAAAATTTAAATAATTGATGGAATAATATAAATATATTATATATATTATAAATATATTATAATATACTGTATATATAAATATTAATATATTATATATTATTAAATATAAATTATTTATATTAAAGGTTTCAATATAAATTTTATGATTTTTTTTTTTTAAGAAAAGATAATGAATCAATGAACTGAGAATAGTATAATTTCATTATAAATTCTATTATTCTTTTTTTTTTTTTTTAATATTTCTAGTTAACATTTATATATATATATATATTTTTTTTTATCTTGATGATATCATTTTTATTAATATATTATATGTTAATATCATTTTTATATTATATTTTATTTTTATATTTTTTTTTTAAATGCAATTTTCAATAATTTTTTTTATTCTAAAAGTTGAATTTATGATTTTCTTCGAAATGCTTTGATTATTTATTCTTCATGTTTTATTTTAATATTTTAAATTAGTATATAATAGTATATATTTTAAACAAATTATTAAATTAATTAATTAAATTTTATTTTTATATATATAAATAATATAAATAATAAAGTTTTTATTTTTTTTTTATTTATTTATTTCAAATATAAATATAAATAATATAAATATTAATATATATATAAATATAAATATAAATATATATATAAATATAAATTTAAATAAATATAGTTATTTATATAAATTTATTTTGGACATAACATTTTTTTTTATTAATTAAATATCTCTATTAAAAAATTTTATTTCCATTTTTTTTATACTAATTATCTCATATATTTATAAATATATAAATATATATATATATATATATTTTTTTTTTGTATTAATTTATTTTTGTTAAATAAATTTACAATATAAATATAAAAATTTTTTTTTTTTTATTTTATTTTATTTAATTTTTTTTTTAATAAAATTAAAAATTATAATAGATTTTATAATTATTATTTATATAAATTTATATTTATTGAAAATAAAAAAAAAATTAATTTTCGAATTGAAACTAATAGAAAAATAAATAATAAATACAATTAATATGAATAATCGTGTAAAGAAGAGAGATAAAATATCTGATGAATATAATGATAAATGGACATAGGTCTAAAAAGTTAAAAACTTTAAACAAATAATCAAAAAAATGATAAATATATTACTTCTTCTGAAATAAAAGAATTAATAAAGAATTCAAATTGAAAGGAATTAATAAAATTTTTTAATATTTCAAAATTTTATGATAATGAATTTATTAAATGTTTACTTCTTCTTTATAAAAATAAAACTCCTATTAAGAATTTAAATTATGAAATTTCTAAAGATAAATATAAAATTATATTAAAATATAATAAAAAAAAAGAATAAACTTTATAATAAAATTTTTAATATAATCAAAAATGGGAATAAAAATTTATTAAAATATTTAGTAGAACATCGAGTGGATATAAATAAAGTAGTTTATATGAATGGTAAAATGGCTTTATATGATGCATGTGAAAGTGGAAATAAAGATTTGGTGAAATACTTTGTAAAACATAGAGCAGATATAAATTAAGAAAGAAGTGATAGTGAAACACCATTATTTATGGCTTGTGAAAATGGACATAAGGAATTAGTGGAATTCTTAGTAGAACATGGAGCAGATATAATTCAAGAAAAAAAAATGGAATGGTGATACACCATTATTCATAGCATGTAAAAGTGGAAACAAAGATTTAGTAGAAAATTTAGTAGTAAAATATAGAGTGAATATAAATAAAGAAAATAAATATGGTGAAACACCATTATTTTATTCATGCAATAGTGGAAAAATAGATTTAGTAGAATACTTAGTAAAACACGGAGCAGATATAAATAAACGAAATAAATATGGTAATACTCCTTTATTTAATGCCTGTGAAAGTGGAAATAAAGATTTAGTAGAATATTTTGTAACAGAGTATGGAGTAGATATAATTAGAGAAAATGAAACACTATTATTAATGCATGCGAAAGCGGAAATAAAGATCTAGTGAAATACTTACTAGAAAATGGAGCAGATATAAATCAAAAAAATAAATGGAATGGTGAAACACCATTATTCAAGTCATGTGAAAGTGGAAATAGAAATTTAGTAGAATACTTAAGAGTAGAACAAAGTGCAAATATTAATAAAAAAAAATAAGGATAATCAAACACCATTATTCAATGCATGCAGAAGTGGAAATAAAAACTTAGTAAAATATTTGGTGGAATCAAGAACTAGTATAGATATAGAAGATAGATATGGTGAAACACCATTATTTGATGCATGCGCTAGTGGAAATAAAGACTTAATAAAATACTTAATAGAAGAACATTAAGCAAATATAGAAAAAAAAAACAATGGGATGGTGAAGCACCATTATTTTGTGTATGCTATAATGAAAATAAAGATTTAGTCGAATACTTAGTAAAACAGGGAGCAGATATAAATAAAGAAGATAATTTTGGAAGGACACCTATATTTGATACATATAAAAGTGAAAATAAAGATTTAGTAAAATATTTAATAAAAAAGGGGGCAAATATAAATAAAGATGATAAATGAGTATTTATTTAATTGTTATGGTTATTTAATTAATTAATAATTAACTATCTTTTTATTAATATATATACTACTAATATAACATAATTGAGATTTATTAATTTTTATTTATTATTATTGTTGTTAATCTCTATCTCTAAATAATAATAATAATATCTTTTATTTAAATATAAAATTTTTTTTATTTAATTGCAATTATTATTACATTATTTATTATTTATTACTTATTATTTATTATTCAATTATTCAATTATTTATTATTTATTATTAATTTTTTTATTATTTATTATTCAATTATTATTTTATTATTTATTATTAATTTTTTTATTATTTATTATTCAATTATTATTTTATTATTTATTATTTAATATTATTATTATTATTATTTATTATTTATTATTTATTTAATTATTTATTATTATTTATTATTTAATATTATTATTATTATAATTTATTATTTATTATTTATTTAATTATTTATTATTATTTATTATTTAATATTATTATTATTATAATTTATTATTTATTATTTATGCCAATAAAAATAATATTGTTTTAAAAATAAATGAACAAAGTTTATGCTAATAAAAACAATATTATTTTGGAAATAAATGAAAAAGATAATGATGGGTTGTGTCCAATTGTAGAAGCTTCTACCATGATTAATATTGAAATAATTAAATTATTAATTGATTATTCCAATGGTAGTAAAAAACATTGCTATTTTGAATATTATTGATAGTGCCATCAATGGATGGTACGCACTTTTGTATGCAACATTTATTAATAATATTGAATTCATTAATATATTTATAGAATACGCCAATAAAAATAATATTACATTAAAAATTAATGAAAAGAATGAAAATGGTGATTATCCACTTTTGTTTGCCATTTATAATAACAATATTGAAATAGTTAAATTATTAATTAATTATGCCCATAAAAATAAATATCGTATTGGAAATAAATAAAAAGGATAAATGGGGAAGAAATCCGCTTACCTTGGGCCATTCGTAATAATAAAATTAAGATTGTAAAATTATTAATTAAATATGTCTTTAAGAATAATATTAAATTAAAAATAAATCAGACATATAAAGATGGAAATTATTTATTCATGAATGCAGTTTCTTAGGATAAAGGAAAAAATAATTAATATATTACTATATTTCAAATGTCATTACTGGATTCTCGTATATAAAAATAAGTTTTACTACAATTCAATCAATTAATTCTTTTAATAAGAAAAGTTGAAAAAGAGAAATAAATATTATAATGTATTATTTAATAATGTACTATTGATACATATCGTTTAATCAAAACAGCGCCAATTATTAATTCGTGTATCTAATAAAAATTGTAAATTAATATTGCATTTTTTATCTTTATGATAAATACTAATAATTAGAAAAAATAAAAATGCATTATAATATTTTAATATGTATGATAAACGTATCTTAAAGACTGACATATTTAAACCTTTTTATTGTTATCATCATTATTATATATCAGTTTATATTATAATTGAATCAAAAACAACATTAATTAACTAATACATAACCAACTGAACACATTTATGATATAATGATAAATATACAATATATTATTAAAACAAGTTTAATATATTTTCAAATTTTTGAATTGTTTTTAAAGCACCAACAAAAACAAAGAATTAATGAAACTATAAAAATAAATATAATGAAATACATGACTAAAATAAATGAAGTTCCTTCACTGTCAGAAGGACCTTGCGTTTGAGAATTACATGTTTTATCTTCAGAACATTTTCTGGAAGAATATTCATCATCTGTTTCACATGGTTCAGTGTATGATTTACCACAATACATATATGAACTTCTACGAGAAAAAAGTGTATTGGGAGTATAAATATTGTCACAATGTACTATTGGGGTTTCTTTATTAAAAACACAAAAATTATCGATACATTTATTTGATAAACATTGCGAATCAGTGGTACATTTAGTAGACGTACATTGAACCGTAAGTACATATTTCCTTGGGGCATTTACTTGATTTAATATTATCATATGTACAAGTATAAGTAATGTATGTTATTATATTTCCTTTTTTTTATCAGGAATCTCCACAAGTGGATTATTAAAAATATTATCAACTACTACACATGTATTGTTTTTACAATAAAAACTGATATAATATTCATTAGTAATTTTTAATACATCTTCTTTGCTTAAAACTTTGTTTTCTTCAAAAGTTTTACAAATTTTAATATAAAGAAAAACAAATATATATATTACTATTATTGTATTACTATAATTGTACTATATTTTTAATGCATTTTAATAATTAATATATTTTATAATTTATCGTAATAAATAAATAATAAAATCATTTTAATACTTCCAATGTATAAATACTATATAAAAGAGCACTTTAAAAATAATTATGTTTTTAAATATTTATTATAACTCATAAATTTAATTTAGTTTATATTTAATATGATTGGATAAGATTAAATAATATTATTAAAATGCTTGTTTTTATATTCTAACGCAATGTATAAAATTATTGAATGTGGTGCATTTTGGTACAAGTATAATCGATTCAAGTATTAAATTTTGTATTCATAAAAACAATAATATTTATTTAATTTTCATATTATGTTTTTTTGATTTTTTTTTTTTATTTAAATTGTTTCATAATAAATTTAATTATTTATATATGAAAATTTAATAACCTTCAGAAATGGAATATATAAATATTGAGAAGAATTAAGAAATGAAATGGATTTACTGAATATACTCCCATCAAACTAAATTTAAATTTTTCAAAGATTTGTTTAAATTGGTTACTTTGAATTGTGTTGTAATAATTGTTGATTAAATTAGGTTGGTTGATATCAATGTACTTGTTATTGTCGCATTCCTTGTGAGAAAATCTTAGAGCTCAAAATAAATAAATTTAAGAAATTTTATCGAGTAAAGTTGAAAATTTATTTGTTTCATTATCAATTCTGGATTTTCATTTTATATAATAATTACTTATATTATTATAATTTAAAGAACAAGTATTCAAAAAAAAAAAAAAAAAAAAAACAGTAGCAAGTAATGGAATACGAACAACACAATAAAAATATTTTATCCTCTAGTGGTATATCGAATAAAGAAATTCAACACCTGAGTTATAATGAATTGAAAAATATCTATTCCAAATTAAAAAAAAAAAAAAAGTATAATAAAATATAATAAAGTGTTTATAATGCGTATTAATAATTGTTCAATATTGTAATTGAAATATATCAATAGATTTTGATTAAGAAAAATAAACATTACCATAGATTTAATGGAACAAATGCAATCATTGCTATTAAAATATTCATAAATAATCAAGAGAATAGTGTAATATTCAATGGAACGAATATTGAAAATGCTTAATTTACTAGTATGAAATATCTTTATCAATATATTTTATACAACATTAAAGATGATATCTTGATTGATATTAATTTAAATTATGAAAATATATTATCTAATCCGAATACTCTGATTACTGGAAATTCGTATAATAATGAATCACTTTTCTTTAGATATAATTTTATTAAAAATATTTCTTATAATAGTAAAATAAATATAAATACTAATAAAATAGAGCAATAAATATAAATAAATAAATTTAATAGAAAATTATAACCAAAGATATATGTTGTTTATTTAATATAATATAAATATATATATGAAAATTTAAATTCTTTTCAACTTTAAATAAATTTTCATATAAAAATATATTTAAATTATTAAAATAAATAAATAAATAAATTATACCAAATTTAATTCGCTATTATAATGAATAGGTTTTAAAATATATAACATAATAAAAAAAATAATAACAATAATAATAAAAAATAGTATTTGGATTTTAAAATAGTTTAATTTTTTTAAGCTAAATTAATTTTAAAATTTCAATAATTAAATCCAAAAATTTTCAGTTTTTTTTTTTTTTTTTTTTTTTTTTTTTTTTTTCATCTTTATTATTTAAACTAAAATATTATAAAAATTTAATAATTAAACTATTTATGATTATTTTACATATAAATTATCTTACACGTTACTTACTTGACAATACATTAAAAATACATTTCATTATTATTGAGATAAAAAAAAAAAAGAAAAATAAAATGATAATATAGTAAAAACATTCAAAAATTATATATATATATATATATATATATATCAGTTTTTAAAATATTTTTTATTTTTTCTGTTAAATTAATTTTGAAATTTCAGAAAATTAATTCCAAAAATTTGAAGTTTTTTTTTTTCCATCCTTTTTATATTAAACTTTTTTCCATCCTGTTTATATTTAACTAAAAAATCAAAAGATTTTATTAATTAAGGGAGTATTGCATTTCGACATAATTTATGTATAATCATTTATTCATGTATTATAATGTGGCTTGTAAATATAAATGAATATTATATGATTAAATATTTTAAAATAAAAAAAAAATAAAAATAATTAATAAAATAAATAATCAATATTTAAATTTTATTAATAATAAATATTTAATATTATAATAAATTTTATTTTATTATTAAATATTTAATAACAAAATATAATAATAAAATGAAAATTAATTAAATAATTGAAAATAAATAAAAATAAAATAAAATTTTTAACAGAAAACTTATTTATTCTTTTATTATTTTTTTAGTTTTAATTTTATTTTTTTAATGTAAAAATACAATAAATAAAAATATACGTTAAATGATGTGGCGTATTATATAATATATACAATTGTACAAATATTTATGCTTATTATACATAAATTATGTCTAAATGCACCACATTCATTAATTAAATTATTTATGATAATTTTACATATAAAATTGTGTTCACGTTACTTGACAAACTAATAAAAATACATTTCATATTTTTTAAGATAAATAATAAAAAAAAAAATATAAAACATAATAAATAATAATAAATACAATATATGTATATTATTTGGATTTTAAAATAGTTTTATTTTTTTATGTTAAATTAATTTTGAAATTTCAATAAATTAATTCTAAAAATTTACAGTTTATTTTTCCATCATAAGAATTTATTAATTAAATTATTTATGAATATTTTACATATAAATTATCATACACGTTACTAAACAGAATATAAATAATAAATTTCATTTTTTTTTTAATATAAAGAATAAAAAGTAAGATAAACCAAAAATAAAGTTATTAAGGAAAATTTGCCATGTTTTTTTTTTTTTTTATATATTTAAATGTATGAATTATGAATATAAATATTTATAATAAAAAAAAAATATTTTTTTATCAATATTAATAAATTAGTAAAAATAAAAATATTTATTATACTAAAAAAATTTAATGAAAACAAAAATTAAAATTAGTATAATATCTTATATATATTTATTAGTATATTTTTATTCATATTATTAAAATCTTTTTATATTTTTAAAAAAAATATTAAAAACAAGAATTAATTCAAATTTTTTTATTATTATATTTCAATAATTTTTAATTATTTAATTTTATTATTATTAATAAATTAACTTTTTTATATATAATAAAAACAAATAAATATAGAAATCAAAATATTTTATTTTTTATATTTGAAGTAAAATATATATATTACATTTAGTTTTATAAAAAAAATTTGAATAACAATATAAATTATGAAATAATAAAAAAAAATTGTAAAATTTTATATAACAATAAATAAAAAATATATATTTATATATATACATATCAAAAAATTTTATATATAAATTTAAAAATTAAGTTAACTTTTAATTTACAAGAACATTTTATTTTAAATATGAACATGATCATTATTATTAAATTTTTTTTACTTAATATAATTAAATTTTATTGTTACATAAAATAAATTTAATATAACATAAATTTTTTTTAATATTAAATAATATTATTATATAAAATAAAATTAGATTTATATAAAATATATAAAAATTTTAAGTATTATAAAAAAAAATATTAAAAAAAAAAATATAAAATATATAAAAATATAAGTATATTATAATGAAATTAAAAATATATATATATAAATAATAAAATAATAATATTATTTTTATTATTTTATTAAGAAATAAAAATTATTATATATAAATTTGTCTTTTTTTTCTTTTTTAATGTTTAATTCATTCTAATTTATTAATAATAATTTTTTTTTTTTTTTTGTATAAATTGTAAAATAAAATTATTATGATTTTTAAATTCTTCAATTTCTTTATTTTCTTTATTTGAAATAATTTTTTTTTATACAATTTTCTTTTTCTATTAAAAATTTGTTTAAATTTATTTTTAATCTGAATATCTTTATTAAGATCTTCATAATTTCCATTTTTGTAATTGGGAATTTAAATATTTTCTTTTAGTAATCTCATGTAAAAAATGAAATTCAATATCATTTTTACAATTTTTATTTAAATATTTAAATTTATTATTGAAAAATTTTATTCCTTTCAGTTTATCTTTTGATTTTTCGTATTTAAGTAATAATATAATTTCTTTTAAATTTTCTTTCTTTAAATAAATTGATATACCACATGAATGGTATATTAATTTCCTACATTATTATTTCTATTTTTTCTTTTTCTTTTCTTTTTTCAAATCTTCTTATTTTGCTTTTTCCCATATTAGCATTATTATAATATTTATTTTTGATATCTTTGTTAAATAAAGTGATTTCTTCAAATGTTAATATAATTAAATTAAAATCTTTTTGAAAAAGAATTTCAAAATCATTACGAATATTTATTTTTAACTAAAACTGAAATATTTTCTTTATTAAAATATTCATAATTAATTAAATATTTTAATAAACTCATATTATTATATTTTCTATTAATATTATCTTCTTTATTAGTTAGGATCATATGAATGATCAGTATCAGCCTTTAATGGTTACTTATATTTCTTTCGTGTCATAAGATTTCAATCAAATCTGGATATTTATTTATAATTTAAACATTTATTTTTATTTATTAATTATTTAAATTTTCTCCTTTTGTATTATATAAAAAGTTTCTTTTAGTGTTTCTTTATCATTTAATTGTTTTAATACATGAAGGCTTTTAATTGTTCACAAATAATCCATTATTTTATAACAAATAATTCAAATAATATAATTTATATTATTTTGTATTGATTATTAAAAAATAATCTTTATAAATATTAAATATTTTTAATAATATATATTTTTTTATAAAATATTTTAAAAATCATATTTATAAAATTTTAAAAAATATTAATAAAATAGATAAATTTTTTATTAGATATAAATTTTATAAATGAATTCATTATTAAAATAGGAAATAAAGTATTTTGTATTTAAATAAATTAAACGTAATGATAAAAAATTTTTAATTATTATTATTTACATTTTATAAAATGATTTTTGATTTTGTATGAATTTAAAAAAGAATAAATAAATATTAAGGTATAAATGTTTAACAATGAGAAATCTTTTATTTATTGATTTTATTATTGGTATTATAGCATTATTAGTTTGTGTTAATACTTCCAAAAGCAAAATATTTGCTAATTATGTTGATGTTAATTGGATGAGTAATATTAAAAATAGAACATAAATTAATCAAATAAATATTCTAGGTACACATGATAGTGGAACTTAATGATATTAATAAAGCATCAAGCGGTCAACCAATCATATCAAGATTCACACCTTATGAATTTAAAAATACTATTGACAAAATTCAAACTTTAGACATTTTAGGACAATTAGAAAGTGGAATTAGGTATTTAGATATTAGATTAGGATATAATCCAAAAAAAAAAAAAAAGTGAGCAATTTTATGTTACACATGATAAATTTAACTTTATTGATGATGTTAATTTATGTTCAGATAAAAAAGAATATAATGTTCTTTCATTTATTAATGTAATTAATTATTGTGATAAATTTTTAATGAAGCATAATACAGAGACAATTATTATACACTTAAAGCTAGAAGATACCGCCAAAGATCTTGAAATCGATGAAGTTACTAATTTAATTAATGATATCTTTGACTCATATGGAGATAGAATATATGATTTGCTCTATTTTACCGAAAGTTCCGATGAAAAATATGAAAACAAGAATATGCCAACCCTTGGTGAAGTAAGAAGTAAAGAGTTGAAGAAAAAACAGAAAATGCCACAGATTGAGTTGAAGAAAAAATAGAAGATGGTATTCATCTAATTAAAGACTTTTTTTGAATTAAAACGAAGAGATATCAATGAAGGTAATGATGTAAAAAATATGTCTTCAACGAAAAATAATAACTGATGATAATGGTAATAAATATGATATTGTTAAAACTAATAATAAATGTGTTGAAAATAATTTGAACAAATGGCACATTATACCAAGTAATGATGATGGAAAATTCTTTTCAATTATTTCAGTATATGCACGGTATTCCCAGGTAGCCAATAATTTGTACCACTATTAAAGTTTATTTACTAAAGGCTATGTCTAAGGCATAACCAATAATTACTAAATAATATTTGTTAAACTAATCATATAATATTTATGATTTCCATAATACTAAATTATATATTAAACGAATATAATTCATTACTAATATAATTATATTTAGATATTATATATGTTTTATATATTACTTTTATATTTACAAGTATAATACTATTAACATAATATCAAAAACTTTACATCAAATTTATACTATTACAATGAAATAAATAAAATTAAAAAAAAAAAAAAAAAAAAAAAAAAATTAAATAAAATAAAAAAAAAAAGAAAATAAATAAATAAAATTTTTAGTAAAATAATCAAAAGAAAAAGAAAATAATGTAAATATTTTTTAAAAGAATATTATTCAAAAGGTCTGTTTAAATAAAATATTAGTATATATTGTATTGCAGAGATTTAATAAAATAGTTTTTAAAAGTATATATACTATTTAAAGTATTAGTAATGGTAAAATTTATATTAATAAATTAATTTTAATAATTGTGTTTGGAAAATAATAAACGTTAAAATAGTTTAATATTTTATAACTAAATCAAACTATAAAAAATATTTGTTAAATATAAAATTAAGCTATATTATTTAAATTTTAAAAAGTTTTTTAAAATATTTAATTTTTAAAATTTTAAAATTATTATTGCTAATAAATAAAAATGTCATCTATTATTACTCTATTAATATTATTATAAAGTAAAAGTATAATTTAAATATTTTTTTATCTTTTGAATATATAGACCTCAAAAAACTTTTTTTCTTAATTATTATATATTATCATATATTTTGCTTCTTAATCTATTATGTTATAATTTTAAATATTTTTAATTTTTTTAAAATTTTATTTAAATTTGTATATTTTAAATTTTCTATT
>JACVTC010000135.1:382500-497500 GCA_016946835.1 Neocallimastix lanati (nom. inval.)
GAAAAGTTGCATTTCGCAAAATTTTAATAAATAGATAAATTAATAATAAAATAAGTAAATAATAAAATTATTATAATATATTAATAAATAAAAAATTTATAAATAATAATTTTTAAATAGAAATTTTTTTTTTTATTATTTTTATTAAAAAGAACTATTAATAATAATAAAAAATAAAAAGTTTTATAATTAATATTTTTATTTTTTATTATTATTAAAAGCTTTATAATTAATATTAAAAAATAAAATAAAAATAAAAAAAAAAGGAACAATTAATAAAAACAAAATAAAAAGATTGATAAATAAAATATAAAAAATAAAATAGAAATAAAAAAAAAGAATTGATAATAAAAAATAAAAAATAAAAAATAAAAAATAAAAAATAAAAAATAAAAAATAAAAAATAAAAAATAAAAAATAAAAAATAAAAAATAAAAAATAAAAAATAAAAAATAAAAAATAAAAAATAAAAAATAAAAAATAAAAAATAAAAAATAAAAAATAAAAAATAAAAAATAAAAAATAAAAAATAAAAAAATAAAAAATAAAAAATAAAAAAATAAAAAATAAAAAATAAAAAAATAGATACCACCTAAAATCATCATAACTTTGTGCTACTTTTAACTCCCTTTTATTTAGATGTCCTCATCTTTTTTTTTCTTTTACTGGATTATTTATAAATATTTCTTTTATTAAAATATTCCTACAAACATCATAGCAACGATTGTTATGATCATAATGGGCGATGATTACTCATTATGCCTATCATAAAAAAAAAAAACTAATAAAACATAAAAAAATAAAAATTAAAAAATAAAAATAAAAAAAAAAAAACCACAAGTATTATATTGGAACCATCACTACTCTCAATGGTATAATCACTTACGTGGTGGAAATCACTTTATTATTACCTATTTTAATTATATTTTTATATTTTTATATTTTTATTATTTAATTATTAATATTTCCTTTAATAATATTTATTAATATTTATTATACTTTATATATAAAACTAAAATTTCTAATATATATTTAAATGTTTTAAAAAATAAAAAATAATAATATCTCTAATTTATAATAACAAAACTTTTTTCTTTAAAATCAACAAAAGAATAGAAATAACAATAATTGAATAGTAAGTCTTTTCTAATAGTTTATATTAAACATTTTTTTTAATATGTTTTAACTGTTTAAAATTAAAATAGTATAAAAAATTAATACTAATTACTTTACAGAATTATAATTTATTTTAATGAATGCTATATATCATTATTATTAATTTACTCTATAAAAATATGATTATTGAAAACATGGAATGTTGAATATAGATTCAACATTCCATGTTTTCAAAAATTTTCAATTTTATGATATATATGTTGTATAGAATGTTTATTTCTAAATAAAAACATAGTTTAACTTTATAACAAAGAAAAACAATTCAAGATTTACTTTTATTTTTTTATATATATTAATATAATATTATCCTATTTATAATTATGATGTAAAATAAGGACATAATTAAAATAGCTTTTCCTTTTAAGTCTTGTTATTAAATTCATTAACATATTATATATAGTTTAAATTTTAATATGAATTAAATATTTATTACTTTCTTATAAATATTTAATTATAAAAAATATTTTGTATTATAAAGTTATTAAATAATATATACATAGCTTTAAAATAAGCCAATGGATTATTATTTAAGATAGTAATGATATAGTTTATCTTTTTTACTAATATTGTAATTATTATATTATGTAATATAATAATTATAATGTTAAATTATATAATAAAAAAATACTATTATGAAGGGAAAAACATATTTAGTGTTTATTTTGTAAATCTTTTTTATTCAATTTTAATTAAGAAAATTTGTAAATCTTTTTTATTCAATTTTAATTAAGAAAAATTTATTATTTTTTAATGAAATTTTCATTTAAAACAACAATATCTATAAAAAAAAAATTAGTCATCTATTTTAAATCAATGCCTCAAAAGGAATTACTACTTTTATAAAAAATAATGAATAAAAATTTGAATAACTGTTCATATAAAACATATATTGAATATTTAATTAATTTTAATTCTAGTTCAATACTTTCAAGTCTAAATGCTATATATTATAGTGCTTCACTTCAGAAATTTATTTTAATAAGGTGAATATAGAAGAATATAGAATTATGAAAAAATTATCCATTTAACTATTTATATTTAATGTATATAATTATATATTTATATATATAAAAAAAAAGTTATGTTATTATATTTAATGTTTACGATTATTTATCCTATAAAAATCTTTTATTATTTTTGATTATGATATGTTTTAGGTAAAATTATATATATATATTTTTTATAATAATTATTATATAATAAAATACAAAAAAAATATATATATTTTTTACTTAAAACATAATTTAATAATAATTTTTTAAATAATGATAATTTCTTTATATCTTTTATTATTTAATTATCTGTAATATTCGTTTAAAATTATTGTATTTGTATTTATTTTAGTTTTAAATTTTTTTTTTTTTTATTTTTTATTTATTTATGATTAAGTTATAAATTTTTTTTTTTTTTTAATTGATTCAAATTATTATTAATTAAAAACTTTAAAATTGAATTTTTTTATATAAATAAGTAAAAAAAAATGTTTTTTTTTCTTAATATTTATGTTGTCAAAATATAGAAATAGTTTTTATATCTTTTAATTTCTACTTTAATAAAATTCAATAATACATTTCAGGTTAATTGGAAATATTTTGAAATTTAAAAATTTCAAAATTTTTTTAATTATAAAAAGTTCATTTTGAAACTGAATTTTTCAGTTTTTTATACTTATCAAAAGAAATTAAAGGAGAAAGGTAATTGATAAATGAAATAATGAATGAATCAACGAAAATTTTAACTTATATTATTATATAAGTTAAAATTTTCGTATATTATAGTAAAATATATTTAATGTTTTACTCATATTCACTAAAATCTTAATTCAAATTTAATCATCATAATTATAGGATTGATATATAAAATAGAAAGACATTGTATATAGCTTTAAATTTTGTAAATAATAGAATAGCCAAAACTAATCTAATATTTTGTAAATTTCAATTAAAATAATACCTACTGTATAAAAATTCGAATTAAATTTTGCTAAATTTAAAAAATAACCATCATTTATAAGAAATGGTGAATATAAAATATTTAAGTCTACCGTTGATGGTAGGCTTGTTGTCTGTACAAGCAGGTAAAATTATTTTTAAATACATAATGAATTGATTAAAATATTATAATAATGGTAATTATTTATTTGTTATCTATATATAATAATTGATTTACGTAGATTCATTTGAATGGAATGGTTCGACGATAGAAGGGACATGTAATTAAATATATATATATATATTATAAATTACTTATTTAAAAGGAATACTAAAGAAATAAACATTTATTATATCTCAAAAAATAATTTATAATTATTAATTATACTAGGTACAACTCCTGGTTATTACTATGCTACACCTAAAAGTCCAGCAACAGTCGGTAAAATGATTAAATGTACTTCAGAAGCGGGAATTGATGATGCAGAAGCAGGTATATATAGAATTAGTGGCATAAATTATTTATGTCCTACATCGACTACTTGTATTATTGAAAACACCACTGGAGGAAGTGAAAACTATATTGATAATGGAAATTTAAATAAAATCGGATACTATAAAATTAATAATAAATATTATATATGTAGTACGGATACCAGTGGTGCTATGATATCTAGTGGTAAAGTATGTGATCAAATCACACCATCTAGTTCTTCTTGTGGAGAAAGTACAATAGGTCAATTAGTACAAATTTCAAACAGTTCCTATGGTCTCTGTCTTGCAGAGTATCTTGATAAAAAGGAATATCCAGCTTTAGCATTTCCAAGTGAGGCTATCAGTGGTCCTATTCCACAATATTTTGTCAAACATGTTAAGAAAACAGAAGAAAATGTTAATACCGTTGTATTTAGTTTTGATGTTTCCACAAATTACTATGTTGTAAACCAAGTTTATCTTGGAGGAAGTTTAGGAGTAAGTGGTATTGTGTTTAAGGCCAATGGAGGAACTACTGGTCTTGAATGTGCTGAAGCTAAAACCGGTAAATACATTACAAGAAAGGAAGACTTTTGTGGAATTGGTTCTGGAAAATACTTTGAATGTACCAATGGTAAATGTACATCCTATGAACAATCTAAACCAGATATTCCGGAATTAAATGGTGAAAAGTGTACCTACGATTCTGAAAATACTAGATATAATGGAAATTGTGAGTGTATTTTATAATAAATAATTAAATATTATTTATAAAAATAAATTTTAGTTTATGAATTGATTTAATAAAATACATATTTATAATAAAATACATATTTATAATAAAATACATATTTATTATTATATAATAATTATTATTACATAAAATTATATTTATGGAAAACCTATTACTATAGGTGTAACTATAGGATCAAAAGATACGTCAAAACCATTCTACTTGATTGATGAAAGTAATAGTATTGTTGAAAATACCTCTAATAATAATAAAATTATTCAAATAAATTCAAGCGGAAATACACAAATTGAACATGCTGGTGTAGGTTATTTTCTTAATGCCGATGTTAACACTAATGAAAACTATCCATTGATTCTTTGTGAAGCGGATAATAATTGTGCATTAAGTACGGTTGAAGCACCAGGATATTACGTTAATATTGATGATAACACACCAAGCGCGTCTTCTATAGTATGTACCACAACAAAAAATTGTGTAGCATATACACCATGTAGTGATGTCGGATGTATTACTATATCAGGAAGTACAGTTAATCTTAAAGGTTCAATTGATTATCCTATGGACAGAAATGAAGGAGTTGATAAGCAATATTTATTATATGATGTTGAACCTTCAAAATTCCCAGGGGTAACAGTTGCAGGTAACTATGCCGTTCAAATGAAAATTGCCAAGAAAGAAAGTAATGATAAAGGGTATGGTACCGTTACTCTTAATGAATTAAAAACCACATGTACTGATACACCAGATAATGAAATTATAAAACATAATGGAAATTTCTATTATTGTGCTGGTGGAATTGAAGTTGAAATGAAAGATAGTGGAGCAAGATTTGCTATTTCAATTAATGGTGAATATAAAATTATCGATATTATGAAAACCGCTGCTATTGAAAAAGATTCTACTCTTGTTGATGCTTGTAAGTATTTATGAAAATTAAAAAAATAGAAATTTAAATTATAATATTATAAAAGTATTATTAAACAAATTTAAAATTAAAAAAAAAATTATATATATATATAAATAATAAAATGTTAATTTTATTATTAGATCTTGGTTATTACGTTGACAGAAGTTCTGGAGCGTCTGGCGTTGTTCATTGTGAAAAAAAAGATGCTGATGGTGCGGAACATCCCTCGGATTATATGGAATGTGCAGCTAAAACGGTTGATTATGTTGATAACTATGAAGTCTTTGTTAATAAGGAATTACGTTTCCCAGGTAGTAATGGTTCAGAACTCAATGCTAAATTGATTATTTGTAGTAACGATGAAGGTAATTGTAAGGTTCCAGAGGATAATGGTGGCTATCATAATCCATATATAAAAGAAAAGGAATTAATGGGAAATAGATTCTATATTAATCATCAAAACAGTGAAAAAACTCTTATTTATTGTAGTTCTATGACATATTGTTTTGAAATGAGTAGTTCCAGTAATCCAGAACTTGTTAAAGGAATATATATTAATGGTGTTGAAGATTTAGCCCTCATTAAATGTGTAGAAGATAAAACTACAAATAATGATGGGGAAGAGGAAATCAAAATTGTTTGTGATTCAATGGCTAGTGTAGAAAAATACGGTTACTATGTAAATTACAGAAACGATACTACAATTAGATGTGATCTTGAATCATGCATCTTAATCAGTTATGATAATCATAAACGAACATTTATTAACAGTGATAGTGAAAGTGATTATAGAATTATTAAATGTCAAAATGGAAATGAGTGTAAAGTAGTTGAAAAATCCCAAAATTATTATATTGATAGTAGTTCAAATTCCAATGCTTTAATAAGATGTAATACTTCTGATAATACTTGTACTAAGGTAACTGGTGGAAATCGTGATGTATATATTTCTGGTGATGGTGAGGATGTAATTATTTGTACCACTAATTCATGTAATTATCAAAATAGTGAAGCAACTAGTGCTGATGTAGATCAAACATATTATTTAAATGCTGATTCGTCTGCTGAAATTCCGCTGATTACAGCCGTTGAAGTTAAAGAAACGGCAGTCACACGAAAAAAAAGAGATCAAACATATAAATGGAGTGCCCCTGAAGAAAAACCAAAATCCAATAGTGTATTTATTAATAAAAATGCAATATCTGAAAAATATGGTATTATTTATTGTACATCCGAAACTCAATGTAACGAAATAGAAACATTCGATACCGAATATATAGATATTATTACTCCTAAAGTTATATATTTCGACGGATTAAATAATGAATGGAAACAAAACATTAATTATTTAACTTCTAACTCTTTAGATTCAACTTATATTTTCCTTGTTAATAAATTAAATGCTGAAATTATTAAAACTGGAGGATCCAATTCTTCATTAGTGAGTTGTAAAAAAGAAAACAATGCTTGGTCATGTGAATATTTAACTTCAGGAATTCTTAATTATTATGTATATAAGTATTCAGGTGATAAATTAATTACCTATAGTAATAACGACTTTACTATTTCCAGTACAATGGATAATGGATATTATTTAAATAGTGAAAACATAATAAAATGCACATCAGATACATGTGCAATTTACTTAGGAGTTGAAAGTTGTACACCAGAAAATGTTGGTGCTATAATATCCACCAGTAATGAATTATGTGTAGGATATGATTCGACTGCAACCAATGATAACGACAAACCAAAAACAGTATCTATCAACGATAATCAAAAGTATTTAATTGATTCAAAAAAATTCCCCGGCTATTCAAATGTTATTAGTAATGGCTCAATATTGATTAATGTTAGTGATAATAAAATTTTACAAGTAAAACCAAATAATGATGAATATTACCTTATATCCTCTGACTATACCATCATTGGAGCAGCTGATACCGAAGGTACAGTGTATAAATGTGAAAAAGCTTCAGGATCTAATCCACCAATTTGTACAAAACAGAGTCAAACAGACACGAAGTATTATCCAAATTCAGATAGTTCATCAATGAAGAATTACCCTAACATTAAATGTGAAAAGATAAAGGACGAAGAAAACAGTACAGAAACTGTCACAAAATACAAAATTCCTTGTACACTCTCAAGAAAGAGTGGTGATGAAGTCTATTGTTTGAAAGCCAATAACAATAACAGACTTAGTTCCTGTATCGGAAATTGTGGAGTTAATGCAACCTGTTATGATATAACTAACACTATAGGATACTATCTTCCATACCAAAAGAGCAATTTAATTGAATGTAGTAGTAATTGTAAGAACTATACAGTCTCTGCAGGATATTATGCTAGTGCAGATATTTCAAAGTCACTCATACTATGTAAAAAGTCGGTAGACGGTTTTCGTTGTGACTATGAAGATGATGTGAATGATGGATATTTCATTGGAGAAAAAAGTAGTAGCCTTGTTAAATGTAAAGATAATGTATGTTCGAAAGTTACGATTAATGCAAGCAATTTAGGATATTATGTTAGTGGTGAAAGTGGTAATGCATTAATTAATTGTATATCAGAAAATAATGTTATTAAATGTGTTGCCGATTCTAAACCAGTATTAGGATGGTATTTAAATGCAGCTGTATCTGGAAATAGTTCAAATGAGAAATATTTGATCAAATGTGTTTCGGATAATAGCGGTAAAATTACTTGTAAAGAAATGGAAGTACCGAATAAAGGCTTTTTCATTAGTGCTTTCGATTCATCAAAATTAATTAATTGCGAAGACTCAAGTTGCAGTAGCATAAATTTATATAATGGATATTACGTTAACGGAGAAACAAATCAATTAATTTATTGCATTAATAATGTATGCACTGAAGAAAACGGAAAAGGATGGTATAAAAGCATTTATTATGATAATGTAATATACTGCAATAATGGTTGTAAGAAGCTGGACGTAAATAATATTAATAAAAATGGATACTACATTAATTCAGATAGTAGATCTCCTAAATATCCGTTATTAGAAATTAGATATTCAAATTTAATATATGAAAAAAGTAACTATTATAATGGATGGTATTTGAATGCAGATACTAATGATAGTAATATGATAATCGAATGTAATTCAAACGGTATTGTTCCAATTTGTAATGGAAAGACACTTGGAAGTGGTACAGATTGTTCTTCAAGTAATAATGGCAAATTTATTAATGATAACGGTGAAATTAAGTGGTGTATTAATGAAGAAAAAGTGAATTTAGTTTCTAATGGACCAACAGTAATTGCTAAAATTACTGGTCGTAATTTTATACCATGGATATCCGATGCAAGCGGCTTTGTTATTTTTTCCGTGGGTAGTAAATTCATAATACAAAAAAAGATTGATGGTTACTATTATGACGATAAAAATAGTGAACTTTACTATTGTAGTGGTAGTGGTTCAGGAATTTGTAATAAAATTGAAAAAGGTAATATTACACCAGGATATTATATAAATTATACCGAAAAGACAATTATTAGATGTGGTAGATATGATGATAAACTATGTGAAACGTTTAGTTCAGGATTATCTTGTACAGAATATAATGTTGCCTTTCGCAGTAATGATATTGTATTATGTACAAATGGAGGCTATGTCACTATGGAAAATATAAATATCGAAAATATCTACGCATTAGATATTAAATATAAAAGTGGAAATCCAACTTTCCCAAAGAAGAGTGATAGTAAATACACAAGATATATATTGGCGGATGTTAATAAGTATTATGTAAAATATAATGAAGCTATTGAAGAAGTTTCGGAATGTCCTGAAAATTCAAATACCGATGAAAAGAATGATAAAATAGTGTGTATGACGACTGGTACTAATCCTAAATTAGTTCAAGTTAACAACCTTGATAAGACTATTGGATTATCAAGTAGCACCATTTATTATGTAAGTAAAAATGATGAATTAAAGAATATTGAATATGACGCAGATACAAATAATGGATACTTTGAATATAAGGGAAATGACCTATCAAACTCAAATATATTGAGTACAGTGTATATCAAGAAAACCGATAAAAATAAAGTTGAATTTAAATATGTTTGTCCAATCGGTGGAATATGTGTTAGGAAAGAAAAAGCTGAGGAACCGGTACTTGGTTTCCAATTTGAAAATGGTATTTTAAAGATGCAAAAAAGAAACGGTAAATCAAATGAAGTCACTGAAAAAATTATGCCTGGTATATATATTAAATATGATGGAACGAGCACGAATAGAAATGAAGTTATTAATTGCTATCTTACTTCAAATGGAGTTAAATGTGAGAATATTAATAAGACTTCATCTGGAATTTCCTATGATGGTAAAAATATTAGTGCCGATGGTGTTACCAGTAACAAATTATTCTCGAAATTTGTTATAAAGAAGTCAGTAAATAAGAGAGACAATAATAATGAAAGTAATGTTCTAATAATTAAAGAATTAACAGCAACGTCTTATAATGAGGCAGAATTTACATCAACAACTAATATTTTCTTAAATGGCGACCTTAAAAAGATTACAAATGATATCATTGCCACTCAAGATGAAACAAAAGTCACAGGTTACATTTGTAACAATATTGGTGAATGTAAAAAGATAGAAAATTCTGGAAATAAAAAGTATTTACTTAACACTGCTCAAGAGGGAAGTATAATAAATGCAGTAGTAGTCTGTGGTAATCATGGAACTGAAGGTGATAAATGTAAGTTTATTAATGCTCAAGAGGGAGCTATTTATGAAAATTACGCAGCCACTGGTGTAAATGATGCTTTAATTACATGTACTTCTTCTGGATGTAAAACGGAACCAGCCTTATCATCAGGTGAATTACCACAATGCGAATATAGTTCATTAACTAGAGATATTGTAAAAGATGAATTTGGTAGTTGTATTCGTGCTGATACACAAAAATCATTAGGTGTTAATCAACATTGTATACTTAATGGATTAATTTATATGTATGATGGTAGTGTCTGTAGTACTATTATAAGAAGTGAAACAATTGGTATGAAATTATTCGATGCAACATTAAGAGAATTAACTATTTCTAAGATTGTAGAAAATCACTATGGTGCAACATTATATAATTGTCCAAGATCAAATGGAGGATGCTATGTAACATCTGGTTATATTGCAAGTACAGCACAAAGTGCAGCAGGATATTCCATATGTAATAGTAAGAATGGTTGTACTTATATTTCATCGTCTGAATTAACAAACTCATGTTCGGAAGCAGGAGAAGGAGGCTTAATTTTAGATAATAAGTATATTAAATTATGCAAAAATGGTGGAAGGGATATAAGTACTAATACCGCTGGTTATTATCCTGTTAATATAAGTGTTAATGATAATTTCCCAGATAGTAAATTTGGCGATAAATTATTAATTAATGTCGATATAAATAATAATATGGCTGTTTATTCTATGGTATTAACTGATGGTTATCTTCTACTAGATATCAATAGTAAAATTCTTAGGGGTGAAGCATTAGCAATTAGTAGTGGTAATATTTATCCTTCTACTACTCCATGTACTATGGATAAATGTTCATTATATATTTGTGAAAGCGACAATAGAAAATGCGAAATTGTAGCAGAAGCAGAAAAACAATATGGTTATTATACCTCTACTTCCTATTCTAAAGATTTAATAACATGCACTAAAAATGCAAGTAAAAATTTAGTTGAATGTAAATTAACTAGAGATGCCATATATGTTGTAAATATTATTGACAGAAATATTATTGACACTATTATTAAAGATAGTATAAATTCAGCGTCCATTTCATTCAGTTCAAATGATAATAATAAATATTTCTCAATCACTACAGGATTCCCAGGATTCAGTGATAGTACCGCTTCAAATGCAGTTAAACTTAGTATTATTGCTGAAGCTAAAAAGTATAGTATTACTCCTTTGAAGACTGATAATTACGTATTATTAAATAGTTACGAAAACAGATTAGCGATTAAAACTGAAAGTCGTGAAATAAAAAATATTTATCTCTGTAATTCTTCAGTAGGAAAATGTGTGAAAAATGATGTTGAAGATGGATGGTATATTAGTGGACAAAGTGGTTACGAAGGAATACGTTGTGAGAATGGAAGTTGCGTCATGAAAGAAACTTTAAATAAATCATGTAGTGGTGAAGGTGACTTTATCATTAAGGAAAATGTATATCAATACTGTGTAATTAAAAACAAAAGTATTACTTCTATTAAAATTACAGAAAATGTAGGTAAAATATTACAATTGACTAGTAAGGATAAAAAATTAGTATTCCCCAATAATAAAACATTTACTGTTGTATATAGTAATTCGGTTAAGGGTATTGGTTACAGTAGTAGTGAAAGTGTAGATACACCAAATGGTCTCACTCTCTGTACTACCGTTAATACATCTGGAAATGGAAATTGTGTAAAGGAAAATGGAAATCAATTACTTAGTGGAGAGTACTGTTTGTACGGAACTAAGATTTATTCTAACGTAACAGAAGCTTCTGTTTCAAAATGTAAGCAACAGTTCACAGAGGGAGTTTCTGTAGAAGTATTTTATGGAACTAAGAAAGCAAGTGCTACAGAAATAGAGAATCCTGGTACTCAAATGTTCTACTGTAAAAATGGAGAATGTAGAGTAACTACAGGATACAAAAAGATAAGTAGTTATTACAGATGTGATTACTCCAAATGTACGAAGACAAATGGAAGTACCGGATATGAAAATGGTGATTTAAAATCAAGTAAATTAGTTACTGCTGATGGTGAAAAATCCTTCGCTAAGGATACATACTTCTATATTAACGGAAGTAACAATTTCCCAGGAACTGAAACTTATCAGTCATTTATTGTTGAAGTTGGTGCGGATTACGCTGTACCATTTATTGGAAATGGATATTACTTATTCAGTAGTGCTGGTGCAATGTTAACGAAGGATCCAAAGGAAGAAGGATATGTCACTACTGCAAAGACAGGTAATAAGTTGTATCTTTGTAGTAATACCGACAATAATTGTGTTCTTCAACAAAATACCAATAATATAATAGAAAATATATTCTATTCAAATGCTGGAATAAGCGATTCTAAAAAGAAGAGTATTATTGGATGTTATAACACAGGTGATAAGAAAAGTAACTGTGTAATCGCCGAAGATGCTGTAATATTTGAAGAAACATATAATAAATGTGAATTTACTGGAAAGTTGGTTCGTACTACATCGAAAGCTGATAGTGAAGGTAAAGTAACTTATGGAGACTATAAATTGTGTACAGCAAGAAACGGAACCCCTGTTGCTATAGGAGATGCTGCTGGAAAACCAAAGTATTATATGTTGAATATGAAAAAGAATGATACTTTTGCAGGTATTGACTTAACAGGTGATAAGGTTGATGAGAATTACAGCAGAAACATTTTAATTGAAATTACTGATAATAAATTAAGCCAATATGAAAAAGAAGGATATATTCTTTACAATGCTTCCGCAAATGAAATAATTGATAGTGTTGGAAGTACTAAAGGAGTACTTTATTATTGTGCTAGGTCAGAGAATTTCAAAGGAGCTGGTAAATATTCCTATGAATGTAAAGTTGAAAGTAATATAAATAATGGCTGGTACTTTAATAGCCTTTACACTCAAGACAAACGTTTGATAAAGTGTGTTGATGGAGTTTGCTACTTATCTGAAATAAAGGAAAGTAATAAATGTCAATACAGTGGATCTATTATTTACAATGGAGGATTTAAGATATGCCAAACAACTGATAAATTAATTGATATTTCTAGTATTAATAATAAAAATACCGTAGAAATTATAATGAATATCGAAATGATGACTGAATTCCCAGGAATGAAAACTAACCATACTGATATTTTGTTATCCATAATGCCAAATAAGGCATATCAAGTTAAACTTAAGACTAATGTAGTTGTAAGAGAAGATAATACTATTGTTTCAGGAGTAAAAGGTGATTTATATGAATGTAGTGTGGATGGTAGTTGTTTAATGAATGTTGTACCAAAAGATAACTATTATATTAAGAGTAATAGTACTGGATATGACGTAGAATTGGTCAAATGTGAAAATCGTAAATGTATTGTTGTAAAAGACGAGTTGGGAGAAGGAAAAGGAATTAAGGAAGGATTCCGCGTTGGTGTTAATAAGAAAACTCCATTAATTCAATGTACTCAAAATGGAATTCAGGTTGAAGATAAAAAGTTCATTCAATATGATATTTCAACTTGTGTTGAGAAGGAGTATAAGGAAGGATGGTATATTAACTCTGGAAGCGATAGTGACACAAAGCCGTTGATTGAATGTACTAAAGAATCTGGATGTATCACTAAAAAACCAACTAAAGATGGATGGTATTTGAATGCTGGAGCTAATAATATTTATTCAGTTATGACTAAAAATAACTCTACCGTTTATCCCATCATTCGTTGTGAAGGTGGAAATTGTAATTACTACAAGGAAGAATTAGCAAAAGAGTGTACCAAGGGAGGTGAAGTTATAATGCCATCCAATGGTAATTATAAGGTTTGTAAATCTGTAGGTAAAAGTCTTGATTTCAGTAAATCTAATACTGTTGAATTAATTAATAACGAAGGTAATTTCCCAGGTAGTTCTGGAAATATTATGGTAGTACCAAGTTCAACTAATATTGTAATTGCTAATGATGGATATTATTACAAAGATACCTTATACGAATGTCGTGGTAGCTGCACAGCTTATAATACTGATGATAAGGATGGAAAGATGTATTATGATGAAATTAGTGGAAACTTAATGGTTGGAAGCTGTAATGGAGGTATATGTTCCTGGACAGCAAATAAAATAGAAGGAAACGTATTCTTAGATGACAGAAATATTTTGGTTACTAACCAAAGCAATAGTGTTAGTAAAATATATGAATGTACTAAAAATGCAAATAAGATTCTTACATGTATAGAAGTATTAGAAAATAATAGTAGAGGTTACTTTATTAATAATGAAATAAAAGATGAAAATGGTAAGTCACAATCTCTAATTTACTTATGCACAGGAAATGATTGTCAAGTAGTAGATACAATACCAAAATGTACCGAGTTAAGTTATAAAAAGAATTATTGTTATATTAGTTACTACGATGAACCAAACTCTGAAGATTATGTATCCAGTGAACCAGTAATAAATGCTGGAGAAATTTGCGTATCTAACATTAATACTAATTCCCAGAAGTACTATTTCGCCATTAAGGAGATAAATACTGGTACAGATCAAATTAACTGTATTAGTATGCCATCAGATGCTAGTGAAAGTTATTATCAAGTTGGAAATGTCATATATTCCCAAAATAAATACAATGTAAGAAGAATTAATTATAGTTACTCTTTAATTAATGGATTAGATAGTAATTCGGTAATTAAGGATTCTACTATAACTAATGAAATCAACGGAATACTAGTTGAAGATCATGAAAACTTTGTTAACTGCTCCAGTGGTAAATGTGAAGTTAATAAAATGTTAAGTTGTACTTACAATTTCCAAACTGAAAAATGTAGTATCAGTAGTGGAAATGTTAATGCTGGTCAAATTTGCAAGTCTGCTGAAGGAAATATATACTTTGCTTTAGAAAAATTATCAAGTAATGGAGGAAGATGTGTTAATCATAGCACTAGCTGGAGTTACTCTGAAGGTAGTGACACAGTTTATCCAAATTATTCTAATGGACAAAATGTTAGTAACGAAAAATATGAAAACACGTATTTCGTTGTTGATTCTAAGATATATATGATTGAATATGATAATGATATTTACGCCTTGGGAGAGGGTATTTACATAATTGATGAAGCTAATAAAAGGGTAAACATATATAAAGAGGTTGATATTTCTAAAGAATCAAAGTTTACTATGTATGTTTGTACTAGTGCAGGATGTAAAGTTAAGAACAATTGTGCGTCAGGTATTAATTACGAATATATGTTCGACAGGAGTACTGGCACTGTTATTAGTTGTGATCCAAAGTCTAATAAAGTCAAAAATATTTATTCTGATGGATACTATCTTAACGGACCATGGGAAAATTTAATAAAATGTACTAACGGCAACTGTGTAAACTACGATAATAAGATTGGTAGAGAAGGTTATTATCTTGATCAAGGAAATCAAGAAAAAATAATTAAATGTATTCGTGAAGACGAAAAATTCAAATGTACATTGGAAGATGCCATTCAATGTACATATAATTCTAAAGAAGGTGTCTGCGCAAGTACTGTAGACCTTTTAAGAAATAGTTATTGTCTTTATGTTGTGAAAGATAAGAAGGGAGTCATAATTGGAACTCCAAAGATGTTATATATAGAAAATTACATTAAAGCCAAAGATATTGGTAAATGTATTAGTAATGAAGGAGAAGATACATTCTATTATCATTACCGAAAGTCGAAGTTCTTAGGTAATAACGAAAGAGATGAAATAATACAATATTCAAGAAACGCTATTTCCAATATCTACGAAAAAGAATATGGCTATTATATTATTAGTACTGAAAATAGAAAAGGACTTACTGAAGACACAAAATTAAATAGATCTAGATTGTATGAATGTACTTCCTCCGGATGTATAGAAATTCGGGATCCTATTGATGAGCGTATATACGTAAATAAGGCTTCTATGGAAAAGATGGTTCGCTATAATGGTAAAAGTAAGACATGGGAAATATTAAAGCGTCGTTGCAAACAGAACAAAGTAAATACAGCTCAATGCGAGTTGCCAGCCTCTAACTTTAAGAGTGGTGATATTTTATATATGTTCGAAGACGGAGATATTAATCCAGTCTTTAAGGCTTCAAAGTACGATTTAAATACAAAGAATACTTTAATTGACGATAATAATGATTTTGTTGATCCAAAGAAATACCAATATTTCAATACTGAAGGAAAAATGTATGTATTTAACAAAAACAAACAGTACTTTGATATTGTTGATGAAGAAGGATATTACATGTTCAAGACCTCAACATACTATCACAATTTAGAACCATATAGAAGTACAGTAAATACTACTAATACAGCTGCTTTAAAGGTGTATCGTAAAAGTGATAAGTGGTATCCAATGGAAGAATTTGGTAATACCTACACTGAAGGATATTATCTTAATAAAGCCGATATTGAAGGTGATGGAATTGCCATTGAAGTAATGAATATACCATTAAAATCTGATGATATTGATGGTGAAAGTGAGGAAGAAAAGAAGATCAGAGAACAAAATAGTAAAGTAAAGAAATTTAAGGCGGTTATTAATAAATGTACCAGCACTAAAAAGAATATCTGTAATCCAAAAATAGAAGGACAAAGCATTAATAAAGGAAGTGTTTGTGTTGTTACTGAAGGTGATAGTAAAGGACTATATCTTGCAATTGATAACATTACAAAAGCATCATCTGCAGTCAATTGTATCAGATACGATGGAGAAAATACTTATCACTTCATTAATAATAATGTTATATACGCCAGTCAACCAAGGGAAAAATTAATCATTGAAGTACAAAAAAATAAGATTATTCCATTTACAAGTGAAACCAATATGGGCTATTACATTATTGAAAAGAATGAGAAGAAATTATTGAACTCAAACAATGCTATTGATGCTAATGCCTACAATTGTGGATGGTATTATGACCTATTCACTGAAGGTGAAAAAGCAGGAGAAGAAAACCCAGAAACAAAGAGATATGAATGTAACTCAGAAACAATTTACAATCGTTACATTCGTAGTAAGAATGGTGATGTCATATTTGGAAAGTCTACAACAAAGTGGTATAAGGAAAGTAAGAAGGGATACTATTTCTTCAATGATAAGTATTTAGCTGCAACTATTACTAAAGATGAAGACGATAAGGATGTGCCTGATACTATTACATACAGCAATAATGTAAGTAATAGTGGTACATATCTTAATAGTGCCTTAATAGGAAATAAGAATATTATTGTAGAAAATGACAATGGTAAGCAAACCATCAAGACGGAATACAAGACTTGTGTTGTTTCCGGAGAATCTTGTAGGTCCTCCGTTACTACTAATGAGTTATCTAACGGAGAAGTTTGTCTTGGTAGTTCCAAAAATAATTTATATATTGTTGAAGTTATTGAGCAAGATGATGGTACAAAGAAGAGATTCTGTTACACTGGTAGTGATAAATTAAAGTATAGATATGTTAATAATATGTTATACAGATTAGATGGATTGTCAGTGCAAGAAGTTAGCAGAGGTTATTATGTATTAAACAAGAATTGGGAAGAATACAGTAGTACTTATCCTGAAGTTCCAAATGCCATATTCTATTGTGATGGAAGATGTGAAAAGATAACAAGCGTTGAAATTGATTCCGAAGTATTGATCAATGAAGCAGGAACTGGAAATAACAAGCTATTGAGATATTTCCCAGCTACCGGTAAGCTAGTTAATGTATATGAACCAGGCTATTATTTATTGAATAGTAAGAGTGGAGTTACTAAGGAATCTGGAGCAAATGATTACAATGGCAATATGTACTACTTGAATGATAATGGCGTTTTATCAACTATTCCAAATTCATTTGGATATAGCAATATATATATTAATAAGGCCAAAACTGGTTCACTAACTAGATTCTATTCTGAATTTGAAAATTCAAAGGTTTCATACAATGTTAAGACTGGACTTCTCGAATATGAAGGAAAGGCAAATGATGGGGATGAAATCGTTTTAGTATATATTGATGGTTTATTATACAAACAATTACCTTATTCCTTTGAAGTTGTGGAGGAAGGTGTATATGCTATTAAAGATAATTTACCATTCACGGAAACTGTATGGACTGAATTGAATTCTAGTAATAATGAAATTTGTTACTATAAGAATGGTTCATGTAATGATGCTAAGTTAAATGAAATTATGAAGCAAAAATACACCATTAATAATGCTACTAAAAATCCATCTGTCATTGAACACGGTGAAAATGGATGGAGAATGGTAAATACTGATGGTGTTTACTTCTTCTTTGAAGACGGATATTCTATCACTACTACTGACCGTAGAATTGACCGTGTGTTTGAAGTATTAGATGGACAATCTGTAGAAATTACAGAGGACGAAAATAGATTAGGTTATTATCAATTTAATGGAATTATGATTGAAAGTAACACTGAAAAAGGATGGGAAGATGGTGTAGTGTATATTGAAACCGTTGAACAAGAAGATAAGAGAAAGTGCACCTCTTATGAATTTGGTGAAATCATTGGAAATGATAAATTCTGTTTCAATAATGATTTAGGTATTTGTCTTCCAAAGACTGATATTTCTAATGAAAGTGTTAATATAAACAATTGTATATTTAGTAGTGATGGTGCTGTTTACTACTTCCTTATTGATGATAAACTTTATAGCATAAGTGGACAGGCTATGAAGCTCATCAAAAAGTCTGGTTTATACATTGTTAATAGTAGTAAGAAGATTTATGAGGATAAATTAGAAAACAAGGCTACAGCTTATGCCTGTGAAAATGGAAAGTGTGAAGTGGCTACTAGCTTATCTACAGGATATTATTTGAATATGGCCAATGGAGCTATTGAAGAGCCAGCTATTCTTTATTATGATAATTCTAGTAAGACATGGCGTATGACTACAAATAATGGATTCTATTTCTTTAATAGTAATGGATATGCTGTAAGTGATAATGAAGTTGTAAAATACGCATTTGCCATATCAGAAAATGGAAATGAAATTGACAATATTATAAATGCTACTGAGGTAGGTATATATATCAACCAAAGTAGTGGAGACGAGAGTATCATAGTTGAAAACAAAGGAAAATGGGAAAAAGCTAAGAAGATTCCATCTTGTAAAATTTCATCTGATGGAGTTGTTAAATCTTCTGAACTAATGAAAGTAGGTGATATCTGTCTCGATGAAAAGAAATTAGTCTTCATTAGTGGATCCAGCAATGGATCAAAGAGAGAAGAAGAATACAGTTATGAAGGTGTTACTGCCGTTGACGATGAAATCAAATACAGCTATGACTCTACTAACAATGCTATTGTTAAATTGGAAGAAGGAAACATGGTAAAATTAAATGTATCTGGATATGTCATAATAGAAAAGGGTACCTCATTACCAATTGAAAAATTGTCTGAAGCTAATGTTTATAAATGTAGCAGTGGAAAGTGTGATGTTGTAGATATGCAAAATGTCGAAGCTGGAACTCTTTATGTAAATTCTATTTCTGAGGAAACACCTCTTGTGAAGTACGAAGGTGAAGGACAATGGAATATTGTCACCGAAGAAGGATACTACTTCTTCGATAGCGATTCTATAGCTGTAAAAGAAAATGCCATTGTTGGAAGTGCCATAGAAATTACCGTTGATGGTAATGAGCAAATAGTCCAACGTGATATTAGTGCCTCTAAGGAGTTAGGTTTCTATTTCAATAAAGCAAGCAATAATAAAGTTTTAATAAGTAATGATGAAGACTTTTGGTCTAAAGGAACATCCCTCCATACCTGTAATATTGTTGAAGTTGAAGGTGGATTCAGCTGTAAAACATTGAAGGATACTCTTGATGTTGGTGACTACTGTTATGATGGAGAAAAATTCTTCTTATTAATTGGTGAAGCTGCCCCAGATACAGAAGAAATCAACTGTATTGCTGGTAGTAATGATGAACCATTATATGTTACTCCAGATGTTGTAAAAACTATTAATAGTATTGATGTTGGAAGTAAGTTAGTACGTTTGAATGATGATAGTATTAAGGTAGTTTCTCCTGGTTATTACATCTTGAATGTCAATGGTACTCTCATTGATAATAATGGCGAAAAGGGAGAGGTTCAAATGACGATTTACAAATGTGATGAAAACGATTGTGAAAAGGAGGAAGAAATGGAAAAGAATGTAAAGTTCTTGACTGAATCGGGAGAAATATTTGAAATTGATGAAGAAGGTGTACTTGGCAAGGTTAATAATGAAGGTATATACTTCTTCAATGAAGAAGGTAAGGCCTGTAGTACAGCTGATGATGAAGTTAGTACTATAATTAGAATTAACAACGAAGGATTAAAACAAAAGGTTGATTTGGATGAAATGAGTGTTGGTACCTATATTAATAATGCTAATAACCAATCTGTTGGTGTATACGATGGAAAGGAATGGACCATTGAAGAAAGTGAATGTAAGTATGATGCTGAAAAGAAGAGTTGCTCCTCTGAAAGTAAGAACTTGGAAGTAGGAAGTTACTGTGTTGTTGAAGGAAATATTTATGTAGTAAGCGAAATTGACATCGAAACTGAATTGACTATCTGTATTCCAGGTAATGACGATGTTCCAATTTACTACATGAACGATGACACACTTGTAGCTATCAAGAATAAGAGTATTAGCGTTATAGAAAATGATGGATATTACGCAATTAATATTAAGACCAGAGAAGGAATTAAGTCTGAAATACCAGTTCAAGGTGTTTTCATTAGATGTGAATCTAATGGTGAATGCTCTAGTGTAAAACCAGAAAAGAATAGTAGTTATCTTAATAAGGCCGTGGTTGATAGCAACATTGTGAAATTCAATGAAAAGGCTAGTCTTAAACAAATAAAAACAATTGAAACTCATTGTAAGATCGATGGTAATTCATGTAGTGCTGATGAAGGTGAATTAGTTGCTGGAGATCTCTGTGTAGCTGATAGTAACCTCTACCTTGTGAAGGGAGAAGGACAATGTGTTATGGCTGAAAAGTTTGTTGAACGTTACCAATTCGTTAGTAACAAAATTTATATGCTAGGAGAAGATATTGTTGTACAAAAGTTTGATGGTTACTACTTTATAAATAGTGACAATCGTGTCATTGGAAGTGTTGAAGACTATGCTAATCCGGATACTGTTGCATACATGTGTAGTACTAAGGGTGATTGTTACATTGTTGATCCTGTAGAGGTTCGTTACTTCAAGGATTACACCACTGAGGTTGACGGTAAATTCAAGGTAGTAAGATTTGATCCTTCGAAGAAGACTAAACGTCAAGAACAAGGTAGTAGTGGATATGAAGCTATAACTGAAGGAGGTATCTACAAATTGGATGATGGTAGCTACGTCGAATGCGAAGTTGAAAATAACGATGATGTAAACTGTAAAGATATTGAAAATATCGGAACCAAGGAAACCATTGATGGTGAATTGCTTACCTGTACTAAGAATGACGATAATGAGGTTGAATGTGTCCAAGCCACAGAAGGCGGTTACTATTTCATTGGTGATACCTTAAAAGAATGTAGCTCTATCGATGGTGTAAAATTAGAATGTACTGAAGTTAAGAAAGAGGGTTACTTCCTTGCTGATAATAAGAGTGAACTCTATGAATGTAACAAGAAGGTTGAAGAAGATGAAGAAATGGTAGATATCAGTAGAATTTTGAATGACTTACTGGGTATAACTGAAAATAATGAAAGTACTGAAATTATTGAAGAATTAAATGGTGAAAACGAAGAAATAGAAATCGTAAATAAAAAACGTGAAGGTGAGAATACCGAAGAAGGAGACCAAGTAGAAGAAAATGAAAATGATAATGCTGAAAACGGTGAAAATGATGAAGAACAAAAAGAAGAAGGTGAAAATGAAGACGAAGAAAAATCAATTGGACCAGTTGAAGTTACATGTAAGGTCATTGAATGTACAGATGGTGCTACTGTTAACAGTCCAGGAGAAAATGGTGAAGAACTCTATGTCTGCAAGAAGATTGAGAAACCTGAAAAAGAAGAAACAAATGATAATGAAAATGATGAAGAAAAAGAAGGTGAAGAGAAAGAAGAAGACATCGAAGAAGAAATCAATAGATGGATAGTAAATGAAAAATGCATGAGTGGTAACTACATTAAGATAAGTGATACTACTGTTGAATGTGAAGATCCAAAAGATAGCATAAAGGAAGAAAACATTGAGAAACCAAATGAATCTCATATCTCAACTGAAAGAAAAGAACCAAAGACTACCACAACAAAAAGTAGCACATATACTACTACATATACTACTACAACAGAAGTTGAAGAAGCAACTACAACAAGTAGTTCATCTCCATCTAAATCAAATACCACCACCAAAAAAGCAACTAGCGCTAAACCTAGAAACACAACAACTACAAAAGCTGTTGAAACCACTACGACAAAAACAACCACTACAACGACTAAACCTGCTGCTACTACTACAACAGCAACTGGTGGAACTGTTAAAATGAGACCTATTCCTTCAATGGTATTGTACTTTGTATTGCTTGTGTTTGCCTATCTACTTCATCATTAAATGAATATAAAAGAAATATAAAAATGTTTATTTTTTATCCTTTTTATTTTTATTTTAATTAATTATTATCAAATATTTATATAATATACCATAAGTATAATATTTTTATCAATAGATGTAGTCTTTATTTTATATATAAAAAAAAGTAAAATATGATAAAGTTTAAAATATATCATTTAAAATATATAACTTATATATATATATATACCTAATTAAATATTATACCAAAAATTTGAAATTAGTAATTATAGTTATTGCTTATTAATGAGTTGTATATAATAATAATTTATTAATTATTTATTAATATTTTAAAAAAGAATTAAAAGATTAACAATTAAAGAATTAAAATTTGAAAATAATTTTGAAAAATATAATAGTAATAAATATTTAATTTTAAATGATTATTATCAAAAGAGAATATATTGCCTACATATTTAAAAAGTATGTAAAAATTTTATTTAATATTAAAATTATATATATAATAACAATAGTAAATTGGTATTATATATAATAGCAAATGCAAAATAAATAAAAAATATTATTTAAAAATATATAATAATATACTTAATTTTTTTGTGTCAAATGAGATATAAAGATACTACATATATGATATTTAAATAATTTAAATGATTTAAATAAAAATTCTACTTATTATTTATATTATTATAATATTGTTTTTATAATTTTATTATATCCTTTTTTTTTACAACTTATTACAAATATTATTATTATAAAATTCTTTTTATTACTTATAATAATAAGTAAATAAAATAAAGTAACAATATTATATAGTATTATTTTTTTTTTATTTTACTACTTTCTACTACTATTATACTTTTTTTTTATATCATTCTCTTTTCTTTTTACTACTTTATACTATTAAAAAATTTTTATAATTATTAATTATATTTGTAATATAATTTAAAGAATTTTTATTTAAACAATTATGTAAAAAATATAAACATTGATCCTTCGATAGTACTTATTTTATTTTGTTTTATTGTATTATTATATATGAATTTTATCTAATGTTAAAGTATTATCCTTTCTTTTTTAATAATTGCATGTACTATTTTTATAAACTCCTTTAAATTATAAATTTTCCTGATTTATAGAATGAATGTATTGATATAAAACAAATAGGTGCAAGCAACATATTCTGTATATTTAATAATAATTATTAAATATTAAATTTAATATTATTTCTTTTGTCAATAATAATATTTGAAATAATTTCTTATTCATATATTATTCAATATTCATATATATATTATTCATTATAATATTAAATATATTAAATATATTAAATTAAATAGTTAATTTCTTTTAAATATATATAATAAGAATATTATTATATATATAACTTAAATATTCTTATTTATTTTAAAGTTATATTAAAAATACATAATACTTCTATATATTATAATATAATGAAATAGTTTTAATTATTTTAATTATAATTAAATATATATAGTTGATATAATTTATTATATTCATATTTATTATATAATTATATTCTTATATATTTAACTTTATTATTCTTATTTTCATTTTTAAGAATTATACCCCAATGATGGAACCGAAGCTGTATGGTTTCTGAGGGGGTTCAGCAATTAGTATTATAATAAAATTTAAATTACTTTTCAATTTTTAATGCAATCTTTATTTTTTATATAAATCTTAACTGTATTTTTAAATCAATTTTTCAACCAAAAGAAATTTTTACACTATACTACTAACAATATTGTTTTTATTTTTTTTTCTCCTTTATTTCTAAAGTTTTTCTATTCTATATATTTATATATATTATATATATATATATTTTTTTCTATCTTTATATATTTTACTTTATATTTTTATATAAATTTTTACTTTAGGTTTTTAATTTTCATATCCTTTTAAAATATTTTTTATTTTTTACTTAAAAAAAATATATTATTTTACATTATATTTTATTGAATAAATAATTTTTCCACTAACTATTGTTTTTTAATATATCTTAGGAAATTCAATTCATGTGAAACAATTAACTTTTATATTCAGTAAATTTAAATGTTAATATTTTATATATAATTCTTTGGTATTCAATCCTTATAATAAATTCACAATAAATAGAAATTAAGTCAGTTCTGTTATCATCAAACTCTAAACATGGATGCTTCTAGCTCAGTTAATAATACTCCCTTCCATCGTGGTTTCTACTGCTTCGGTAATCATATGAACAATTATAGCCTTATCTTTATCCATAACCTTAATTCTTGGTCCCCTAGTAATCTAATGGCTCAAGTTATTAGTAAGATCCCTAACTACAATGAAATTATTCCATATGTTAAAAAACTTTTTTCTCCAAGGTACGGCTCATACTTCATTATTAGGGTTAATAAACACAAAAATGATCTCAAATTTTTCGATGTTTTAGATTTCTTAAGAGATAAAATTCCTGAAACAGCTAAAGTTACCTGGACCTTGTGTAATAAACTTAAACAAATGAACAAGTCAAGAAAATCTAATAATATTGATGTTGAACTTAATCCTATGGCGAAAGATTTTTTCTCTAGCCATCTAAATTCAAATTCTTCTTTCTTTAATCTCTGTGTTAGTTGGAATATTAACGTTTGGAATACTGAAAAACGTGATAGTATTTTATATCTCAACTCTATTTTCAAACCTATATGTATCTGTTTACAAGAAACTGGAAAAAGTAAATATCTTCCAAAAGATGTTTCATCACCATTAATTCCATATTACAACTCAGTTTTCCTTAGAGTTAATCCTAAAATCCCTGGTATGAGAGGACTCTTTATTGGTGTTCATTCTTCGTGCTCTTTTTTCCAAGAACCGTTTTTATACAAATATATCATTTCAGTAAATATTACTTCTTTCTGGAATCAAAAATGTACTATTGGTAATATCTACTTCCCTCAAAGCAAATGGAAGGAAGAAAGACTAGCTGCTTTTGATGAACTTTCTCAATGGTTACGTTTTCACAAAAGAAAAAACGTTCCTGCTGTCCTAGTTGGTGATTTTAACATGTCATTAAAGAAGATCAAAACATACATTTCAAATAATTTTCCTAATTGGTATATTGCTCCCTTATATGGTAATAAATTTACTTATGCCAAAGGTTCTAGATCATCTTGTATTGACCATGTCATATATAATGAGGCTTTGGCAGCTCATTTTAATAAAACCTCGGTTTGCACTTCATTTTATGGTATTTCTGATCATAAACCTATTATACTTTCTTGCAACAAAGTTCTCTCCGATGGCTTTATAAGGCCTGCTAAAGTTTCTAAATGGTCTACACATATTTGTAAAACAAAAAATTCAGATATTTTATCACATAATTATTTTTCAATCTTAGCAAATGACCTCGATTCTCATTACAATTCGCTCACGGCTGATGAAATGGTAGAAAAATTTATCAATACAGCAAATAATATCGGGAAGGATATTAAGGCTTTCATTCCAACAAATTTAAAGGGCTCTGCTTTTCATTGTCCTTATTTCATTAAAAGACTGTCTCATGAAAAACATATTGCATTTCGAAATATTAAGCCTTACTTTAACTGTGAAAATGTTGATAATTACCTTGAACAATTTAATAAATATGAAAAACTTTGCAAATTAATCAAGAAAACAAAGAGCAAATTTCGTTCCGCTAGATTTAAAGCTAATATAGTAAAAATTGGTAATTATTTTTTGAATAAAGATTTCAAAAATGGTTGGAGATGTTTAAAAAAAATGGCTAAACCATCGTATTCATCTACCTCCCCTACTTGCATAAAATCTAAATTTGGTCAAGATATTATCTCTCCTACTAAACAATTAGATAGATGGGCTGAATATTATAAAGATCTAGCTTCTGATCCCTCAGGTCACAGCCTTAATCGTAACTTCTGGATCCATGCTTTAAGGAATATTAGTCTTAGATCCTCTACCTGGAATATCAACGATCCCATTACGATTGACGATATTAAAAAAACAATTTCTTCTATGAAAAACAACAAAGCACCCGGCCCCGATGGTATCCCGATTGAATTCTACAAAGCTCTGTTTTGCAATGAAGAATTACTAGAAACACATCCTGCTGCTGGAAAGTGTCTTAAATTGATTTTTAATAAAATATGGAATGGGTCTTTTCCTAAAAAATGAAACTCAGCTTCTATTGTATCAATCCCTAAGAAAGGTGACCTATCAGATTGTAGTAATTATCGAGGTATTTCTCTCATTAATGTTGGACTGAAAATCATTTCAAAAATTGTAACAGATAGAATATCTTCTTACGCACTCTCACACAATTTCATTAGACCTGAACAATTTGGCTTTCGCAACCGTGAAGAATGCATTAGTTTATTCATTTCCGTTAGAGAAATATGCCAAAGAAGAAAATTTCAAGGAAAATTCACATATTTAGCCTTTTTAGATCTTAAAAAAGCTTATGATTCAGTTCCTATTTTTAACATTCTTACTAAATTATATCATTATGGCGTACGTGGTAAATGTTTTGATTTTCTTTGTAATTTATATACTTCATCTAAAGCTCGTGCTCGATTTGCTTCAATGTTATCAAATGAATTTCCTATTAAAAGAGGTGTTCGTCAAGGTTGTCCATTATCTCCGATCTTATTCAATTTATTCATCAATGATATATTAAATGACTGTGAAAAGTATGGTGTTAAAATTGGAAGAAAAAAGTGTTGTGGTGGACTCTTTGCTGATGATGTTGTTCTAATTGCTCCAAGTGCAAAAAATTTAGAAAAATTACTAAAAAAGGTACATAGATGGGCTAATTTAAATGAAATGACTTTTGGTATTGAAAAATGTGAAACTATGATTATAAAACCAATGAACTTCCAATCTCCTCCAAACTATAGTGACCCAACCTTCTATTTAGGAATGAATGCTATTCCTAAAGTTTCTAGTTATATTTATCTTGGTATTCCTTTTTCTGATGATCTCTTACTAGAACACATTATATCTCACATGCATTTTAAAGTTAGAAAATCCCTTCTTTCATTTACACATTTCTTCTCAAATAAACTTATCCCTATTGCATACAAGAAAAAAGTTCTTCAATCCTTTGTTATTAGTAAAGTAATTTATTATTCTCCTTTACTTGGTTCAAACAAATCCAGAACGGCCAGAATTCAAACATTAATTAATACTGGTCTATTTTGGTGTATCGGCTCCTTCTCTAAAAATGGTAAAACAAGTTCAGAAGACAATGACTATATTAGACATAATTCTACTATGAGTACTTATGCTTTATCTCGAGATCTAAGCATTCCTCCTATTGCTGGTGTCTGCGCAGCCTTACGGATTAAATCATTTGCAAAATGGAGTAAATCAAACTGTATTATAAAGGATCTTATTAAATCTATTCCCAAAATGCATCATTATTCCTGGACTAAAGAATCTAGAACACTGTATAAAAAAATCAAAAAATATAAATGTGAAAAATATGACGATATTTTAGAACGTTACTGGAAATCAGTTGCCAAATTTCAAGGTATTAAAGGTCAAAATTACGATCGTAATAAGTTCTCAAACAATAAAGCTATAATTATGCTTAGTTTAAAATATCCCCAATTCAACTTAGGGTTTTCGTGGATTATTCGTTTACGCTGTGGTTATAAATACAATACTACTATTGCTATTAGAATGGGTAGAGTTTCAGAAGATTGTCCCAAGTCTTGCACCTGTTGTGGCGAAGATAAACAATCTTTTGAACATTGGATTTTTAAATGCGATGCTCTTGCATCTTTTAGATGGAATTCTTTAAATTTCATCGATGATCTCTATGTTTTATTCCTTAGGAAGATTAGAGTGTTTAATCCTCTTTCTTCCTATGACTCTATTTCTAATTTTGAAGATTATATCAATCATTATATATACTTGTTCCTTCTTGGTGGGACTTTAGTTTTAAATGAGCTACATTTCGATAGTGGGGAACAGAGACAATTAAATGAACTACTTTTCAAAGGTTCATCTGAGTCACCTGTTCCAAAAATTGTGGGCTTGGCGGAATTCTTAACAAGTGCAATACCTATCATTAGTAGTTCGTTTGAGCTATTATTTGATAGGTATTGCAAAATACCAAACTTATCCAAGAGCGTCGACGTCGTACTGATAAGGCATAATGATAATACAGGATCGTCATCTATTGCTACGAAGGATGAATCTCTCCCTAGTAGTTCAATAAATGATGAGTCCGGGGAGAGTTTAGTGGACACCACACTATCTATTTTAAAGATGTTACTTCTAGGTTTTATTTCTTTTTTATTTGATAGGAAGGGAAAAATTCCCGCATAGTACAACTTGCCGAAATACATAGTATTTTCGAGCTTTTTTATTTTTTTATTTTTTAATTTTTTATTTTTAATTTCAAATGTACTTTTCACCTACATGTATTTTTTAAAATAAAATTTAATAAAGTTTTGGAAGTGTATTCTCTTCCCTGTCTAAAAAAAAAAAAAAAAAAAAAAAAAAAAAAAAAAATTTTAAGAATTATATAGTTATATTTATTATATTCATTATTTCTAATATATATTTATTATATATTATACTATACTTCAATATATTTATATTTTAAATGTACATTTATTATTATTAATATTTGATATAAATTATTATTAAAGATTTCTAATAATGACTCTTCTTTATGGTAGTTTAGAGAAGACCCTTGGTTAATTGGGTTTATAAATTAAAATATATTAATAAAGGTAAATTAAATATAACGATACTATTAAAAATTAGTAGCACATAAAAGTCTCGCATATCAATTAAAATGTAATGTGATAATAATGTGATCGTTTTTCCATGTGTATATATCATATGATAATTTATTCTATGTTTAATTATTAAATATTAAAAATCTTAACAATTAATCATAAAATTTTAAATGGCATAAATATATGATAATTTTATCATAAACCAATTTTGCTTCTTGCAACAAAGTTCTTTCTGATGGCTTTATGAGACCAGTTAAAATTTCTAAATGGTCTACTCATATCTGTAAAATAAAAAAATTCAGATATTTTATCACATAATTATTTTTCAATATTAACAAATGACCTCGATTCTCATTACAACACACTTACGGCTGATGAAATGGTAGAAAATTTTATTAATACAGCAAATAATATCAGGAAAGATATTAAGGCTTTCATTCCAACAAATTTAAAAGGCTCTGCTTTTCATTGTCCTTATTACATTAAAAACGAGTCTCATGAAAAACATATTGCATTTCGAAACATTAAGCCTTTCTTTAATTGTGAAAATATTGATAATTACCTTGAACAATTTAATAGATATGAAAAAATTTTACAATTTAATTAAAAAAATAAAGAGTAAGTTTTGTTTTGCTAGATATAAGGTTAATATATTAAAAATCGTTAATTATTTTTTGAATAAAGATTTAAAAAACGATTGGAGATGTTTAAAAAAAATGGCTAAATCATCTTATTCATTTACCTCAATTACTTACATTAAATCTAAATTTGGTCAAGATATTATTTCTTCTACTAAGCAATTAGATAGATGGGCTAAATATTATAATTATAAAGATCGCTTCTGACCCCTCAGGTCACAGCCTTAATTGTAACTATTGGAATCATGCTTTACGGAATTTTAGTCTTAGATTCTCTGCTTAGAATATTAATGGTCCAATTACAATTAAGGATATTAAAAAATACTATTTCATCAATGAAAAACAACAAAGCACCCGGCCCTGATGGTATCCCAATTGAATTCTACAAAGCTCTCTTTATTAATGAAGAATTACTAGAAACAGATCCTGCCGGTGGAAATTGCCTTAAATTGATATTTAATAAAATCTGGAATGGGTCCTTTCCTAAAAAATGGAACTCAGCTTTAATTGTTTCTATCCCTAAGAAAGGTGACCTATCAGATTGTAGGAACTATGGAAATATTTTTCTCATTAATGTTGGGCTGAAAACATTTCAAAAATTATAACAGATAAAATATCTAATTATGCATTTACACACAATTTCATTAGACCTGAATAATTTGGTTTTCGCAACTGAGAAGAATCCATTAGTTTATTCATTTCAGTTAGAGAAATTTGCCAAAGAGGAAATTTCCAAGGAAAATTCCCATATTTAGCCTTTTTAAATCTTGAAAAAACTTATGATTCAGTTCCTATATTTAACATTATTACTAAATTATATCATTATGGAATCCGTGGTAAATGTTTTGATTTTCTTTGTAATTTATATACTTCATCTAAAGATCGTGCTAGATTTGCTTCAATGTTATCAAATGAATTTCCTATTAAAAGTGGTGTTCGTCAAGGTTATCTATTATCTCCAATCTTATTCATCAATAATATACTAAATAACAGTGAAAAGTATGGTGTTAATATTGGAAGAAAAAAATGTTGTGTGAACTCTTTGCTGATGATGTTGTTCTCATTGCTTCGAGTGCAAAAAAAATTTAGAAAAATTATTAAAAAAGGTACAAAAATAGGCTAATTTAAATGAAATGACTTTTGGTATTGAAAAATGTGCAACTATGATTATAAAACCGATGAACTTCCAATCTCCTCTAAATTATTGTGACCCAACCTTCTATTTAGGGATGAATTCTATTCCTAAAGTTACTAGTTATATTTATCTAGATATTCCTTTTTCTGATGATCTTTTATTAGAACATATTATATCTCACATGTATTTTAAAGTTAGAAAATCCCTTCTTTCATTTACACATTTCTTTTCAAATAAAATTATTCCTATTGTATACATGAAAAAAATTCTTCAATTCTTTGTTATTATTAAAGCTATTTATTATTCTCCTCTACTTGGTTCAAACATCTATTTCTACGAATGGTGAAATCTCGCCTTAGTAGTTTAATAAATGATGAATCCGGGGAGAGTTTTGTGGATAACCACACTATCTATTTTAAAGATTTTACTTCTAAGTTTTAGTTTTTTTTTATTTGTTAGGAAGGGAGAATTCCCACATAGTACAACTCACCGAAATACATAGTATTTTTGAGCTTTTTATTTTTTTTTTATCTTTTTATTTTTATTTTTAATTTCAAATGTACTTTTTACCTACATGTATTTTTTTATAATAAAAATTAATAAAATTATATTTAAAATTATTTGAATCTATGTTTCTCTTTTATAAATGTTGGATTTGAAATTTAAAATATTTTTATAAAATTAATTTTTATGAATATCTTTTATGAATGAAAATACAAAAATAGTTAATATATATATATATATATAAATAAATTACATAATACAGAATATAAAATATGAAAATTCAGAATTAGAAGTTAATTTAAAATAAAATAAAAATTAATTAAATAATTGAAAATAAATAAAAATAAAATAAAATTCTTAACAGAAAACTTATTTATTCTTTTATTTTTTTTTAGTTTTTATTTTATATTTTTAATGCTAAAATACAATAAATATAAAATACATTGAAAAATGTGGCATATTACATATATTATACACATTGTAGAAATATTTATGTTGAATATAAATAAATTATGTCGAAATGCATCACATTTGTCTTTCATATCAAATAATTATATTTATTATTTATATTTGATAATTATTATATAAAAACTATATATATATATAGATAATAATTTTTTTTTCCTTTTTATTAATAGCATTAATTAAATTTATTATTGAAGAAATACTTTTAAAAGTACAAAATATTCAAATAATAACATCTATAATGAATTAGAAAAGGAAACTGAAAAATTAAATTATATTGTAATGGAACCTATAATAAAAAAAATTATAGATATTATTATTATTTTATTAAGCTTTAAAAAATAATATTTTATTAAGCTTTAAAAAGAATAAATAATAAGTAATATTATTTATTCTTTTTTTAACACTTTATTCATGATTTAGAATTTACAATTTATTAATTATAATAATTATTTCGACTATTAATTAATATTTTACATGATATACATATTATTATTGCATATTTTATTTAATACTATTGTTAATATTTTTATAAAAAGCAATAATATTAGATAAAATATAATAAAATATAAGCTCAATAGTATTAATTAATAAATATTATTATTTGATATCTTCAATTATATTACTACAACATTAAAGGTTATTTACTTTTTTGAAAATATTTTCGTAATATTGTATGTATTTTTATATAAATATTATTGACATTTTTCATTTTTGTATATATTTTGTTGTTATTTTTTAATTTTTTTGATGTCCATTATGATTAATATTATAATTTTGGAGAATGATAATCCTAAATTTATTGCATAGTACATAAACCCTTACTACACATAAATTCTAGAATATTCATTCTATCCAAAATGTTTGGACTTCCGGTCATTGGACAGGTTTCACCCTTTACCATGACTCGATAATTCTTTAATTTATTGACAAAAACATACTTTAAGCCATTATTATCTAAAATTTAATAATATTAAATATATATATTAAGTAAAATAATACGAAGAGAATTTGAAAAAAAAAAAGAAAAAATTCTATAAAGACAAAAAATAAGGAACTTTTCATAATCAGAATTAACTTACATTCAGCATCAAGGGTAATTTTTTTATCTTCAACCCTCAAGAGACCATAATTGACCAGTCCAAAAATATTATCCTCTCCTCGGCTGACAATGTAATCACCACTGTTTGCCTTGTTTAAATCAACGAACGATTTGATAGTCCCTTCAACATTTAAACAAAGAGAAATAATTGAGGATTGAGTCGCTGAATACAACTTTCCTATAGTATCCTCTGTACATTCGTTTTCTTCAATCTTAAACTTAGAGCACTGGTTAACTAGACCATTCATACGGCATTTAAAAACGATTTCCTTATTGACAATGTAATAGCCAGGTTCAATGACCTCTTCACATGCTACTTTTTCATTATTACAGTAATAAAGAGTCATATTGTCAGAATTTGTAATAGCATACATATTTGCTTTATTAACGAGGTAATAAGAATTATTGTTACCTATTTTTAATTGAAACAAATTAATAAATATATTTTTTATTTTATTTATTTATTTATTTATTTATTTATTTATTTATTTATTTATTTATTTATTTATATATTATTATTATTATTATTATTATTATTGTTATTAATCTTTTAGTATTAATCTTTTTATTACTATTATTATCAATCTTTTTATTGTTATAATTATTATTATTATTATTATATAAGAATCTTTTATTATTATTATTATAATTATTATTATTATTATTATTAACAATCTTTTTATTGTTATTAATATGACCTATTTTATTCATTTATATATATCATCTAGTAAATAATCATTTTCAAATATTCTTAAAAATTTTTAAACTCACAATTTTCTCCAGTAGTTACCAGACATTCTTTTATATTAAATGTATATATTATTATTAATACAATAAAAATTAGTTACTTTATTATTATTATAACAATCTTCTCTAATATTTTTATTATTAATTATTTATTATTATTATTATTTATTTATCTTTAATTAAAGTTATTACATTAAAAAATAATTAATTAAACTTTTTTAATTGTATATATACATTAATAATTAATACTTATAAATAAAAAACAATTATAATAATATTCTTACATTATCAATTATTTTTTATTTTTTAAAAAAAAAGGAAAAAAAATATGATGTATTTATTTTCTTTATACCTTTTTCTGCCAAAATAGTAGTTGTTAGTAATAAAATTAAGAAACTGACACAAAAACATTAATTAAAATTAAAAAAAAAAATTAATCTAAAATATATCTAGATATATTCATTTAAAATAACAAAAATATGTGATAAAGTTTTTAAAGAAAATTATCAATTAAAAAATAATGATGTTAATGATGATAATAACTATACTCTAATATTAAATCAATTTTATCCATAGATAAAAATTTAATAATAATAAAGTATTTTTTTTTAATTTAATATCTATAACATTATTAATAAGAAATTGGTAATTATCAATTTCTTCTTTTTATATATAGTATTAATAAATGCATTGCAAATAAATTATTTATAAAGTAATATAATCGATATAAACTAATGAATAATGCTCATTTTATAATTTTTTTTAATTACAACACTAATTAAATTTAAATTTATTTAATTTGAAAATATAAATATTCTCTTTGGTAAATATTTAACCTTAAGAAATACTTTTTAATTATAAGTTTATTTAATTATCTCATGGACTTTGAAATTACTATCAAAGCATTTTTTTTACCAGCCTTCAGTAAAACAAATAAAAAATTAATAATTTTACTTACCTAATACATTTTTTTAAATGAAACATTTTTATTTATTTTAAGGATATTTTTTAATCTATTTCTAGAGAGCTTTCAGTACAAAAACAATTTATAATTTTTAAATAATTTTTAAATCATCATAATTTAATTTTTCTTTTTTATATATTTAAAAAAATATTCAGAGGTTATATTTTTATAAAAATAAAAAAAAAAGAAAGGATTAAAGAATAATATATATAATATTAACTCTTATTAAAATTCTAAAAAAAAATATAAAAAAATGAAATTAATAGTTATTCGAAATAATGATTTAGATAACTTTTTTATGTATTTATTAAAATAATTATCTTGTATAATAAAAATGCGAAATTTTTAATATTATGACTAAATAGTTAATGCACTCAATAATAATTGAGTTCCTTATAAGATTAAATATGATTAGATTAATACATCCTATTAAATAAATATTAGAGAAACAAAAAATATGGAAATATATATTAAGGATTAATTAAAAATATATTGACATTTTAAATATATGGAAAACTAATAGAAAAAAAATAAAAAAAAAAATAGAAAAAAATAATATATGTATATATAAATTAAAAAAAAAAAAAAAAACAATTTATTATAATAAAAGGTTATCTTTATTTATTGTTAGGTATTATTTACGTATGCGTATATTATTTTAATGAATTTTATATTATTAATCATTCCTAATAGTCTAACATTTTATTTATAACATTGAATGAGCTTTACGGTTATTATAGTAATTACAAATTACTTTAGATAGTTTTCATTCATTTTACTTTCATATAAATATATATACATAACAAAAGATATTCATATAGAAAAAAAAATTTTTTTAATTTTCAGAAATATGTCAAAATCCTTATTAGTTAAAAATATATTTTTATATTAGTTTAATAATTTGTTTTCCTATAGAAGTTGAAATTGTGAACTATTATTAAAAATACCACACAAAAATAAATTATTATTGGCAATAAACATTTGGTAAAAACTTTCACTTTTTTAATTTTTAAATATATATACAAATCTTAAAAACTATTATATGTATTTCTATGAAATTAAATTGATATGACAAAACTATCAATATCAATTTGCTATTAAACAGAAATAGTAAAATTTATAACTAATGATGAAATATAATTATTATTTAAGGAAAATTTAAAAAAAATTTTTTTTAATAATAATGAAAAATATTAATATGATATAATATTAAATAATATTTTTTTTTTTTTTTTTTTTTTTTTTTTTTTTTTTTTTTTATTTTTTTTTTTATACAATTAATAATAATGTTATTATAGCAATCTGTAATTATTATTATTATTATTATTATAATTATTAATCTTTTTATTATTAATCTTTTTATTATTAATCTTTTTATTATTATTATTATTTTAATTATTATTATTATAATTATATTATTATTATTATTATTATTATTTATTATTATTATTATTAGCATTAGTATTGTTTTTAATCTTTTTGGTATTAAACTTTTTTTTTTTATTATTATTAGTAATAGTATTATTATAATTACTAATTATTATTATTATCATCAGCAATCTTTTTATTATTATTATTATTTATTATTTATTAACTATTATTGATTATTAATCTTTTTGTTATCATTATTATAATTATTTATCTTTTTATTATTATTATTATCATTATCATTATTATCATTACCATTATTATTATTATTATTATTATTATTATTATTATTATTATTAATCTTTTAATTATTATTATTATTATTATAATTATAATTATTAATCTTTTTATTATTATTATTATTAATCTTTTTATTATTATTATTATTATTATCATTATTATTATTATTATTATTATTATTATTATCATTATCATTATCATTATCATTATTATCATTACCATTATTATTATTATTATTATTATTATTATTCTTATTATTATTAATCTTTTAATTATTATTATTATTATTATAATTATAATTATTAATCTTTTTATTATTATTATTATTATTATCATTATTATTATTATTATTATTATTATTATTATCATTATCATTATCATTACCATTATTATTATTATTATTATTATTATTATTATTATTATTATTAATATTTTTATTATTAATCTTTTAATTATTATTATTATTATTATAATTATAATTATTAATCTTTTTATTATTATTATTATTATTATCATTATTATTATTATTATTATTATTATTATTATCATTATCATTATTATCATTACCATTATTATTATTATTATTATTATTATTATTATTATTATTATTATTATTAATATTTTTATTATTAATCTTTTAATTATTATTATTATTATTATTATCATTACTATAATTATTAATTTTTTTATTATTAATCTTTTTATTATTTTTATTATTATCATTATTATTATTATAATTATTTTCTATTATTATTTTTATTTCTAATTTTCGTCAGATAGTTTTTTAGTTCATTCATTTAGAAGGAGGGAACTTAAGTTAGTCACAATATTTCCTTCGGATAACAAGATATGGACGAGATATCCCCTTTCTGAAGGTCTTCTAACCCTACATGGTGACATACACGAAATACTGTATAAAAGTAGGACTTTTTTTAATTGTTGCTTTTTATTACTAGATATATTAAATCATGGATTGATAGTTATAATAAATTTGTTGAAAGACGATCAAATATTTAGGAATTAGGATTATATAATTGACCAATATAAACTTACCAAGGAAGATGAGATAAGGACAGCATAAAAGGAAAAAATTACAAATTTTCAACTAATTATTATAAAATATTTATATGAACTTTAAAATTTTTTAAAAAAAAATAAATATAATTAAAGAAATAAATAATTATAGAATGAGAAAATATTTATTATTATTATTAGCATTTAATTTAACAATACAAAAGTAATATTTATTCCATAATAATAACATAAAAAATTTTTTATATTAATATTATTAACAAACGAAGGGTAGTAAAAATAATATTGAAATAAAGTGTATTTATAGTTATAAAAGATTCGATAGATCATTATTTTATTTTAAATTTATCTTAAAAATTATATTTAGTAATTCAGGACAGTTATTGTTATAGTAGGCTATTAATATATGAGAGTAAAAAAAAATATTGATCAATATAAAATAAGAAAAATACAAAAAATAAAGTAAAAATAATAAAAATAAAAAAGAAAAATTTTATAATAATAGTAGGAAAAATAAAAAAGTTAATTATTATAAAAAGATTGCTAATAATAATAATAATAAATAATAGTAATATAATAATAATAATAATAATAATAAATAATAATTATAAAAACATTAATACTAAAAGATTAATAATAATAATAATAAATAATAATAAAAAGATTAATACTAAAAAGATAAATAATAAAAATAAATAATAATAATAATACTGTTAATAATATAAATAATAAATTACTAATAATAATAATAACAATAATAAAAAGATTACTAATAATAATAGTAATAATAATAAAAAGATTACTAATAATAATAATAATAATAATAATAAAAAGATTACTAATAATAATAATAATAATAATAATAAAAGTATGAATAAATATAAAAATAAAAATAAATATATCAATATAAAAAGCTAATATATAAGATAAGCAGAATTTATATCACTGTAAACTTATATATATATTTAAAAATATTAAAGTGTAAAGATTTACCTAAATAACAAATAATCTCTTTTATAAAAATAAATAAAAAAAAATGTAAATAAATATTAAGCAATAGTATTTATTTATTAATTTATCGTTTATTTATTCTATTAATATTTTATTTTTTATTTTTTACCTTTTATTTTTTATAAAGAATGATTAATAGTAAAAAAATCTTTTTCCAAATTATACTTATATTTTGATAATGTTAATTAAAATTAATGATATAAAAATAAGAGAATGTTGACTATGTTTATTCATTATAACAATTTTTTATTTAAAGTAATTAAATTATTATTATTATTATCTTTTATCAAATAGTGATAAAAAATGAATAAAAAATAATTGTTTTGAACCTTTCAATATTTATTTTTACTTTTCTAGTATATTTTTAATATTAAAAATAAACATAAATAAATAAAAAAAAAAAGGGTGAATTTTATTATTAAAATAAAATAAACCTAATGGAAAACTATAAAAAAAATTCTTTTTCATTAATATAAGTAGCAAAATGGAATAATAATATAGATATAATAAATATTTAAATAACTATTATCTCTTATACTCATTTTTAGTTCATTTATTATAATTTTATATTATTGATGATCCTTTTTTAACTATTTATTCCTATTGTTACCATTTTTTTAATTATCTTTTTTAACAATTTTTTTTTGTTATTATTATATACTATAATAATTATTACAGCAATATTTTTATTATTATTTCTTAATATTATTTGTTAGAGACGAAATCGTTACATACATTTATTTATATTATTAATTTATATCAACCAATAATTAATCTTTAATTAAATTAAATAATGTTAACTAAGATATAAAATATGAAATAAATTTAATGTAAAAATATCTCTTAGAAAAAATATATATATCCTCATAATAAAAATTATTAATAAACATTTTATAATATTACTCATAACATAAAATACTTTGTTATATTGTTTTTATTATAATACAGTGTTTGTCTTAGATTTATAAATTTGTTTTTCACAGATTAAGAGTCTCAACTCTTCAGTTGAGCTATCAATAAAGCTAAGTTGGAATAAATAAAACATAAAATCAATTTATCATTAATATCCTAACTAATAAAATTATATTTTTATTATTTTCATAATATTCATTATAGAAACAAAAAGTAATAACCAATATAATAGACAAATATTACAAAACAAAGGTGAGAATATATTGTAATAGGCCATAGTTATTTTTGATTTTTTAAAAAAAAAAAAAAAAAAAAAAAAAATAATATAAATATATATACATAATTATATAAATAAAAATAATAAAATAAATAAAATAAAAAATAAAATAAAATAATAGTCAACTAGTTCATCTAAGTTGAGAATTATTGAAAATAAAAAATAAATGCAAACTAGCTAAGTTGTAAATAATTGATATTAAAATATAAATAATTGTCAACTAGCTAGGTTGAATAAAAATAAAAATAAAATAAATATCAACTAGTTAAGTTGTAAATAATTGATATTAAAATATAAATAATTGTCAACTAGCTAGGTTGAATAAAAATAAAAATAAAATAAATATCAACTAGTTAAGTTGTAAATAATTGACTATTAAATAAAAATAATTGACAACTAACTATGTTGAAAATAATTGAAATAAATAATAGTAATTTATGTCATTAAAACTAGGGGTTAAAAATAAATAAAACTTAAATTAAATTAATATAGAATAAAAGCAATCAAATACATTTATAGTTATAGACAAAGTAATTTCAATATTCACAACAATATATATATATACAAAACAAAATTTGTTACTATTAATAGTACCCAATGAATTTAAATGGTTTATATTTTTTATTTTTATATACGAATCAAAGGACATATATAATATAAACAAAATTTATTTTTAATATAAATATATATAATTTTAATATATAATTAATAAAATAATAAAAATAATATATATAAAATAGAATATCCTAAAACACAAAATTCTCTTCTGATATTAAATAATTTAAAACAATATTAAAAATTAAACACAAGATACATTAACATTACTTCAATTATTAATAAAGAATAAAATGACACCAAGAAGAATTAATCAAGTAATCAACGTGGAAGCTACTGACAATCCAAGGAAGATAGTGAATTTCAATTACTCTGAGAATTTCAATAGAGTAATTGAATTAACAACTGAAAATTATCCGAGATGGAAAGGAAACATCCTTTATTTATTGACCATAAATGATCTAGTACTTTACGCCACTAAAGAAAAAATTAAGAAATTAAGAAAGAAAGACATCAAAGAGGACATATTAAACTACACGGAAGACCAATTTGACAACACATTAGTATATGCTAAAAATACTAATGAAAATGACATTAACAACGATATTACAGCAAAATGGATGATACTTAACACCTTAGGAGAAAAGACTCAAGAAATAGTAAAGGGAAATGGAAAAACAGCTCATCAAGTTTGGAAACTCTTAGAGAAGTCATTAACTAAATCAAAGGAATCTAGAAAGTTAGAACTAAAGAAAAAACTAAACGAGTTAAAGTTCGAAGAAGAACAAGATATAAATATATTTATGGCAGATCTTCAAAACACTATTGAAGAATTAGAAAAAATAGATGAAGATCTAAGCACCAGCACAAAAGTCGGTATTTTGAATAGGGCGCTACCGGAAAACCTTCGATTCATCAATGTATTTCAATACAACAGTGATTGGGAAAAATGTACCGATTATGTAAAAAATGTAATACCACAAATCTTGTTATCCAATCTAACAGAATCAAATTACATTAAAGAAAACAATAATAAAAACATTTTTTCAGCTGAGAGTACATACAAAAAGAATCAAGAAAAATCAAAACGATACATCAAGAATATCAATAAAAATACAAAACGACCAAATATAAAATGCAACTACTGTGGTAAAAGAGGGCATTTCTTTTACAATTGCTTTAAAAGAAAAAGAAACCAATTAAGAAGACGAAGCAATACAAATTTTAAAAGAAAAAACAATTATAATAAATCAAATATAAAAAACAAAAAGGTTATAGATAACATTCAAAGAAACAACTATAACGATATATATGCAGAGTGTTTTTCTCAAGATTACAACACAAATGAATCAAATACTATAGACTTAATAGATAATAAAAATAAATCAACAAAGTCTATTAATAAAGAATTAATCTGTTGGACCTTAGATTCAGGAGCTTCAATCAACATCACCAACAGACTAGATAAACTCACAAATATTAAATATTGCAATGAAAAAATATTTTTTGCAAATAATCAATCGATTATCATTAATAAAGTAGGCACCTTCATAGGATACATTAATGAATACGAATTTACAATCGAAGATGTTTATTACTCACCATTAATCAATAAAAATTTAATATCAATTGGAAACTTAATTAAACAAAATTATAAAATTTTATTTAACACCAATCACAACAAATCATATGTCACGATCTATGACAAATACCAAAACAAAATCGCCAATATTATTTCAAATGCAAATAACACATTCAACATTTGGTTATCAACCCAACGTATATTTCTACACGACAATAATACCAGAAACACAAATGATGAAATCAACTATATTAACATGAAGATTCCTGATAAATTAAATTTATGGCACAGAAGGTTTAATCATTTCGATATAAAATCAATTAAAAACAAATTACTTAAGACAGATATCAAATTAAAATGTCCTCTATGTGCTCAATCCAAGATTAAAAACAAACCTTATTCAAAAAATATCAATACAACTAAGCATATCTTTGAACTACTACACTTGGACTTGGTAGGTCCATTACCTGAATCCATTCACGGAAACAAATATTTTTTTACTATTTGTAAAGATTTAATAAAATCTTTAATAATTAATTTTTACATAATTAATTAATGTAATAAAATTACATAAATTTATGATTTACGTATATGAAATTAATTATAAATTTATGTAAACTTTTCATAAAGGAAAAATTATTATTTAAATAATTTTGGATAATAACTTAAATCTAAATAATTTATTTAAGTTAGTTAATTTAGTTTAGTTTATTTAAAATAGTTATTCTATTTAACTTAGTTAATTTAGTTTAGTTAGTTTAAAATACTTTAAAATTAATTTCGGAATAGTTTTAAATAGTTAAAATTAGTTTAAATAGTTTACAAAAATAGTTTTGAATTGTAAATATATAAACATTAGTATTAATAATATTTATATAATAAATATATAATAAATGAGTTGTTATTGAATTTAATTATTATTGTAAATAAGTTGAAAGTTTATTAAATTAATTATTGTTTAGTTTAGTTAATTATTATTTAATAAAATTATTAATAAATATTTTGTTTATAAATAAATAGTAATATATATAAATTAGATAGAAATAATATATTATAATGTAATAATGAAAAAATATAAATACATGTAAATTTCTATAATTAAATCGATGTATTAGTTATTGACTATATGATAGTTAATAACAAAAAGAGATTTAATTTTTTTTAATTAATAAAGATTATTTTATTTAAAAAAAACGAATTTTTATTACGTGTTTTTTTTTTTTTTTATTTTGGTGTTAAAATTTGTTATTTGTAATCTGTTTCTGATAGAACTCTTTACACTATTTTAGACGATTACTCTAGATACGGATGGGTTCTTTTTCTAAAAGGTAAAGATTACACATTTCCCGCTTTTTATAAATAGTTCAATAACGTAAAAAATTTGTACAATACTAGAATAAAATATTTACGGTCTGATAATGGTACGGAATTCCGCAATAATAACTTCAAGGACTTCTGTCAATCTTACGGAATCATTCAACAATTTACTGTTCCACACAATCCTCAGCAAAATGGAAGAGCTGAGCGATTCAATGGAACTCTAATCTCATCTGCCAAAGTAATGCTTAACGATGCTAAGCTGAGTAAACACTTTTGGGAAGACGCCGTTCACACCTCTAATTATATACATAATCGACTACCACATCGTGGAATCAACAACATCATCCCATATGAACGGCTAAACAAATCAAAAGTAGATTATTCAAATATAAGAGTATTTGGATGTAAAGTCTATTACTACATCCCAAAATCCTTTAGAACAAAATTTCAAAATAATGCTTCTCCTGGTATTTTTCTTGGTTATTCAGATAACCCCAGAGCTTATAAAATTTTAGACACATCTAACAATAAAATAATACTCTCACGTAGTGTTGAATTTTTTGAATCCAATCCTGGAGATTTTTATACGACTAATTGCTGTACTGACCATCAAAATTTTATTCCCAATTATGAAATTTGGGGGAATAGTAGTTCTTATTACTACAATAACTCTTACACAAAAAATCCTATTAACGCAAAACCAGCATCAATATTTATTCCAGAAAACAGCATAAACAAAAACACAGTTCATTTCAATAAACAAGGAAAAGACCAAAACACTAATAACACTTCTACTCTAAATACAACTAATAGCACAAATCAACCCAAAGTTACCAGCACTATCAAAAATAACAACATCAATAATAATCAAAATAACACTATTAATACTACTCAAAGCAATGATAATAACATCAACACTAATCAAACAAAAAACAACAACAATCATTTAAATACGAACATTCATTCTGAAACAAACGATATGAATATCAACAGTATTATAAGCAACCAAAACAATAAAGTTAAAGGAAACCAAACACCTAACAATAATAATACTTTTATATGTAACAATCAAGTATTAAATAAAAATTTAAGAGAACCTTTAGACTATGCCGATATATACAACCTCGAAGATCAAGAAGAATGGTTTAACTCTGCTGAAAATGAATTTGGCAACTTGAGAGACCTAAAAGTTTATGAACAAGTAAATAAAGATGAAATCCCAGAAGAAGCTAATATTATCAAATCCAGACTAATATTCAAATACAAAAGAAATTCTAAAGGGGACATAGTCAAAAGAAAAACAAGACTTGTAGCAAAAGGGTTCACACAGCAACATGGAATAGACTATAAAGATACATTTGCACCCACCTTAAAACTAGATTCGATAAGAATATTTACACATATAGCTGCAAGAAATAATTTCCAAATAGAACAAATAGATGTTAATGCTGCTTATTTAAACGCTCATCTAAAGGAAGAAATATACATGGAGCCTCCAAAAGGACATCCCGATCAAAAGAAATACATCTGGAAACTCAAGAAAGCCATATATGGTTTAAAGCAAAGCGGAATGGAATGGAACAATGAATTAAATGGGCATCTACTAAACATTGGCTTCAAAAGATTGACTTGTGAACCATGTATATACTTTACAACAGATAAACATAACAAGATTACATGCCTCATAGCTGTTTATGTGGACGATATACTACTTGCAGGTAACAAAGCAAAAGTAGATCAAATCAAAAATATGATAAAAAATAAATTCAAAATAAAAGAAATCGGTGAAGTCAATTTCATAATAGGAATAAAATTTGTAAAGCATAAAAACGGTTATTTCTTAAATCAAGAAAGATATATAAACGATATAATTATCAAATATGGATTGTCAAGTGCTACTCCTATTCGTAATATAACACCAATTGAAAATGAAGAATTAAGAAAAACGAAAATGAATGAAACTACTTATAGAAGCGCTGTTGGAAGCTTATTATACTTAGGTATCTGTACTAGACCCGATATATTATATGCAGTATCCAAAGCGGCACAAAAATCAAAAGAACCTAACTTGGAAGATTGGGAAAATTTAAAACGAATATTAAAATATTTAAAGGGAACAATAAAATATGGTATTAACATATCAAGAAACTCAAATGTCAAAGCTTTCGTAGATGCAGACTACGCTGGGGACACAAAAACAAGAAGATCGACTACAGGATTTGTAATTACAATAGGAGATTCACCTACTAGTTGGTGTTCAAAACTACAGCATTGTGTATCGACTTCCACAGCTGAGGCCGAATATTATAGTCTTAGCGAATGTAGCAAACATTGCATGTGGTACATAAATTTATTGAAGGAATTAAAATACAACATCAGTGGTATTGAAGTCAACATAGACAATAAAGCCGCAATCTATAATAATGCAAAAAACCAATCGATTAATCCAAGAACAAAGCATATGGACATAAGATTGCACTATGTAAGAGAATTAGTAAAGAGCAATAAAATAATATTGAAATATGTAAAATCTCAAAACAATTTAGCAGATGGCTTTACGAAATATCTAAACGGATCTTCCATGGATAAATTTAGAAATTCATTATTAACACAGCCAATGGACTTAAAAATTTATTAACTTAAGTTTTTTAAAATAAAAAAATAATCAATTATAACCTTAAAAAATAGGTTATAATTGTGGGGGAATGTTAGAGACGAAATCGTTACATACATTTATTTATATTATTAATTTATATCAACCAATAATTAATCTTTAATTAAATTAAATAATGTTAACTAAGATATAAAATATGAAATAAATTTAATGTAAAAATATCTCTTAGAAAAAATATATATATCCTCATAATAAAAATTATTAATAAACATTTTATAATATTACTCATAACATAAAATACTTTGTTATATTGTTTTTATTAATACAGTGTTTGTCTTAGATTTATAAATTTGTTTTTCACATTATTTTTAATTATGCTTATTATTTATTAATAAACTTCAATTACTATTAAGTTTTGATTTATCTAATTAGTTAATTATACATTCATTTATATTTATTAAATAATTTATGTAATCAAATAACATTAAATTATTTAATTATTTAATTATTAAATTATTTTTAAATATTTACTTATATATCAATATTAAATTTATTAAATCTATATTAAAATATTTACTTATATATCAATATTAAATTTATTAAATCTATATTAAAATATTCACTTATATATCAATATTAAATTTATTAAATCTATATTAAAATATTCACTTATATATCAATATTAAATTTATTAAATCTATATTAAAATATTCACTTATATATCAATATTAAATTTATTAAATCTATATTTAATTATTCATTTAATTAAAAACCTTTTTTTTCTATTATTAATTAGAAAATTCAGATTTATCCATCTATATTATGATTAATAATAATTGTAGCTTATACATATAAACACTCAATTTCTCATTTTCGAAGCATAAAATTTAACAATTATTTTTTTATTCAACACTTCAATAAATAATAAAAATTAGGATTAATTTTTTATATAAGAAGTTTTTTAAATTATAATAAAATTTATTTCAAAATTTAAATTAAAAAATATGATGAAATTTTCGTTAAATATATCAATCATAATGAAAATAATTATTGGATATATAATTTTTTTTTAATACATACTTTTTTTTTTAAATCAATTTAACAATTTAAAATAATTAACTCTCTAATATTTATATTAAATATATTTAATCAGAACATTTAAAGAAGTTTTATATTTATTAAAGATTTTTTTTAATAGAATTGTAATAAATATATGACTTGATGAGATATACTAATATTTTTTAATTTTTTTATAGTTTTAATTATTGCAAACTTTAACATTATTTATTAATTCGCTAATTAAATATTATTTCAGAATTACATTATCACATCAGAAGTAAAAATTATAATTTTTACTATTTAAAAATCTTTAAATTTATTTTTAATTATTTATTGAGTTTTTTATTTTTATATATATATATATATATATATATTTTTTTTACTTCTGGTATGTACTGCCCCCCTTAAGACAGAGTATATTAAGGTAGTCACTATACTTCCATGTGCTTTCGCATTGGCGGATCCCTGCTGGACTTGCCTTATTGAGTTGGTCAGCATTGGTATACTAACCAATCATATTATTGCTATGATTTTCTAGCAAGATTTTTCTTGGAGTGTTTCGTAGGTGCCTAAGGGAGAGTTGCATTTCCCCAAATTGCATTTCGCCAGATTGCATTTCGCCAAGTGGCGTAGTATTAAAATGTTGCATTTCCCCAAGTTGCTATTCGCCAGGTTGCATTTCGACAAGTAGAGTATTGATATAAATAAATGAATAAATAAATAAATATTAATTCAAAATATTTTTTTAAAATTGTTTTTATGCGATATTAATATTTAATTTTATTTATTGATTTATTTATTTATTTAATAATTCTCAATTTGGCGAAAAGCAACTTGGCGAAATGCAATTTGGCGAAATGCCACATTTTTTTAATACGCCACATACTTTCAAAAAAATTGGCGAAACGCAACTTGGCGAAATGCAATTTGGCGAAATGCCCCACACCCATGCTGGACTTTTATGTGCTACTAATTTTTAATAGTATTGTTATATTTAATTAACCTTTATTAATATATTTTAATTTAAAAACCCAATTAACCAAGGGTCTTCTCTAAACTACAAATAAAGAAGAGTCATTATTAGGAAATCTTTAATAATAATTTATATCAAATATTAATAATAATAAATATACATTTAAAATATATTATATCGGAGTATAATATAATATATAATAAATATATATTAAAAATAATAAATATAATAAATATAACTATATAATTCTTAAAAATGAAAATAAGAATAATAAAGTTAAATATATAAGAATATAATTATATAATAAATATGAATATAATAAATAATATCAACTATATATATTTAATTATAATTAAAATAACTAAAACTATTTCATTATATTATAATATATAGAAGTATTATGTATTTTTAATATAACTTTAAAATAAATAAGAATATATAAGTTATATATATATAATAATATTATTATATATATTTAAAAGAAATTAACTATTTAATTTAATATATTTAATATATTTCATATTATAATGAATAATATATATATGAATATTGAATAATATATGAATAAGAAATTATTTCAAATATTATTATTGATAAAAGAGATAATATTAAATTTAATATTTAATAATTATTATTAAATATACAGAATATGTTGCTTGCACCTATTTGTTTTATATCAGTATTGATATGCGGGACTTTTATGTGCAATAATTTATAAGCAGTGGGTTTTAAATAATGGTAGTTTAGTAAATTTTATTAATAAAATTATAATATTCGTACGATTAAAATAATAATTCTAATTCCTAAAAATGTACAAGAGAGTCCTCAAATTTCTAATATAAATAATTTAATCTATTTATAAGAAATAGGTATTATATTAATTATATATTCTAATATATAGAACTATATTAATTTTATATGAATTAAAGTATTATAATTATTATAATTATAATAATACATATTGAAATAAAATAAAATAAAATAATTATTATCAAAAAGATATAAATTTAATATTTAATAATTATTATTAAATATACAAATATGTTACTACAAATACTTGTTTTATATCAGTATTATTTAATGGATTTATTTCGTAGACTTAATCTACATGCATATGCACCAATATGCTGGGAATTCCCTTGTATGTATATTATTGATTGATTGATTGATTTTGTCTTATTTTATTTTATTTATTACTTTGTTTATAATTGTTATATCACAACACAATAACATAGCAATACTTTAGACACAGAAAATGTAAAAATATTAATGTATCTTTAAATAATAATTTTTATTTAATTCTTTTTTATTATTTCATGTTTGTAATTTTTAATTTATAATTTCTTTTATATTATATGAATTACTATTCATATAGTATAAAGCCAGAATAATTATATAAGTAACATAAATTAATTATAAATAATATAAATTAATACCATCAAAAATATTTCTAACACATTAATATACATAAATAACATAATAAAAATAATTTTATTATTTCAATATTAATATTCAATTGTAATAATAAAGAATTCTTTCCATTAATATTAATGGAATAGTCTTTATTTTTAATAACGATATTTATTAATATGAATAATTAATTTCTATTTTTTATTAATATTTATTATTATTATTATTAGAATTATTATTATTATAATTATTATTAATATTAGTATTAGTATTATTTATAATTATTTTTTTATTTTGTTTAATTGATTTATTAATTTTATTATTTTATGTGTTTAGTAGTTTTGATTAATTTCGTTACAAAACTAATTTATATACATTTCTTATTAATTATTTTGGTGTTTAAAGTAAATTAAAAATATAAATAAATACTTGAATAAAAATATAATTTTATAATATAATGAAAATTTAAATATTTATATGTGTATTATTCAAAATTAAAATTTATATATTTAAATAAATAATTTAAATTAAAATAACAATAAAAAATAAAAAAATAAAATAAATTATTGCTATTAATATTCTTTAATAGTTCCTTAATGTTCATATTTCTTATTGCTATATAAAAAATTGGAGTGAAAAAGAGTAACAATGCTTTCATTAATAACTTTTATATATTGAAATTTTTATCAACATATTCATTGTGTTTTATGGATTAATTCCATTTACACATTTACTATTAGTACATTCTAATTCCAAAATTTTGTCTCCTTGTAATAGTCCTGTGCCTGAATCTTTAGGGCAAGAATCGTCCTTTTCCATAACTCTATAGGTTGTAGTTGCTTTATCACACAAAATATTAACATAAAGGTACTTCAAATTATTCTTGTACTTCGTGTTCAACTTAATAATCTTATCACTTACATTAATTATAGCATATTCTGAATTAGTAATGCCGAATTGGCTACTTTCACCTTTTACAACGTAATTACCAGAATTAGCATTATTAATTTCTATGAACTTTTCGTTTGTCAGACATATTGATATTTTCGATTGGATTTTGACAACTTTACCATTTAATCCATTACAATTACTTTTTTCTTGAATTTCATTCAAAGAACATTTCAGGACATTGCTATCAATCTTACAGGTGTAAACATTGTTACTATCTAATAGGTAGTAACCTACATCGGTGATTTGATCGCACTTATTTCCTTCCGTTTCACAGTAATATAAATTATCACCATTAAGATAGTATGTTTTTCCTAGACCTATATAAAATTAAAATTAGGAATTACAATTATTTTTTTTTTTTTTTTAGAATTTAAGAAAGCATTAAAATAATATTCTTTTTATATTCATACTACTATTTATATTCCATTAACACTTACAATTGGTTCCTTCTACGACATTGCATGAATTATTTATTGGTTCATTTTCATTTTCATTTTCATTTTCATTCTCATTTTCATTCTCATTTTCATTCTCATTTTCATTCTCATTTTCATTCTCATTTTCATTCTCATTTTCATTCTCATTTTCATTCTCATTTTCATTCTCATGCTCATTTTCATTCTCATGCTCATTTTCATTCTCATTTTCATTCTCATTCTCATTTTCATTCTCATTCTCATTCTCATTCTCATTCTCATTTTCATTCTCATTTTCATTCTCATTCTCATTTTCATTCTCATTTTCATTCTCATTTTCATTCTCATTCTCATTTTCATTCTCATTCTCATTCTCATTCTCATTTTCATTCTCATTTTCATTCTCATTTTCATTCTCATTTTCATTTTCATTTTCATTCTCATTTTCATTTTCATTCTCATTTTCATTCTCATTTTCATTCTCATTTTTATTCTCATTTTCATTTTCATTTTCATTTTCATTCTCATTTTCATTCTCATTTTCATTCTCATTTTCATTCTCATTTTCATTCTCATTTTCATTCTCATGCTCATTTTCATTCTCATTTTCATTCTCATTCTCATTTTCATTCTCATTCTCATTCTCATTCTCATTCTCATTCTCATTCTCATTTTCATTCTCATTTTCATTCTCATTCTCATTTTCATTCTCATTTTCATTCTCATTTTCATTCTCATTCTCATTTTCATTCTCATTCTCATTCTCATTCTCATTTTCATTCTCATTTTCATTCTCATTTTCATTCTCATTTTCATTTTCATTTTCATTCTCATTTTCATTTTCATTCTCATTTTCATTCTCATTTTCATTCTCATTTTTATTCTCATTTTCATTTTCATTTTCATTTTCATTCTCATTTTCATTCTCATTTTCATTCTCATTTTCATTCTCATTCTCATTTTCATTCTCATTCTCATTTTCATTCTCATTTTCATTTTCATTTTCATTTTCATTTTCATTTTCATTTTCATTCTCATTTTCATTCTCATTTTCATTCTCATTTTCATTTTCATTTTCATTTTCATTTTCATTTTTATTTTCATTTTCATTCTCATTTTCATTCTCATTTTCATTCTCATTCTCATTTTCATTTTCATTTTCATTTTCATTTTCATTCTCATTTTCATTTTCATTTTCATTCTCATTTTCATTTTCATTTTCATTTTCATTTTCATTTTCATTTTCATTTTCATTCTCATTCTCAATCTCATTTTCATTCTCATTTTCATTCTCATTTTCATTTTCATTTTCATTTTCATTTCCATTTTCATTTCCATTTTCATTTCCATTTTCATTTTCATTTCCATTTTCATTTCCATTTTCATTTCCATTTTCATTTCCATTTACATTTTCATTTACATTTTCATTTCCATTTCCATTTACATTTTCATTTCCATTTTCATTTCCATTTTCATTTCCATTTACATTTTCATTTCCATTTTCATTTCCATTTTCATTTCCATTTCCATTTTCGTTTCCATTTTCATTTCCATTTTCGTTTCCATTTTCATTTCCATTTTCATTTCCATTTTCATTTCCATTTTCATTTCCATTTACATTTTCATTTCCATTTACATTTTCATTTCCATTTCCATTTACATTTTCATTTCCATTTTCATTTCCATTTTCATTTCCATTTACATTTTCATTTCCATTTTCATTTCCATTTTCATTTCCATTTACATTTTCATTTCCATTTTCATTTCCATTTACATTTTCATTTCCATTTTCATTTCCATTTTCATTTCCACTTGAACTTGTACTACATTCACCGGAAGAACAGTTATTTTCGCTTGTTCCACTTCCACAAGGTTCTCCTTTAACCGTTCCTTCTTTGGTTTCGTCATTGATGCAAAGAGTAACCGATGAGTTATCAAGGATACAATTACCATTATCATCACATTTATAAAGCTTTGTATTATAATAGTAGGTGTCAATCTTTTGAGTACATCCAGAGGTAGTACAAGTGTAAATTAAACCTACATCTGTACCCATAGTTCCTGCTACCATACCGTGAGTTCCATCTTTGAAGAGATAATCTCCTTCAGAAGTTTCAGCTGATCCATATTCAGCTGCACAATTACTACTAGCAGATTTGTAGATTACATTGCCAAAACGACAGAATTCATCGTTATCAAGGGCTTGACCGCTTCCAATTTCACAACTACTTCCTCCTGAATATGAAGTACATTCTACCATTTCTTTTAATTCATAAAAATATAATAATAATAATACATAAATTTAAAAAAATAATTTGGTTTTTATTATTAATAAGGTTATTTATTTTATAATTATTATTTTAAGTATTTTAAAATTATTAATATTATTTATATATTAGTATTATAAATATTATTAATATTATTAGTATTATTATTATTTTAAATATTTTTAATATTATTAGTATTATTATTATTATTATTATGTTTAATTTTAAATTTAATTAATAGTAAAAATTTTATTTTATTTATAATTGAAATAATTAAATTGCCATTTAACATAAATAATACTTAATAATAATTCAATTATTGAATAATAAATGAATGATTTTTGTTATTCGTTATAGCCAACTATAAAATAATAATTAAATTTTTTTTTTTAATTACCTGTGACACTTGAACTTGGACTACAATCACCGGAAGAACAATTATTTTCGGTTGTTCCATTTCCACAGGATGCTCCTCCTTTCTCTGTTCCTTCTTTAGTGTTGTCATCAATGCAAAGAGTAACCGATGAGGTATCGAGGGTACAATTACCATTATCATCACATTTGTAGAGTTTTGTATGATAATAGTAGGTGTCAATTTTTTGAGTACATCCAGAGGTAGTAGTACAAGTGTAAATTAAACCTACATCTGTACCCATAGTTCCTGCTACCATACCGTGAGTTCCATCTTTGAAGAGATAATCTCCTTCAGTAGTTCCTGCTGATCCATATTCAGCTGAACAATCACTAGAAGCAGATTTATAGATTACATTGCCAAAACGACAGAATTCATCGTTATCAAGGGCTTGACCGCTTCCAATTTCACAACTACTTCCTCCTGAATATGAAGTACATTCTACCATTTCTTTTAATTCATAAAAATATAATAATAATAATACATAAATTTAAAAAAATAATTTGGTTTTTATTATTAATAAGGTTATTTATTTTATAATTATTATTTTAAATATTTTAAAATTATTAATATTATTTATATATTAGTATTATAAATATTATTAATATTATTAGTATTATTATTATTTTAAATATTTTTAATATTATTAGTATTATTATTATTATTATTATGTTTAATTTTAAATTTAATTAATAGTAAAAATTTTATTTTATTTATAATTGAAATAATTAAATTGCCATTTAACATAAATAATACTTAATAATAATTCAATTATTGAATAATAAATGAATGATTTTTGTTATTCGTTATAGCCAACTATAAAATAATAATTAAATTTTTTTTTTTAATTACCTGTGACACTTGAACTTGGACTACAATCACCGGAAGAACAATTATTTTCGGTTGTTCCATTTCCACAGGATGCTCCTCCTTTCTCTGTTCCTTCTTTAGTGTTGTCATCAATGCAAAGAGTAACCGATGAGGTATCGAGGGTACAATTACCATTATCATCACATTTGTAGAGTTTTGTATGATAATAGTAGGTGTCAATTTTTTGAGTACATCCAGAGGTAGTAGTACAAGTGTAAATTAAACCTACATCTGTACCCATAGTTCCTGCTACCATACCGTGAGTTCCATCTTTGAAGAGATAATCTCCTTCAGTAGTTCCTGCTGATCCATATTCAGCTGAACAATCACTAGAAGCAGATTTATAGATTACATTGCCAAAACGACAGAATTCATCGTTATCAAGGGCTTGACCGCTTCCAATTTCACAACTACTTCCTCCTGAATATGAAGTACATTCTACCATTTCTTTTAATTCATAAAAATATAATAATAATAATACATAAATTTAAAAAAATAATTTGGTTTTTATTATTAATAAGGTTATTTATTTTATAATTATTATTTTAAGTATTTTAAAATTATTAATATTATTTATATATTAGTATTATAAATATTATTAATATTATTAGTATTATTATTATTTTAAATATTTTTAATATTATTAGTATTATTATTATTATTATTATGTTTAATTTTAAATTTAATTAATAGTAAAAATTTTATTTTATTTATAATTGAAATAATTAAATTGCCATTTAACATAAATAATACTTAATAATAATTCAATTATTGAATAATAAATGAATGATTTTTGTTATTCGTTATAGCCAACTATAAAATAATAATTAAATTTTTTTTTTTAATTACCTGTGACACTTGAACTTGGACTACAATCACCGGAAGAACAATTATTTTCGGTTGTTCCATTTCCACAGGATGCTCCTCCTTTCTCTGTTCCTTCTTTAGTGTTGTCATCAATGCAAAGAGTAACCGATGAGGTATCGAGGGTACAATTACCATTATCATCACATTTGTAGAGTTTTGTATGATAATAGTAGGTGTCAATTTTTTGAGTACATCCAGAGGTAGTAGTACAAGTGTAAATTAAACCTACATCTGTACCCATAGTTCCTGCTACCATACCGTGAGTTCCATCTTTGAAGAGATAATCTCCTTCAGTAGTTCCTGCTGATCCATATTCAGCTGAACAATCACTAGAAGCAGATTTATAGATTACATTGCCAAAACGACAGAATTCATCGTTATCAAGGGCTTGACCGCTTCCAATTTCACAACTACTTCCTCCTGAATATGAAGTACATTCTACCATTTCTTTTAATTCATAAAAATATAATAATAATAATACATAAATTTAAAAAAATAATTTGGTTTTTATTATTAATAAGGTTATTTATTTTATAATTATTATTTTAAGTATTTTAAAATTATTAATATTATTTATATATTAGTATTATAAATATTATTAATATTATTAGTATTATTATTATTTTAAATATTTTTAATATTATTAGTATTATTATTATTATTATTATGTTTAATTTTAAATTTAATTAATAGTAAAAATTTTATTTTATTTATAATTGAAATAATTAAATTGCCATTTAACATAAATAATACTTAATAATAATTCAATTATTGAATAATAAATGAATGATTTTTGTTATTCGTTATAGCCAACTATAAAATAATAATTAAATTTTTTTTTTTAATTACCTGTGACACTTGAACTTGGACTACAATCACCGGAAGAACAATTATTTTCGGTTGTTCCATTTCCACAGGATGCTCCTCCTTTCTCTGTTCCTTCTTTAGTGTTGTCATCAATGCAAAGAGTAACCGATGAGGTATCGAGGGTACAATTACCATTATCATCACATTTGTAGAGTTTTGTATGATAATAGTAGGTGTCAATTTTTTGAGTACATCCAGAGGTAGTAGTACAAGTGTAAATTAAACCTACATCTGTACCCATAGTTCCTGCTACCATACCGTGAGTTCCATCTTTGAAGAGATAATCTCCTTCAGTAGTTCCTGCTGATCCATATTCAGCTGAACAATCACTAGAAGCAGATTTATAGATTACATTGCCAAAACGACAGAATTCATCGTTATCAAGGGCTTGACCGCTTCCAATTTCACAACTACTTCCTCCTGAATATGAAGTACATTCTACCATTTCTTTTAATTCATAAAAATATAATAATAATAATACATAAATTTAAAAAAATAATTTGGTTTTTATTATTAATAAGGTTATTTATTTTATAATTATTATTTTAAGTATTTTAAAATTATTAATATTATTTATATATTAGTATTATAAATATTATTAATATTATTAGTATTATTATTATTTTAAATATTTTTAATATTATTAGTATTATTATTATTATTATTATGTTTAATTTTAAATTTAATTAATAGTAAAAATTTTATTTTATTTATAATTGAAATAATTAAATTGCCATTTAACATAAATAATACTTAATAATAATTCAATTATTGAATAATAAATGAATGATTTTTGTTATTCGTTATAGCCAACTATAAAATAATAATTAAATTTTTTTTTTTAATTACCTGTGACACTTGAACTTGGACTACAATCACCGGAAGAACAATTATTTTCGGTTGTTCCATTTCCACAGGATGCTCCTCCTTTCTCTGTTCCTTCTTTAGTGTTGTCATCAATGCAAAGAGTAACCGATGAGGTATCGAGGGTACAATTACCATTATCATCACATTTGTAGAGTTTTGTATGATAATAGTAGGTGTCAATTTTTTGAGTACATCCAGAGGTAGTAGTACAAGTGTAAATTAAACCTACATCTGTACCCATAGTTCCTGCTACCATACCGTGAGTTCCATCTTTGAAGAGATAATCTCCTTCAGTAGTTCCTGCTGATCCATATTCAGCTGAACAATCACTAGAAGCAGATTTATAGATTACATTGCCAAAACGACAGAATTCATCGTTATCAAGGGCTTGACCGCTTCCAATTTCACAACTACTTCCTCCTGAATATGAAGTACATTCTACCATTTCTTTTAATTCATAAAAATATAATAATAATAATACATAAATTTAAAAAAATAATTTGGTTTTTATTATTAATAAGGTTATTTATTTTATAATTATTATTTTAAGTATTTTAAAATTATTAATATTATTTATATATTAGTATTATAAATATTATTAATATTATTAGTATTATTATTATTTTAAATATTTTTAATATTATTAGTATTATTATTATTATTATTATGTTTAATTTTAAATTTAATTAATAGTAAAAATTTTATTTTATTTATAATTGAAATAATTAAATTGCCATTTAACATAAATAATACTTAATAATAATTCAATTATTGAATAATAAATGAATGATTTTTGTTATTCGTTATAGCCAACTATAAAATAATAATTAAATTTTTTTTTTTAATTACCTGTGACACTTGAACTTGGACTACAATCACCGGAAGAACAATTATTTTCGGTTGTTCCATTTCCACAGGATGCTCCTCCTTTCTCTGTTCCTTCTTTAGTGTTGTCATCAATGCAAAGAGTAACCGATGAGGTATCGAGGGTACAATTACCATTATCATCACATTTGTAGAGTTTTGTATGATAATAGTAGGTGTCAATTTTTTGAGTACATCCAGAGGTAGTAGTACAAGTGTAAATTAAACCTACATCTGTACCCATAGTTCCTGCTACCATACCGTGAGTTCCATCTTTGAAGAGATAATCTCCTTCAGTAGTTCCTGCTGATCCATATTCAGCTGAACAATCACTAGAAGCAGATTTATAGATTACATTGCCAAAACGACAGAATTCATCGTTATCAAGGGCTTGACCGCTTCCAATTTCACAACTACTTCCTCCTGAATATGAAGTACATTCTACCATTTCTTTTAATTCATAAAAATATAATAATAATAATACATAAATTTAAAAAAATAATTTGGTTTTTATTATTAATAAGGTTATTTATTTTATAATTATTATTTTAAGTATTTTAAAATTATTAATATTATTTATATATTAGTATTATAAATATTATTAATATTATTAGTATTATTATTATTTTAAATATTTTTAATATTATTAGTATTATTATTATTATTATTATGTTTAATTTTAAATTTAATTAATAGTAAAAATTTTATTTTATTTATAATTGAAATAATTAAATTGCCATTTAACATAAATAATACTTAATAATAATTCAATTATTGAATAATAAATGAATGATTTTTGTTATTCGTTATAGCCAACTATAAAATAATAATTAAATTTTTTTTTTTAATTACCTGTGACACTTGAACTTGGACTACAATCACCGGAAGAACAATTATTTTCGGTTGTTCCATTTCCACAGGATGCTCCTCCTTTCTCTGTTCCTTCTTTAGTGTTGTCATCAATGCAAAGAGTAACCGATGAGGTATCGAGGGTACAATTACCATTATCATCACATTTGTAGAGTTTTGTATGATAATAGTAGGTGTCAATTTTTTGAGTACATCCAGAGGTAGTAGTACAAGTGTAAATTAAACCTACATCTGTACCCATAGTTCCTGCTACCATACCGTGAGTTCCATCTTTGAAGAGATAATCTCCTTCAGTAGTTCCTGCTGATCCATATTCAGCTGAACAATCACTAGAAGCAGATTTATAGATTACATTGCCAAAACGACAGAATTCATCGTTATCAAGGGCTTGACCGCTTCCAATTTCACAACTACTTCCTCCTGAATATGAAGTACATTCTACCATTTCTTTTAATTCATAAAAATATAATAATAATAATACATAAATTTAAAAAAATAATTTGGTTTTTATTATTAATAAGGTTATTTATTTTATAATTATTATTTTAAGTATTTTAAAATTATTAATATTATTTATATATTAGTATTATAAATATTATTAATATTATTAGTATTATTATTATTTTAAATATTTTTAATATTATTAGTATTATTATTATTATTATTATGTTTAATTTTAAATTTAATTAATAGTAAAAATTTTATTTTATTTATAATTGAAATAATTAAATTGCCATTTAACATAAATAATACTTAATAATAATTCAATTATTGAATAATAAATGAATGATTTTTGTTATTCGTTATAGCCAACTATAAAATAATAATTAAATTTTTTTTTTAATTACCTGTGACACTTGAACTTGGACTACAATCACCGGAAGAACAATTATTTTCGGTTGTTCCATTTCCACAGGATGCTCCTCCTTTCTCTGTTCCTTCTTTAGTGTTGTCATCAATGCAAAGAGTAACCGATGAGGTATCGAGGGTACAATTACCATTATCATCACATTTGTAGAGTTTTGTATGATAATAGTAGGTGTCAATTTTTTGAGTACATCCAGAGGTAGTAGTACAAGTGTAAATTAAACCTACATCTGTACCCATAGTTCCTGCTACCATACCGTGAGTTCCATCTTTGAAGAGATAATCTCCTTCAGTAGTTCCTGCTGATCCATATTCAGCTGAACAATCACTAGAAGCAGATTTATAGATTACATTGCCAAAACGACAGAATTCATCGTTATCAAGGGCTTGACCGCTTCCAATTTCACAACTACTTCCTCCTGAATATGAAGTACATTCTACCATTTCTTTTAATTCATAAAAATATAATAATAATAATACATAAATTTAAAAAAATAATTTGGTTTTTATTATTAATAAGGTTATTTATTTTATAATTATTATTTTAAGTATTTTAAAATTATTAATATTATTTATATATTAGTATTATAAATATTATTAATATTATTAGTATTATTATTATTTTAAATATTTTTAATATTATTAGTATTATTATTATTATTATTATGTTTAATTTTAAATTTAATTAATAGTAAAAATTTTATTTTATTTATAATTGAAATAATTAAATTGCCATTTAACATAAATAATACTTAATAATAATTCAATTATTGAATAATAAATGAATGATTTTTGTTATTCGTTATAGCCAACTATAAAATAATAATTAAATTTTTTTTTTTAATTACCTGTGACACTTGAACTTGGACTACAATCACCGGAAGAACAATTATTTTCGGTTGTTCCATTTCCACAGGATGCTCCTCCTTTCTCTGTTCCTTCTTTAGTGTTGTCATCAATGCAAAGAGTAACCGATGAGGTATCGAGGGTACAATTACCATTATCATCACATTTGTAGAGTTTTGTATGATAATAGTAGGTGTCAATTTTTTGAGTACATCCAGAGGTAGTAGTACAAGTGTAAATTAAACCTACATCTGTACCCATAGTTCCTGCTACCATACCGTGAGTTCCATCTTTGAAGAGATAATCTCCTTCAGTAGTTCCTGCTGATCCATATTCAGCTGAACAATCACTAGAAGCAGATTTATAGATTACATTGCCAAAACGACAGAATTCATCGTTATCAAGGGCTTGACCGCTTCCAATTTCACAACTACTTCCTCCTGAATATGAAGTACATTCTACCATTTCTTTTAATTCATAAAAATATAATAATAATAATACATAAATTTAAAAAAATAATTTGGTTTTTATTATTAATAAGGTTATTTATTTTATAATTATTATTTTAAGTATTTTAAAATTATTAATATTATTTATATATTAGTATTATAAATATTATTAATATTATTAGTATTATTATTATTTTAAATATTTTTAATATTATTAGTATTATTATTATTATTATTATGTTTAATTTTAAATTTAATTAATAGTAAAAATTTTATTTTATTTATAATTGAAATAATTAAATTGCCATTTAACATAAATAATACTTAATAATAATTCAATTATTGAATAATAAATGAATGATTTTTGTTATTCGTTATAGCCAACTATAAAATAATAATTAAATTTTTTTTTTAATTACCTGTGACACTTGAACTTGGACTACAATCACCGGAAGAACAATTATTTTCGGTTGTTCCATTTCCACAGGATGCTCCTCCTTTCTCTGTTCCTTCTTTAGTGTTGTCATCAATGCAAAGAGTAACCGATGAGGTATCGAGGGTACAATTACCATTATCATCACATTTGTAGAGTTTTGTATGATAATAGTAGGTGTCAATTTTTTGAGTACATCCAGAGGTAGTAGTACAAGTGTAAATTAAACCTACATCTGTACCCATAGTTCCTGCTACCATACCGTGAGTTCCATCTTTGAAGAGATAATCTCCTTCAGTAGTTCCTGCTGATCCATATTCAGCTGAACAATCACTAGAAGCAGATTTATAGATTACATTGCCAAAACGACAGAATTCATCGTTATCAAGGGCTTGACCGCTTCCAATTTCACAACTACTTCCTCCTGAATATGAAGTACATTCTACCATTTCTTTTAATTCATAAAAATATAATAATAATAATACATAAATTTAAAAAAATAATTTGGTTTTTATTATTAATAAGGTTATTTATTTTATAATTATTATTTTAAAGTATTTTAAAATTATTAATATTATTTATATATTAGTATTATAAATATTATTAATATTATTAGTATTATTATTATTTTAAATATTTTTAATATTATTAGTATTATTATTATTATTATTATGTTTAATTTTAAATTTAATTAATAGTAAAAATTTTATTTTATTTATAATTGAAATAATTAAATTGCCATTTAACATAAATAATACTTAATAATAATTCAATTATTGAATAATAAATGAATGATTTTTGTTATTCGTTATAGCCAACTATAAAATAATAATTAAATTTTTTTTTTTAATTACCTGTGACACTTGAACTTGGACTACAATCACCGGAAGAACAATTATTTTCGGTTGTTCCATTTCCACAGGATGCTCCTCCTTTCTCTGTTCCTTCTTTAGTGTTGTCATCAATGCAAAGAGTAACCGATGAGGTATCGAGGGTACAATTACCATTATCATCACATTTGTAGAGTTTTGTATGATAATAGTAGGTGTCAATTTTTTGAGTACATCCAGAGGTAGTAGTACAAGTGTAAATTAAACCTACATCTGTACCCATAGTTCCTGCTACCATACCGTGAGTTCCATCTTTGAAGAGATAATCTCCTTCAGTAGTTCCTGCTGATCCATATTCAGCTGAACAATCACTAGAAGCAGATTTATAGATTACATTGCCAAAACGACAGAATTCATCGTTATCAAGGGCTTGACCGCTTCCAATTTCACAACTACTTCCTCCTGAATATGAAGTACATTCTACCATTTCTTTTAATTCATAAAAATATAATAATAATAATACATAAATTTAAAAAAATAATTTGGTTTTTATTATTAATAAGGTTATTTATTTTATAATTATTATTTTAAGTATTTTAAAATTATTAATATTATTTATATATTAGTATTATAAATATTATTAATATTATTAGTATTATTATTATTTTAAATATTTTTAATATTATTAGTATTATTATTATTATTATTATGTTTAATTTTAAATTTAATTAATAGTAAAAATTTTATTTTATTTATAATTGAAATAATTAAATTGCCATTTAACATAAATAATACTTAATAATAATTCAATTATTGAATAATAAATGAATGATTTTTGTTATTCGTTATAGCCAACTATAAAATAATAATTAAATTTTTTTTTTTAATTACCTGTGACACTTGAACTTGGACTACAATCACCGGAAGAACAATTATTTTCGGTTGTTCCATTTCCACAGGATGCTCCTCCTTTCTCTGTTCCTTCTTTAGTGTTGTCATCAATGCAAAGAGTAACCGATGAGGTATCGAGGGTACAATTACCATTATCATCACATTTGTAGAGTTTTGTATGATAATAGTAGGTGTCAATTTTTTGAGTACATCCAGAGGTAGTAGTACAAGTGTAAATTAAACCTACATCTGTACCCATAGTTCCTGCTACCATACCGTGAGTTCCATCTTTGAAGAGATAATCTCCTTCAGTAGTTCCTGCTGATCCATATTCAGCTGAACAATCACTAGAAGCAGATTTATAGATTACATTGCCAAAACGACAGAATTCATCGTTATCAAGGGCTTGACCGCTTCCAATTTCACAACTACTTCCTCCTGAATATGAAGTACATTCTACCATTTCTTTTAATTCATAAAAATATAATAATAATAATACATAAATTTAAAAAAATAATTTGGTTTTTATTATTAATAAGGTTATTTATTTTATAATTATTATTTTAAGTATTTTAAAATTATTAATATTATTTATATATTAGTATTATAAATATTATTAATATTATTAGTATTATTATTATTTTAAATATTTTTAATATTATTAGTATTATTATTATTATTATTATGTTTAATTTTAAATTTAATTAATAGTAAAAATTTTATTTTATTTATAATTGAAATAATTAAATTGCCATTTAACATAAATAATACTTAATAATAATTCAATTATTGAATAATAAATGAATGATTTTTGTTATTCGTTATAGCCAACTATAAAATAATAATTAAATTTTTTTTTTTAATTACCTGTGACACTTGAACTTGGACTACAATCACCGGAAGAACAATTATTTTCGGTTGTTCCATTTCCACAGGATGCTCCTCCTTTCTCTGTTCCTTCTTTAGTGTTGTCATCAATGCAAAGAGTAACCGATGAGGTATCGAGGGTACAATTACCATTATCATCACATTTGTAGAGTTTTGTATGATAATAGTAGGTGTCAATTTTTTGAGTACATCCAGAGGTAGTAGTACAAGTGTAAATTAAACCTACATCTGTACCCATAGTTCCTGCTACCATACCGTGAGTTCCATCTTTGAAGAGATAATCTCCTTCAGTAGTTCCTGCTGATCCATATTCAGCTGAACAATCACTAGAAGCAGATTTATAGATTACATTGCCAAAACGACAGAATTCATCGTTATCAAGGGCTTGACCGCTTCCAATTTCACAACTACTTCCTCCTGAATATGAAGTACATTCTACCATTTCTTTTAATTCATAAAAATATAATAATAATAATACATAAATTTAAAAAAATAATTTGGTTTTTATTATTAATAAGGTTATTTATTTTATAATTATTATTTTAAGTATTTTAAAATTATTAATATTATTTATATATTAGTATTATAAATATTATTAATATTATTAGTATTATTATTATTTTAAATATTTTTAATATTATTAGTATTATTATTATTATTATTATGTTTAATTTTAAATTTAATTAATAGTAAAAATTTTATTTTATTTATAATTGAAATAATTAAATTGCCATTTAACATAAATAATACTTAATAATAATTCAATTATTGAATAATAAATGAATGATTTTTGTTATTCGTTATAGCCAACTATAAAATAATAATTAAATTTTTTTTTTTAATTACCTGTGACACTTGAACTTGGACTACAATCACCGGAAGAACAATTATTTTCGGTTGTTCCATTTCCACAGGATGCTCCTCCTTTCTCTGTTCCTTCTTTAGTGTTGTCATCAATGCAAAGAGTAACCGATGAGGTATCGAGGGTACAATTACCATTATCATCACATTTGTAGAGTTTTGTATGATAATAGTAGGTGTCAATTTTTTGAGTACATCCAGAGGTAGTAGTACAAGTGTAAATTAAACCTACATCTGTACCCATAGTTCCTGCTACCATACCGTGAGTTCCATCTTTGAAGAGATAATCTCCTTCAGTAGTTCCTGCTGATCCATATTCAGCTGAACAATCACTAGAAGCAGATTTATAGATTACATTGCCAAAACGACAGAATTCATCGTTATCAAGGGCTTGACCGCTTCCAATTTCACAACTACTTCCTCCTGAATATGAAGTACATTCTACCATTTCTTTTAATTCATAAAAATATAATAATAATAATACATAAATTTAAAAAAATAATTTGGTTTTTATTATTAATAAGGTTATTTATTTTATAATTATTATTTTAAGTATTTTAAAATTATTAATATTATTTATATATTAGTATTATAAATATTATTAATATTATTAGTATTATTATTATTTTAAATATTTTTAATATTATTAGTATTATTATTATTATTATTATGTTTAATTTTAAATTTAATTAATAGTAAAAATTTTATTTTATTTATAATTGAAATAATTAAATTGCCATTTAACATAAATAATACTTAATAATAATTCAATTATTGAATAATAAATGAATGATTTTTGTTATTCGTTATAGCCAACTATAAAATAATAATTAAATTTTTTTTTTTAATTACCTGTGACACTTGAACTTGGACTACAATCACCGGAAGAACAATTATTTTCGGTTGTTCCATTTCCACAGGATGCTCCTCCTTTCTCTGTTCCTTCTTTAGTGTTGTCATCAATGCAAAGAGTAACCGATGAGGTATCGAGGGTACAATTACCATTATCATCACATTTGTAGAGTTTTGTATGATAATAGTAGGTGTCAATTTTTTGAGTACATCCAGAGGTAGTAGTACAAGTGTAAATTAAACCTACATCTGTACCCATAGTTCCTGCTACCATACCGTGAGTTCCATCTTTGAAGAGATAATCTCCTTCAGTAGTTCCTGCTGATCCATATTCAGCTGAACAATCACTAGAAGCAGATTTATAGATTACATTGCCAAAACGACAGAATTCATCGTTATCAAGGGCTTGACCGCTTCCAATTTCACAACTACTTCCTCCTGAATATGAAGTACATTCTACCATTTCTTTTAATTCATAAAAATATAATAATAATAATACATAAATTTAAAAAAATAATTTGGTTTTTATTATTAATAAGGTTATTTATTTTATAATTATTATTTTAAGTATTTTAAAATTATTAATATTATTTATATATTAGTATTATAAATATTATTAATATTATTAGTATTATTATTATTTTAAATATTTTTAATATTATTAGTATTATTATTATTATTATTATGTTTAATTTTAAATTTAATTAATAGTAAAAATTTTATTTTATTTATAATTGAAATAATTAAATTGCCATTTAACATAAATAATACTTAATAATAATTCAATTATTGAATAATAAATGAATGATTTTTGTTATTCGTTATAGCCAACTATAAAATAATAATTAAATTTTTTTTTTTAATTACCTGTGACACTTGAACTTGGACTACAATCACCGGAAGAACAATTATTTTCGGTTGTTCCATTTCCACAGGATGCTCCTCCTTTCTCTGTTCCTTCTTTAGTGTTGTCATCAATGCAAAGAGTAACCGATGAGGTATCGAGGGTACAATTACCATTATCATCACATTTGTAGAGTTTTGTATGATAATAGTAGGTGTCAATTTTTTGAGTACATCCAGAGGTAGTAGTACAAGTGTAAATTAAACCTACATCTGTACCCATAGTTCCTGCTACCATACCGTGAGTTCCATCTTTGAAGAGATAATCTCCTTCAGTAGTTCCTGCTGATCCATATTCAGCTGAACAATCACTAGAAGCAGATTTATAGATTACATTGCCAAAACGACAGAATTCATCGTTATCAAGGGCTTGACCGCTTCCAATTTCACAACTACTTCCTCCTGAATATGAAGTACATTCTACCATTTCTTTTAATTCATAAAAATATAATAATAATAATACATAAATTTAAAAAAATAATTTGGTTTTTATTATTAATAAGGTTATTTATTTTATAATTATTATTTTAAGTATTTTAAAATTATTAATATTATTTATATATTAGTATTATAAATATTATTAATATTATTAGTATTATTATTATTTTAAATATTTTTAATATTATTAGTATTATTATTATTATTATTATGTTTAATTTTAAATTTAATTAATAGTAAAAATTTTATTTTATTTATAATTGAAATAATTAAATTGCCATTTAACATAAATAATACTTAATAATAATTCAATTATTGAATAATAAATGAATGATTTTTGTTATTCGTTATAGCCAACTATAAAATAATAATTAAATTTTTTTTTTTAATTACCTGTGACACTTGAACTTGGACTACAATCACCGGAAGAACAATTATTTTCGGTTGTTCCATTTCCACAGGATGCTCCTCCTTTCTCTGTTCCTTCTTTAGTGTTGTCATCAATGCAAAGAGTAACCGATGAGGTATCGAGGGTACAATTACCATTATCATCACATTTGTAGAGTTTTGTATGATAATAGTAGGTGTCAATTTTTTGAGTACATCCAGAGGTAGTAGTACAAGTGTAAATTAAACCTACATCTGTACCCATAGTTCCTGCTACCATACCGTGAGTTCCATCTTTGAAGAGATAATCTCCTTCAGTAGTTCCTGCTGATCCATATTCAGCTGAACAATCACTAGAAGCAGATTTATAGATTACATTGCCAAAACGACAGAATTCATCGTTATCAAGGGCTTGACCGCTTCCAATTTCACAACTACTTCCTCCTGAATATGAAGTACATTCTACCATTTCTTTTAATTCATAAAAATATAATAATAATAATACATAAATTTAAAAAAATAATTTGGTTTTTATTATTAATAAGGTTATTTATTTTATAATTATTATTTTAAGTATTTTAAAATTATTAATATTATTTATATATTAGTATTATAAATATTATTAATATTATTAGTATTATTATTATTTTAAATATTTTTAATATTATTAGTATTATTATTATTATTATTATGTTTAATTTTAAATTTAATTAATAGTAAAAATTTTATTTTATTTATAATTGAAATAATTAAATTGCCATTTAACATAAATAATACTTAATAATAATTCAATTATTGAATAATAAATGAATGATTTTTGTTATTCGTTATAGCCAACTATAAAATAATAATTAAATTTTTTTTTTTAATTACCTGTGACACTTGAACTTGGACTACAATCACCGGAAGAACAATTATTTTCGGTTGTTCCATTTCCACAGGATGCTCCTCCTTTCTCTGTTCCTTCTTTAGTGTTGTCATCAATGCAAAGAGTAACCGATGAGGTATCGAGGGTACAATTACCATTATCATCACATTTGTAGAGTTTTGTATGATAATAGTAGGTGTCAATTTTTTGAGTACATCCAGAGGTAGTAGTACAAGTGTAAATTAAACCTACATCTGTACCCATAGTTCCTGCTACCATACCGTGAGTTCCATCTTTGAAGAGATAATCTCCTTCAGTAGTTCCTGCTGATCCATATTCAGCTGAACAATCACTAGAAGCAGATTTATAGATTACATTGCCAAAACGACAGAATTCATCGTTATCAAGGGCTTGACCGCTTCCAATTTCACAACTACTTCCTCCTGAATATGAAGTACATTCTACCATTTCTTTTAATTCATAAAAATATAATAATAATAATACATAAATTTAAAAAAATAATTTGGTTTTTATTATTAATAAGGTTATTTATTTTATAATTATTATTTTAAGTATTTTAAAATTATTAATATTATTTATATATTAGTATTATAAATATTATTAATATTATTAGTATTATTATTATTTTAAATATTTTTAATATTATTAGTATTATTATTATTATTATTATGTTTAATTTTAAATTTAATTAATAGTAAAAATTTTATTTTATTTATAATTGAAATAATTAAATTGCCATTTAACATAAATAATACTTAATAATAATTCAATTATTGAATAATAAATGAATGATTTTTGTTATTCGTTATAGCCAACTATAAAATAATAATTAAATTTTTTTTTTTAATTACCTGTGACACTTGAACTTGGACTACAATCACCGGAAGAACAATTATTTTCGGTTGTTCCATTTCCACAGGATGCTCCTCCTTTCTCTGTTCCTTCTTTAGTGTTGTCATCAATGCAAAGAGTAACCGATGAGGTATCGAGGGTACAATTACCATTATCATCACATTTGTAGAGTTTTGTATGATAATAGTAGGTGTCAATTTTTTGAGTACATCCAGAGGTAGTAGTACAAGTGTAAATTAAACCTACATCTGTACCCATAGTTCCTGCTACCATACCGTGAGTTCCATCTTTGAAGAGATAATCTCCTTCAGTAGTTCCTGCTGATCCATATTCAGCTGAACAATCACTAGAAGCAGATTTATAGATTACATTGCCAAAACGACAGAATTCATCGTTATCAAGGGCTTGACCGCTTCCAATTTCACAACTACTTCCTCCTGAATATGAAGTACATTCTACCATTTCTTTTAATTCATAAAAATATAATAATAATACATAAATTTAAAAAAATAATTTGGTTTTTATTATTAATAAGGTTATTTATTTTATAATTATTATTTTAAGTATTTTAAAATTATTAATATTATTTATATATTAGTATTATAAATATTATTAATATTATTAGTATTAATAAAAAAATAATGATGTTGATATAATCAAAAATAAATTAAATTTAAAAATCATATTATTATTAAAATAAACTAAAAAATGATTGGTTCATTTAATATTGATTTTATATTTTTTAAATTTTTTAATTTTTATTTTTATTTTTTAATACAAAATCAATAAATAAATAATGAAATATTTATTGTAAAATGGAATTTATAAAAAAATTAAAATAAAAAAACTAAAAATGTAATGAAGTAAATTAAAATTAAATTAAAAATTTGTTTAAAAATATTTCAAAAAACCTGATTTAACGGAGGAAGTTATAATACCGAAAAGTAAGAAAAAATATCTATATTAATAATTTTAAAAAATAAAAATTAATTAAATAAAAATATACTTTACAAATGATTTTTATTTTATAATTTAAATTTGAGTAACCATTTTGTAAATACACATTTATTGGAATTTAAATTCATATAAATAATTTTGAAATGAAATATTCAATTTCAAAATAAAAAACTAGATTTTAATTATAATATAAATAGATAATAGAAAAATCAGAAATTTATATTTTACCTTAATATATTTTTTAATGTCATTATATATTTGTTTTTTGAAATTATTTAAAAATATGAATATAAATTATGGTTATATAGAATATTCTATAATATAAATATAAAATTAAAGTAGGTTTGAAATTTAAAATTTGAAATTGAAATTTGAAATTCGAAATTGAAATTTAAATTTGAAATTTAAAAATTGAAATAGAAATTTAAAATTGAAATTAAAAATTAAAATGAAATTTGAAATTGAAATTTAAAATTTAAAATTGAAATTTGAAACTAAATGAAATTAAAATTGAATTTTGAAATTTCAATTTAGATGATTTTGTTTTTATTTGAGATTATTAAACGTAAAAATCAGGAAACAAAAGTAAAATACAAATATAATAAAAATTTTTACTTATCAACATAAATATTTTACTTCAGTTTATTCCTATTTACTTTTTAAAATCTATATTATTGAGATTATTTTGAAATTTATATTTCTTTTCATTAATAAACTTTTCATTTTATTTAGTGCTTGTTATATGGTTAACCACAAGTGTAATTTTTTTTCTATATGTACCTAGATTTTGATAATTGAAAAAATCTTTTTTAATTTCATTTTTCTAATCTTTAAAAATTTTATATTAAATATCAAATTATGTATACATTAAATAATTACAATATTAATTTAATTTTATATAACTTTATAATATATAAAAACGTATATTTATTAAAATTAATTTTTAATAATAAAATAGGTTAGGTTTAAAATTATATATTTTATTTTATAGAATATTAGTAATTTTTTAATATAGTTTGATATTTGTAAAGATGATACTTTATAATTATATAAAATGAATGATTTTTTGATAATATTTTATTCTTATTCCAATATTTACATGACACAATTGTATATATTATTTTGTATATAATTTTGAATTAAAAAAAAATATATATATATTTACGGACTAATTATCTCAAATGTAAATCTAAAATATTGCAAATATTAATTATTTTTTTAAAAATTCGTTATTTAATTATTAGCAAAAGTTATTTTTTTTAATAACTATTTATAACTTATAGCTGTATAAATTGTTAACCTAAAACATTTTTTTTTAATTTAAAATATAATTATAACAATTTTTTAATTATTAAAATAAATATTAATAAGATTAAAAAAAAAATAATAATTATTAATCAACGAATAAATAAAAAATAAAAAAAAAGTAAATTTTTTAAAGTGAAAAATTTGAATTTTAAATTTGTTTCTATTCAGTAGAAATTATTATATTATTGATAAAAATAATTTTAATTACTAATACAAAATATAATATTACTAATACAAAATATAATAGTATTAATCTAAAAATATTTGTATTAATAATTTTTTAAATGGTCACTTGAAATAAAAGTGTTTTTCTTTACAAAAGTGTTCTCCTAGTTTTTTACTATAAAAAATTATTTAAAGAAATATTTAAAAAAGTAAAAAATATTATTAATTATAATTTTAAACATGTTACACAATAAAATTATGGTAGCACAATACATATTAAATTGAAATAAGAGGCTTATACTTATTGAAAAATTAAGCCACAATATATTATATTAGTACATAATTTTGGGGGTGTGTCATTTCGAAAATTTTTATTACATAAATTTGTATTTTGTTGTGGGGAGTGTGCATTTCGAAAATTTTTATTACAAAAATTTGTATTTTGTTGTATGGCTTAAATATTTTTAATTTTAAGCCACTTAATTTTATTAAAAATTTAATGAATAATAATTAATTAATTAAATAAATAAAATTACAATTCTCAAAAATTTTCAAACACGTAATCTTACGTGGGGCGTATATCTAATTGTATCATAATTTTGTGGCTTTTTTCTACAATTTTTAAAAAGCCATATATTCACAATATGGCGTGAATAATAAATGTGGTGATATTTTATGACGAAAATTTATAAGCCACCAAGAATTTGGCGAAATTCAACTGGACGAAATTCAACTTTTGGCGAAATACAACACTTCAATAAATAATAATTAGGTTAGGTATTTCTATTTAACATTGAAAAATAAAATAAAAAATAAATAAACATTTTATTTTTTAATGCTTAAAAAATAAAATAAAAATAAGAAATAAGAAAACTTTTTTTTAAACATTAAAAAATAAAATAAAAATAAGAAATAAGAAAACTTTTTTTTAAACATTAAAAAATAAAATAAAATAAAAAATAAAAAATAAAAATAAAAATTAATAAATAAAATAGTAAATAAAGAAATAATAAATAATTAATAATTAAATAATTATTTAAATAATTATATAATTAATTAAAAAAAGGTTTATTATTTTAAATATTAAAAAAAAAAAAAAAAAAAAGTTTCAAAGCATTTAAAAGTATATTTATTAAAATATTTTATTGAAAAATTTTAATTATTAATGGAAGACAATATAGAAATTGTAATAAGTGAAACAAATCGAGGAAATGAACAAATTATTATTAATAAAAAATACAAATTTAATTTTTCATTTCAAAGGAAAGATAAATCAAAAATTTATTGATGCACTGAATATAAGACTTTAAATAAATGTAAATCTTTAATTATTTTAAATGATAAAAAGGAGGTTTTAAAATATGAAAGTTTACATAACCATCTCGAAAAAGAAATTGATGTGTCTATATCAGTATCAAAGCATAAAATTAAGGAAGAAATTAAGAAAAATTCAATTCCTATGGATATAAAACCTAAACATATATTTAATGCCGTTTCTCAAGAAATGGGACTTATATGTCCCGAATATAGTACAATTAGATCCCAAATAATAAGAAATATAAATAAACAATTTCCTCTAAACATAAAAAGTTTTGATGATATTCCCATTGAATCAGAATATTATAAAACTAAAAGAAATGAAAATTTTATGATATTTAAAAATACTGATCTAATAATCTTTCAATCACCATTCCAAGCATATTTATTTTCGAATTATCATAAAAATATATTTGCGGACGGTACATTTTATGCAGCACCGAAATTTAGTTATCAGTTATTTATAACAAGAACTTATGTTGGGGAATTTAATATGTTTTACACTACTTCCATTTCTATATTAAAAAATAAAAAACAATCTACATATGAAACATTATTTAAAGAAATAAAAAAAAATGCAAATAAATTTAGGAGTAATACATTAATTACTACAATTAATTTTCATTGTGATTTTGAACAAGGTATATCTAATGCCGCAAAAAAAGTTTTTCCAAATATAAATATTAAATATTGTGTTTGGCATTACAAAAGATCATTAGAAAAACAAAAAAATATATTATGTTATCATGAAGTGAAGAATAATAATGATGTATATATTTATTATAAAGCTATTTCGAACTTACCGTTTATAAACCCTAACTATATATTTGATATTTATATTATAATAAAAAGAATTTGTCAAAAAAAAAAGTATAATAATTTTCTGCAATTTTTAGAATATTTTAATAAAAATTATTTACTTAAGTATAATGTTAATAATTGGAATTATTATGAAAATATAGAGCATTTAACAAACAATGCATCAGAATCTTATAATAGCTACTTAAATAATATATTTCCAAATAAACCTTTATTTTATAAATTAATATATATATTAAAAGAAGAAGAAAACTTATCTTATAATGATTATCAAAGGAGAACTAAAGGAAATTGGAAAAAAAAAGCAAAAAATATTTAGTGTAACTTATGAAATTAAAATTTTAATTGAAAATTACAAAAGTAAGGAAATAAATTTATTTTATAATGGATGTAACAGAAATGAATTAATTAAGTTATGGAAAGAATGTTTAATTGATTTAAATGATATAAATATTAATTTAAAATAAATAATCTTAATTTAAAAAAATGTTAGAAAAATAAAAATTTATTTATTTTAAATTTATATTTATAATCGTTTAAATAATAATTAAATAATCTTAATTTAAAAAAATGCTAGAAAAATACAAATTTATTTACCTATTGTGTTTATTTAATAATCTTAATAGAAATTATCTTTTAGTTATTTTTATTAAGTAATTTATAACTAAAACCGATTTATTTGATACTAGTTAAAATCTTATTAATATCAATATTATATAATTATAAATTTTATTAATATCAATATCAATATTATATAATTATAAATTTTATTAATATCAATATCAATATTATATTATTATAAATTTTATTAATATCAATATACTTTTCAAAATTAATTATGTTATTAAAAATATTAAATTCAATAAAAGATTTTTATTATTTTATTAAAATTATAATTGTTATTATTATATTTTAATAATAATTGATTCATATTGATCAAACATTATAAATATTACTATGCAAATAATTAATTATTTTAATAGGATCAATTATTCAACTCTTATTGTTTTAATTTTTAATTCTTATATCATTTAAATTAATATATATATATATATCGTTTATGAAAATATGAATTATAAATAATTAAAATTATTTACTTTTCATTTAAATTTTTTTATTTACTATAATAAAATATAATAATTAAAAGACAAACGTTATTATAACTAAATTTTTTTTTTTTAGAAAAATAAATAAAAAAAAATTAAAATATATAAGATTCCTATATATATAAAATAATTATTATATTATATTTTATTTTATTCAATCTGTACTTTCTTATTTAATATTCTACTTTTTATTTTATTTTATTTTATTTTATTTTATTTTATTTTATTCAATCTGTACTTTATATTCATATTTTTACTATTTATTTTATTTTATTTTATTTTATTTTATTTTATTTTATTCAATCTGTACTTTATATTTAGATTTTTACTATTTATTTTATTTTATTTTATTTTATTTTATTTTATTTTATTTTATTTTATTTTATTTTATTCAATCTGTACTTTCTTATTTAATATTCTACTTTTTATTTTATTTTATTTTGTTTTATTTCATTTTATTTTATTTTATTTTATTTTATTTTATATAATCTGTACTTTCTTATTTAATATTCTACTTTTTATTTTATTTTATTTTATTTTATTTCATTTCATTTTATTTTATTTTATTTTATATAATCTGTACTTTCTTATTTAATATTCTACTTTTTATTTTATTTTATTTTATTTTATTTTATTTTATTTTATTCAATCTGTACTTTATATTCATATTTTTACTATTTATTTTATTTTATTTTATTTTATTTTATTTTATTTTATTCAATCTGTACTTTATATTTAGATTTTTACTATTTATTTTATTTTATTTTATTTTATTTTATTTTATTTTATTTTATTTTATTTTATTCAATCTGTACTTTCTTATTTAATATTCTACTTTTTATTTTATTTTATTTTGTTTTATTTCATTTTATTTTATTTTATTTTATTTTATTTTATATAATCTGTACTTTCTTATTTAATATTCTACTTTTTATTTTATTTTATTTCATTTCATTTTATTTTATTTTATTTTATATAATCTGTACTTTCTTATTTAATATTCTACTTTTTATTTTATTTTATTTTATTTTATTTCATTTCATTTTATTTTATTTTATTTTATATAATCTGTACTTTCTTATTTAATATTCTACTTTTTTTTTATTTTATTTTATTTTATTTTATTTTATTTTATTTTATTTTATTCAATCTGTACTTCATATTTATATTTCTACTATTTATTTTATTTTATTTTATTAAATCTGTACTTTATATTCATATTTCTATTATTTATTTTATTTTATTTTATTTTATTTTATTTTATTTTATTCAATCTGTACTTTCTTATTTAATATTCTACTTTTTATTTTATTTTATTTTATTTTATTTTATTTTATTTTATTTAATTCAATCTGTACTTCATATTTATATTTCTACTATTTATTTTATTTTATTTTATTTTATTTTATTTTATTTTATTTTATTCAATCTGTACTTTATATTTATATTTCTACTATTTATTTTATTTTATTTTATTTTATTTTATTTTATTTTATTTTATTTTATTTTATTTTATTTTATTCAATCTGTACTTCATATTTATATTTCTACTATTTATTTTATTTTATTTTATTTTATTTTATTTTATTTTATTTTATTTTATTTTATTTTATTCAATCTGTACTTCATATTTATATTTCTACTATTTATTTTATTTTATTTTATTTTATTTTATTTTATTTTATTTTATTTTATTCAATCTGTACTTCATATTTATATTTCTACTATTTATTTTATTTTATTTTATTTTATTTTATTTTATTTTATTTTATTTTATTAAATCTGTACTTTATATTCATATTTCTACTATTTATTTTATTTTATTTTATTTTATTTTATTTTATTTTATTTTATTTTATTTAATTCAATCTGTACTTCATATTTAATATTCTACTATTTATTTTATTTTATTTTATTTTATTCAATCTGTACTTTATATTTATATTTCTACTATTTATTTTATTTTATTTTATTTTATTTTATTTAATTCAATCTGTACTTCATATTTAATATTCTACTATTTATTTTATTTTATTTTATTTTATTTTATTTTATTTTATTTTATTTTATTTTATTTTATTTTATTTTATTTTATTCAATCTGTACTTCATATTTATATTTCTACTATTTATTTTATTTTATTTTATTTTATTTTATTTTATTTTATTTTATTCAATCTGTACTTCATATTTATATTTCTACTATTTATTTTATTTAATTCAATCTGTACTTCATATTTATATTTCTACTATTTATTTTATTTTATTTTATTTTATTTCATTTTATTCAATCTGTACTTCATATTTATATTTCTACTATTTATTTTATTTAATTCAATCTGTACTTCATATTTATATTTCTACTATTTATTTTATTTTATTTTATTTTATTTCATTTTATTCAATCTGTACTTCATATTTATATTTCTACTATTTATTTTATTTTATTTTATTTTATTTTATTTTATTTTATTTTATTTTATTTTATTCAATCTGTACTTTCTTATTTAATATTCTACTTTTTATTTTATTTTATTTTGTTTTATTTCATTTTATTTTATTTTATTTTATTTTATTTTATATAATCTGTACTTTCTTATTTAATATTCTACTTTTTATTTTATTTTATTTTATTTTATTTCATTTCATTTTATTTTATTTTATTTTATATAATCTGTACTTTCTTATTTAATATTCTACTTTTTATTTTATTTTATTTTATTTTATTTTATTTTATTTTATTCAATCTGTACTTTATATTCATATTTTTACTATTTATTTTATTTTATTTTATTTTATTTTATTTTATTTTATTTTATTCAATCTGTACTTTATATTTAGATTTTTACTATTTATTTTATTTTATTTTATTTTATTTTATTTTATTTTATTTTATTTTATTTTATTCAATCTGTACTTTCTTATTTAATATTCTACTTTTTATTTTATTTTATTTTGTTTTATTTCATTTTATTTTATTTTATTTTATTTTATTTTATATAATCTGTACTTTCTTATTTAATATTCTACTTTTTATTTTATTTTATTTCATTTCATTTTATTTTATTTTATTTTATATAATCTGTACTTTCTTATTTAATATTCTACTTTTTATTTTATTTTATTTTATTTTATTTCATTTCATTTTATTTTATTTTATTTTATATAATCTGTACTTTCTTATTTAATATTCTACTTTTTTTTTATTTTATTTTATTTTATTTTATTTTATTTTATTTTATTTTATTCAATCTGTACTTCATATTTATATTTCTACTATTTATTTTATTTTATTTTATTAAATCTGTACTTTATATTCATATTTCTATTATTTATTTTATTTTATTTTATTTTATTTTATTTTATTTTATTCAATCTGTACTTTCTTATTTAATATTCTACTTTTTATTTTATTTTATTTTATTTTATTTTATTTTATTTTATTTAATTCAATCTGTACTTCATATTTATATTTCTACTATTTATTTTATTTTATTTTATTTTATTTTATTTTATTTTATTTTATTCAATCTGTACTTTATATTTATATTTCTACTATTTATTTTATTTTATTTTATTTTATTTTATTTTATTTTATTTTATTTTATTTTATTTTATTTTATTCAATCTGTACTTCATATTTATATTTCTACTATTTATTTTATTTTATTTTATTTTATTTTATTTTATTTTATTTTATTTTATTTTATTTTATTCAATCTGTACTTCATATTTATATTTCTACTATTTATTTTATTTTATTTTATTTTATTTTATTTTATTTTATTTTATTTTATTTTATTCAATCTGTACTTCATATTTATATTTCTACTATTTATTTTATTTTATTTTATTTTATTTTATTTTATTTTATTTTATTTTATTAAATCTGTACTTTATATTCATATTTCTACTATTTATTTTATTTTATTTTATTTTATTTTATTTTATTTTATTTTATTTTATTTAATTCAATCTGTACTTCATATTTAATATTCTACTATTTATTTTATTTTATTTTATTTTATTCAATCTGTACTTTATATTTATATTTCTACTATTTATTTTATTTTATTTTATTTTATTTTATTTAATTCAATCTGTACTTCATATTTAATATTCTACTATTTATTTTATTTTATTTTATTTTATTTTATTTTATTTTATTTTATTTTATTTTATTTTATTTTATTTTATTTTATTTTATTCAATCTGTACTTCATATTTATATTTCTACTATTTATTTTATTTTATTTTATTTTATTTTATTTTATTTTATTTTATTCAATCTGTACTTCATATTTATATTTCTACTATTTATTTTATTTAATTCAATCTGTACTTCATATTTATATTTCTACTATTTATTTTATTTTATTTTATTTTATTTCATTTTATTCAATCTGTACTTCATATTTATATTTCTACTATTTATTTTATTTAATTCAATCTGTACTTCATATTTATATTTCTACTATTTATTTTATTTTATTTTATTTTATTTCATTTTATTCAATCTGTACTTCATATTTATATTTCTACTATTTATTTTATTTTATTTTATTTTATTTTATTTTATTTTATTTTATTTTATTTTATTCAATCTGTACTTCATATTTATATTTCTACTATTTATTTTATTTTATTTTATTTTATTTTATTTTATTTTATTTTATTTTATTTTATTTTATTTTATTTTATTTTATTCAATCTGTACTTCATATTTATATTTCTACTATTTATTTTATTTTATTTTATTTTATTTTATTTTATTCAATCTGTACTTCATATTTATATTTCTACTATTTATTTTATTTAATTCAATCTGTACTTCATATTTATATTTCTACTATTTATTTTATTTAATTCAATCTGTACTTCATATTTATATTTCTACTATTTATTTTATTTTATTTTATTTTATTTCATTTTATTCAATCTGTACTTCATATTTATATTTCTACTATTTATTTTATTTAATTCAATCTGTACTTCATATTTATATTTCTACTATTTATTTTATTTTATTTTATTTTATTTCATTTTATTCAATCTGTACTTCATATTTATATTTCTACTATTTATTTTATTTTATTTTATTTTATTTTATTTTATTTTATTTTATTCAATCTGTACTTCATATTTATATTTCTACTATTTATTTTATTTTATTTTATTTTATTTCATTTTATTTTATTTTATTTTATTCAATCTGTATTTTCTGTTGATAATATAAAAAAGGTATTAATGTATAAATAATAATTAATAATATTTAAAATAAAATAAAAAAAATATAATAATTATTTTATATATGTAGTAATTATATATATATATATATATTTTTATTTAATTTTCTAAAAAAAATTTTTTTAGTAATAATAAACGTTTGTCTTTTTTATTTTTATTATTATTTAGAAATTTATTTATTCATTTATAATTTATTTATTCATTTATTTATTTATTACATTATAATACGCCATGTTTTCCGAAATGTACTACAACAAAATACAAATTTATGTAATAAAAATTTTCGAAATGACACCTTTTGTTGTAGTGCATTTCGGAAAACATGGCGTATTATAATATAATAAATAAATAAATGAATGAGTAAATTATAAATAAATAAATAAATTTTTAAATAATAATAAAAATAATTAAGACAAACGTTTATTATGACTAAAAAATTTTTTTTAGAAAATTAAATAAATATATATATATATATATAATTAATAATTATTTTATATATGTATATATATAAAATAATTATTATATTTTTTTTATTTTATTTTAAATATTATTAATTATTATTAATACATTAATACCTTGTTTATATTATCAACAGAAAATACAGATTGAATAAAATAAAATAAAATGAAATAAAATAAAATAAAATAAATAGTAGAAACATAAATATAAGTACAGATTGAATAAAATAAAATAAAATAAAATAAAATGTAGAATATTAAATAAGAAAGTACAGATTGAATAAAATAAAATAAAATAAAATAAAAAGTAGAATATTAAATAAGAAAGTACAGATTGAATAAAATAAAATAAAATAAAATAAAAAGTAGAATATTTAATAAGAAAGTACAGATTGAATAAAATAAAATAAAAAGTAGAATATTAAATAAGAAAGTACAGATTGAATAAAATAAAATAAAATAAAATAAAATAAAATAAAATAAAATAAAATAAAATAAAATAAAATAAAATAAAATAAAATAAAATAAAATAAAATAAAATAAAATAAAATAAAATAAATATAATAATTATTTTATATATATAGGAATCTTATATATTTTAATTTTTTTTCATTTATTTTTCTAAAAAAAAAAATTTAGTTATAATAACGTTTGTCTTTTAATTATTATATTTTATTATAGTAAATAAAAAAATTTAAATGAAAAGTAAATAATTTTAATTATTTATAATTCATATTTTCATAAACGATATATATATATATATATTAATTTAAATGATATAAGAATTAAAAATTAAAACAATAAGAGTTGAATAATTGATCCTATTAAAATAATTAATTATTTGCATAGTAATATTTATAATGTTTGATCAATATGAATCAATTATTATTAAAATATAATAATAACAATTATAATTTTAATAAAATAATAAAAATCTTTTATTGAATTTAATATTTTTAATAACATAATTAATTTTGAAAAGTATATTGATATTAATAAAATTTATAATAATATAATATTGATATTGATATTAATAAAATTTATAATTATATAATATTGATATTGATATTAATAAAATTTATAATTATATAATATTGATATTGATTTTGATAAAATTTTAACTAGTATCAAATAAATCGGTTTTAGTTATAAATTACTTAATAAAAATAACTAAAAGATAATTTCTATTAAGATTATTAAATAAACACAATAGGTAAATAAATTTGTATTTTTCTAGCATTTTTTTAAATTAAGATTATTTAATTGATTTAAACGATTATAAATATAAATTTAAAATAAATAAATTTTTATTTTTCTAGCATTTTTTTAAATTAAGATTATTTATTTTAAATTAATATTTATATCGTTTAAATCAATTAAACATTCTTTCCATAATTTAATTAATTCATTTCTGTTGCATCCATTATAAAATAAATTTATTTCCTTACTTTTGTAATTTTCAATTAAAATTTTAATTTCATCAGTTACACTAAATATTTTTTGCTTTTTTTTCCAATTTCCTTTAGTTCTCCTTTGATAATCATTATAAGATAAGTTTTCTTCTTCTTTTAATATATATATTAATTTATAAAATAAAGGTTTATTTGGAAATATATTATTTAAGTAGCTATTATAAGATTCTGATGCATTGTTTGTTAAATGCTCTATATTTATTCAAACAATATATGAAATATTCTCTTTAAGTTTGGATTATTATTTTAATTTATGAAATAATTGATGAAAGGAATATAAAAATTAAATTTTGATCTAAACTCTTTAATTATAAAATTTTATTGAATGTTTTGTATATATTATTATTATTATGTTTATTAAACTAAGAAATAAATATTGTAATATTAAATTAAATAATATTTTTTTTTAAATATTTAATATTAAAATATTAAAACATTAAAACATTAAAACATTAAATAATTTACAATATAAACTTTGTTAAAGAATATATAAATAAAATAAGTCAAATATTATTATAATATGAATTACATAATTATTAAAAATATATTTATTTTTTATTTGCCAATTTTTTTTTATTTGTATTTTATTTTGTTTTATTTTTTTTTCCTTTTTATTTTTTTAAATTTACTTATATAATAAAGTTTAAAAGGATAAAAAGAGTATTAACAATACACAACGTACAGGAAATTAAAAAAAATTGATATTAATATTAATTTTTCTATTATTATAAAATAGCAGAATACTATGATTATTTTTTTTTATCATTGCAACAATTATACAAATTATATAATTATTATGTGAAGATATTATGAACGGTTTCCATACATGATTATTTTGGTATAGATATATATATTTATATTTCTTAATTTAATATTAAATAAAGAAATATTTTTTATTAAATAATTATTAGCACTTCTGCAATACAAAAGGAAATATAAATAAAACAATTTTTTTTTTGTCAATAATTTAATGATTATATTATTTTGATTATTTTGATATATAAACGAAATTTTTATATCACTATTAATAAATAATAAATAATCATGTATGATATGGAATTATTTATAGAAATATCTAATTGCTTTAAAATTTGGAAATTGCTGTAAAATAAATAAATATATAAATAAAAAGCAAATATATCTTTTTTAAATTGTTATTAGAATTTACTATAAACAAGGTATAATAATATATAAATAAGTGTATAAAAAACTGAAACAAAAATCAAAAAAATTAACAATTGAAAAAATTTTAATATTCTAATAGACAAATTTAGAATAGAGTTTAATAATTCATAAAAAACATAATTGTAATGAAAATTTAAACACTTCTATTAATATTTTTAATAATAGTGATATAAAACAATAAAAATAAAAAAAAAGAAGAATTAAAAATAAAAAGATAAAAAAATAAGATGAAATTAAAAAAGAAAAAGAATTAAATAAGATAAATTAAAAAATATAAAAATAATAATTAAGTAAAAAATGAATAATTGAATAGTTGAAAATTGTATAAATTATTTGCAATATCCTTTCTACATAAAGGTTATTGATATAGAATATATAAAAGAATAGAATGCTTAATTTAATTACCAAATTATTTCTGGTGTTTATTAAGGAACATCATTCGATGCCATTAGTTGCTGTTTATAATAAAATTATGTCTAATGCTACTTATCGACAATGGCTACAATTAAGAGAGTACAAACAAACAAATAAATGAAAAATAATCTTGTGCATTAATTCTGAAAATACATTTAAGATAGATCAACAGGATCAATATTTCTGAAGTGGAGCATTTTTTTTTTTTTAAGGTTATTTCAGATTTTAATTCAAAGTAATAATTACTTAATTAAAACTTTTATCATCGTAATATTGTATAGAGACTTTCTCTGAATTATTAATTTAAACTTATTATTTCATATTATTATTTAATTATCATTAGGTTTAGTTTCGGATTATAATTTTTTTTTTTATAATATATATCTAAAAAAAAAAAAAAAAAAGGTTTTTGGATTTTTATTATAAAACTAAGTTTAAATTCAATGAAAAATTATTAAGATTTAAAATAATTTTAATAAAAAATCAATTATTGAAAATGATCTTTTAATCATTAAAATATAAGGCATTAAATATAGAATTAAGAAAATTAAGAAAAATTATATCAATTAATACTTCAATTGAAGCATATTATATTTTTTATTTTTTTTTAATAATAATAATATATTTTTATTTTTAATTATATATTGTATAAAAAATAGTATAAAAAAAATAATTGTTATTAATGTCAATAGAGCTTAAAAAGTTCTATAAAAAAGCCTTTTCCTTATTAATTTTTCGTGTGAATTATTAAAATTGTTCTGAAGTTTTAATAAAAGTTAACAAAAATTTGGAAATAGTGCATTTAGCAACGTGGTTAAATTATATTAAAAGTCACATTACTAAATAATTTTTAAAAGATAAATAAATAAATAAATAATTAAATAATATATATTATTATTATTATTATTTACAATATTTTTATTATTAATTATTATTTTTTTTTTTTTTATTATTTATTTTAATTATTAATTTTAAAATTAATTTTAATATATATTTTTGTTTTTTATTTTTATTATTTATTTATTATTTATTTGTTTATTTGCTAAAAAATATTAAAGCAATTAGATATTTATATAAATAATTCCATATCATACATGATTATTTATTATTTATTAATAGTGGACATAAAAATTTCATTTATATCAAAATAATCAAAATAATATAATCATTATTTATTTTTAACAAGCCACATATAGTGAAATGTTACACATTTTAAAAATTTTATACTTAAATTCATTACACATATTCATTAACTTTAATCATTCTTGATATATAATACAAATAAAAACTTTAATTATTAATAAATTGAATTTATGAATAACTACATAAAATGGAATGTGGTGCATTTCGCCAATTTTTAAAATACAAATTTTTAATACGCCATTTATTTTTAATGGCTTGTAAAATTTTTTGCTAACGTCATAAAAAATTTTAATACAATTATATTTAAAAAAAATAAATGTAAAAATAAATAAATAAAATTAATAAATAAAGAATGTAATAAGTATATAAAATAAAATAAAATAAAATAAAATAAAATAAAATAAAATAAAATAAAATAAAATAAAATAAAATAAAATAAAATAAAATAAAATAAAATAAAATAAAATAAAATAAAATAAAATAAAATAAAATAAAATAAAATAAAATAAAAAGTAGAATATTAAATATAATGTACAGATTGAATAAAATAAAATAAAATAAAATAAAATAAAATAAACTAAATAGTAGAATATAAATATAAAGTAGAGATTGAATAAAATAAAATAAACAGTAGAATATGTATATAAAGTATAAATTGAATAAAATAAAATAAAATAATATAAAATAAATATATAATATTATTTTTTATTAAAGAATATTAAAGATCAATGTTTTCGAAATGAAAATTTTTTACATTTTTATTATATTCAATTAATAATGTAATTTAATATATAAAACAATATTATTGATTGTTAATAATCTCATTATATATAAATGATTTTTTTGCTTTCTAACGTCTATAATAAAAAAAATTTTTTTATTTTTAAAAATAAATTGTCTTTAATATTCTTTAATAAAAAATAATAATAAATATTTATTTTATTTTATATATTTGTACTTTTATATTATTACATTCAATATTTATTTTATTTTATTTTATTTTATTTTATTCAATTTGTACTTTATATTTAATATTCTATACTTTTTTATCTTAATTTTATTTTATTCAATCTGTACTTATATTTATATTCTACTATTTATTTTATTTTACTTTTTTTATTTTATATACTTGTACTTATTACATTCTTTATTTATTTATTTTTTTACAAATAATTGAAAAATTAAATTTTCAAAATTAATATTAAGAATAATATTGAATAATTAATATAAAAATTTTAATTATATAATTAAAAATATTTATAAAGACATAGAAATGGAAGAAAATCTAATTATTGATGTAAGTGAGTCTAACAAAGGAAAAGAGTAAATTATTATTAATAAAAAATATAATTTAATTTTCCATATTTAAGAAAAGATAATTCCAAAGTTTATAAATGTACCGAAAATAAAAAAAATAAATAAATGTAAATCTTTTATTATTTTAAATGATAAGAAAGAAATCTTAAAATATGATAGTTCGCATAATCATCTTGAAAAAGAATTCTATGTATCTCTATCTATAATGAAACATAAAATTAAAGATGGAATTGAAAAAAGCTCAATTCCTTTTGGTATAAAAATAAAACCCCTATATAATAATATTTCTAAAGAAATGGGACTTATATATCCAGAATATAATTCAATTAAATCCCAAATATTATGAAATTTAAATAAAAACTACCATCCAATGTAACAACATTTGCTGAAATTCCTTGTGAATCTGAATATTATAAAACAAAGCGAGGTGAAAATTTTATGATATTCAAAAATTCTAATTTAATAATTTTTCAATCCCCTTTTCAAGCAAAATTATTTAGGGAATATAATGATGATATATTTGTTGATGGCACATTTTTTATTGCCACTAAATTTAGTTATCAAATATTTATTACAAGAACTTATGCTAAAGAATTAGATAGTTTTTACACTACTTCTTTTGCAATATTAAAAAATAAAGAACCAGAAACATATAAAATATTATTTTAAAAATTAAAAAAAAAAAAATGCTAATACATGTAACAATTAATTTTTTGGTTCAATTATAATATTGAACCAAAAAATTTGCATTGTGATTTTGAAAGGGGCATATATAAAGCAGTAAAAACAATATTTCCTAATACAACTATTAAATATTGCATTTGGCATAATAAAAAAATCACTAGAAATTAAAAAAATAAATTATGCTATAATGAAGTAAAAAATGATAATAATATATTTATTTATTATAAAGCTATTTCAAAATTACCATTTATAAATTCTTAATACATATTTGATATTTATGTTATAATTATAATTAAATCCATTAAATCCATTAAAAATAATTATTGTCAATTTTTAAAATTTTTAGAATATTATTATAAAACATATTTAATTGATTATGATATGAAATTATGGAATTATTATAATAATATGGATCTTATAATAAAACAATACCTCAGAATCACTCAATAATTATTTAAATAATTTATTTCTAACAAAATCATTTTTTTTATGAATTAATAGATAAATTAATTGAGATTGAACATTTATCATAATATGATTATCAAAGAAAAATAAGAGGAATTTGGAAAATAAAAAAAAGAGAGCAATGAATAAAGCTAATGAAATCAGTGTCTTAATTGAACGCTACAAAAATATTGAAGCCAAGTTAATTAATGCTAAATGTGATAGAAATAATATTATTAATTTGTGGTTGAATTGTTTAATTTATAAAGCTTATTAAATTTATACAGTTTAAATAAATATTCAAATACGTCTTTATAATTAATAATTTTATCATTATAATTATTATTTTTTTTTTAATAACATTTAAATAAAAGAATTATTATTAATAACATTTATATTTATAATAACATTTATATTTTTATATAATTTTTTTATTAATAACGTTTAAATAAAAGAATAATTATTAATAAGATTTATATTTTTAAATAATTCTTTTATTAATATCATTTAAAGAATTAAAATCATAAAATCTAACCATTATATGATTTATTTAATTTTTCATTTAATAATTAATTTAAAAATTGAAATAACAAAATAATACAATAAAATAATAAAATAATATTATGTAGCATAATATAGCTATAGCCACATATTTATATATATCACGTGAAAATTGGCGTAATGCAACCTCCCCATAAAATGAATTAAAAAGTAATGTGATAATAATGTGATCGTTTTTCCATGTGATTATAAAAATGTGATAAAATAAATTTATGAAATAAAGCATAAATTTATTTTACAACATAAATCAATGAAAACATATTTTTATGTTTAATTTATTATGTAAATAATAAAGATTAAATAAATAAATAAATATAACTATTTATTAAGTTTTTTTGAATTATTATTTTTAAAAGATCTACATTTTTATTTCGAAACTCATGTCAATTTGTTAAACTGGGTTGTAGTATTGAACTTATGGATAGTGATCTTTTTATGAAGTGAAGTTTTCCTTCAAACCTTCGTAATCATACTTTTATCCGTTAAAAACTAGCTTCTGATATTCTTTATTAAATGGATATTTCAACTATTATCACTAATTACATTAAGATGTGAATGATGAAGAGCTCGGCGTATAAATTTTACTCGAAATTAAAAAAATTTAATAAAGCTATATTTTGATGATAAAAATATTGTTAATATTTACGTATGTAAAAAAAGTATTTTTCCATTTGAAAATAATCTTTTAGTGGAAAAATATATAAATATTATGAATGAATCTGTGAATCAAACTGAAAGTATTACAGCCTTATCCCTGATAATCTTAAATTAATTGAGCACAGTCCAAAAGTGGCTTCGCAGGCTATTTTAAATAAATATAAGGGCAATTTTAATAGCATAGGTTTCAAGCATTATCCATATATTACATTTATTTATCCTGGTCTTGATAAAGAAGATTACATTTTTTTTTTTTTTTTTTTTTTTTTTTATTCTCGTATGGTATTAAATTACTTATAACTAATTTTATAAAATTAATAAAATGAAAAAATCTTTTTTTTTTTTTATAATTAAATAATTTCCTTGATTAATAATATAATACAAATTATTAATATTAGAAATTTCTATGACCATAATTAATAGTACGTAGGAATTACTCTTTTTTATTTTATATTAATGAAAGTTTCTTAATAAAACATATGTTTTTTTTATGTTTATTATTACTCTATTATAAAGTAAGTGTAATAATGTCGTATATTATAATTCTATGTATAATAGGATTAATAAAAGCTCCATTCTCAATTAAATACTTTACAATGCCAATGCCACTTAACCAAATGAAGTAATATAAATTTCAGCATAACAATTTTAAATTGGTAATACAAAAATTAAATTTCTAATTATTATGATTAAATTTTAATATATATATTATATATATATATGATTTCATAAGACAGATATCATGTCATATATGAAGAAATCATTTCTTTAATATATAACAATAATTAAATTAGCTATATTTAATTCTTTATTATTAATTTTTAAACCTTGAAATTAAAAAAAAAAAAAAAAAAAAAAAAAAAAAAAAAAAAAAATTAAGTACAAGTTTTAAAATAAATAATACAAAAGATTAATTATTAACAATAACGAATTTCTATAGGCGGAAAAAACCCTCACTTTTAACGGTTTGAGGATAGTTTGCTGTAGAATAGTGTAAGAAAATAATGAAATAATTGTTATAATATTCTTTAATCATTACTATCATTTATTATTAGTCTTAATATTAAATTATTAAAGCTATTAATAATTTCATCACAAAATGGAAAATTAAACTGATTAAATTATTTCAATATATTATAATATATTGAATTGAAATGATATTATAAAAAAATTATCATTAACAAAATGTTAAAATCTTTAGTCTTTATTAAGACATTTTAGTAATAAAATAAAATAAAACCAAAACGTTTATATATTTAAAAAAAAAGTAAATTTTAGGAAAAAATTAGATGTAAAATATAACTTATATAATAAAAGAAAAAAAATAATATATTTTAAAATTAAATATTTGATTATTAGTGTTTATTTTTTTATTTTTGTTTATTTATGTAAATATTTATATTATTATTGATATAAAAATTTATTTATTGTCGTGACTCTATTAAGTATATATAATCAGCCTTTTTTTTTTTTTTTTTTTTTTTTTTTTACAATAATAATTTTATAATAAAATAATACCTTTATAATAAGTAATTTAATTAATTTCAGATTTCTAAAAATTTTTTTTGAAATTTTGAAATTTAGACCAATCGAAATTAGTTTGTGTTAAATTAAATTGGAAGTTAAACAAGAAGAAATTGCCAAGTCAGTAACAGATCTCATATAATGGACAATCTCGAATGATGAAATCAATTTAATCAGTTTGAAAATAGCTAATGCTCAACATAACGAGAGAGCAATGAAAGAGGAAATTGAAGAAATTAAAACTGGATTTACCTGGTTATCTGATTCTATGAATAAACAAAGAGCAATTTTTGAAGGAAAAATGCTCAAAATTATGGAATAGTTGAAAAGTATAAATTTTAGCAACAATCAAGTTCTCTTGGAAAAAATCAAAACTTATGAGGTTAGACGATAGACTTGCTACATGTACTTCCATAATTGAACGTCTTCAACAAGTCATTATTTCTTCCGTAGAAAAATTGAAAAAAAATATGTCGATTAAATTAACTATTAAAAACAGGATATAGAGTATTTACTTCAAGATGGAAAGAAGCCAATCAATGGATCTAGACAATAATTTAGACTGGTTGAACAAAATTGTACGATCAGTTTCTTAAGGAATACAATGATGTTATTCTTCAAGCACTTGTCCCAATGATGGAACCTAAGCTGTAGGGTTTCTGAGGGGATCAACAAATAGTATAACAATATAATTTTTTAACAATTTTTCAATTTATATGCAATCTCAATTTTTATATAAATCATAACTTTAGTTTTTTAATTCAATTATTCAATTAAAAGATTTTTCTACACTATACTACTAACAATATTGTTTTTTTTTTATTTTTTTTTATTATATCTTTAAATTTTTCTATACTATATATATATATATTTATATTTTTTATATATCTCTACATAAATCTTTTACTTTAGGTTTCTTTAATTTTCATATCCTTTTACAATATATTAACATATAAAAAAAAATATAAATATATTTTAAAAATTCTTTTACATTATATTTATTGAATAAATAATTATTTTCATTAATATTGTTTTTTTTTTTTAATATATCTTAGGAAACTCAATTCATGTGAAAAATTGTATATTCAGTAAACTTGAATGTTAATATTTAATATATAATTCTTTGGTATACAATCCTTATAATCAAGTTTCATTTTATAGAAATTAAGTCAGTTCTCTTCTCAACAAACTCTAAATATGGATGCTTCTTGCTCAGTTAATACTACTCCCTTCCATCGTGATTTCTACTGCTTCGGTAATCATATGAATAAGTATAGCCTTATTTTTATTCATGACCTTAATTCTTGCTCCCCCAGTAAACTTATGGCTGAAGTTATTAGTAAGATCCCTAACTACCAAGAAATTATTCCATATATTAAAAAACTTTTTTCTCCAAGATATGGCTCTTACTTCATTATTAGGGTTAATAAACACAAAAATGATCTCAAATTTTTCGAAGTTTTAAATTTCTTAAGAGATAAAATACCTGAAACAGCTAAAATAAACTGGTCCTTGTGCAATAAACTTAAACAAAAGAACAAGTTTAGAAAATCTAATATCATTGATGTTGAACTTAACCCTATGGCAAAAGATTTTTTTCTCTAGCCATTTAAATTCAAATTCTTCTTTCTTTAATCTCTGTGTAAGTTGGAATATTAATGATTGGAATACTGAAAAGCGTGATAGTATTTTATACCTCAACTCTACTTTTAAACCTATTTGTATCTGTTTACAAGAAACTGGAAAAAGTAAATATCTTCCAAAAGATGATTCATCACCTCTAATTCCAATTTATAACTCAGTCTTTCTTAGAGCTAATCCTAAAACCCCCGGTATGAGAGGACTCTTTATTGGTGTTCATTCTTCGTGCTCTTTCTTCCAAGAACCGTTTTTATACAAATATATCATTTCAGAAAATATTACTTCTTTCTGGAATCAAAAATGTATTATTGGTAATATCTATTTTTCTCAAAGTAAATGGAAGGAAGCAAGATTAGTTGTTTTTGATGAACTTTCTCAATGGTTACGTTTTCACAATAGAAAAAATGTTCCGGCTGTACTAGTTGGTGATTTTAACATGTCATTAAAAAAAATCAAAATATATATTTCAAATAATTTTTTCCTAATTGGTACTTTATATGGTAATCAATTTACATATGCCAAAGGTACCAGATCATCTTGCATTGATCATATCATATATAATGAGGCTTTGGCAGCTCATATTAATATGACATCGGTCTGTACTTCATTTTATGGTATTTCTGATCATAAGCCTATTTTACTTTCTTGTAACAAAGTTCTTTCCGATGGCTTTATAAGGCCAGCTAAAGTTTCTAAATGGTCTACACATATTTGTAAAACAAAAATTCAGATATTCTATCACATAATTATTTTTCAATCTTAGCAAATGACCTCGATTCTCATTACAATACGCTTACGGCTGATGAAATGGTAGAAAAATTTATCAATACTACAAATAATATTGGGAAAGATATTAAGGCTTTCATTCCAACAAATTTTAAAGGCTCTGCTTTTCATTGCCCTTATTACATTAAAAAACTGTCCAATGAAAAACATATTGCATTTCGAAATATTAAGCTTCACTTTAATTGTGAAAATGTTGATAATTACCTTGACTAATTTCATAAATATGAAAAACTTTACAAATTAATTAAGAAAATTAAGAGTAAGTTTCGTTCTGCTAGATATAAGGCTAATATAGTGAAAATCGGTAATTACTTTTTGAATAAAGATTACAAAAATGGTTGGAGATGTTTAAAAAAATGGCTAAATCATCTTATTCATCCACCACACTTACGTGCATTGAATCTAAATTTGGTCAAGATATTATCTCTCCTACTAAGCAATTAGATAGTGGGCTGAATATTATAAAGATCTAGCTTCTGACACCTCAGGTCACAGCCTTAATCGTAATTACTGGAATCATGCTTTACGGAATATTAGTTTCAGATCCTCTGGGAATATCAACGATCCAATCACGATTGAAGATATTAAAAAGACTATTTCATCAATGAAAGACAACAAAGCACCTGACCCTGGTGGTATCCCGATTGAATTCTACAAAGCTCTATTTTGCAATGAAGAATTATTGGAAACACATCCTGCCGCTGGAAAGTGTTTTAATTTGATATTTAATAAAATCTGGAATGGGTCCTTTCCTAAAAAATGGAATTCAGCTTCTATTGTATCTATCCCTAAGAAAGGTGACCTATCAGATTGTAGTGATTATCGAGATAATTCGCTCATTAATGTTGGACTGAAAATCATTTCAAAAAATTATAACAGATAGAATATTTTCTTACGCACTTACACATAATTTCATTAGACCTGAACAATTTGGTTTCCCCAACCGTGAAGAATGCATTAGTTTATTCATTTCCGTTAGAGAAATATGTTAAAGAAGAAAATTCCAAGGAAAATTCACATATTTAGCTTTTTTAGATCTTAAAAAAGCTTATGATTCAGTTCCTATATTCAACATTCTTACTAAATTATATCATTATGGAGTTCGTGGTAAATGTTTTGATTTTCTTTGTAATTTATATACTTCATCTAAAGCACTTGCTCGTTTTGCTTCAATGTTATCAAATGAATTTCCTATTAAAAGAGGTGTTCGTCAAGGTTGTCCATTATCTCCTATCTTATTCAATTTATTCATCAATGATATACTAAATAACTGTGAAAAGTATGGTGTTAATATTGGAAGAAAAAGTGTTGTGATGGACTCTTTGCTGATGATGTTGTTCTCATTGCTCCGAGTGCAAAAAAAAATTAGAAAAATTATTAAGAAAGGTACATAAATGGGCTAGTTTAAATGAAATGACTTTTGGTATTGAAAAATGTGCAACTATGATAATAAAACCAATGAACTTCAAATCTCCTCCAAATTATTGTGACCCAATCTTCTATTTAGGAATGAATGCTATTCCTAAAGTTTCAAGTTATATTTATTTAGCTATTCCTTTTTCAGATGATCTTTTACTAGAACACAATATATCTCACATTCATTTTAAAGTTAGAAAATACCTTCTTTCATTCACACGTTTTTTTTCAAATAAACTTATTCCTATTGTATACAAGAAAAAAGTTCTTCAGTCTCTTGTTATTAGTAAAGTTATTTATTATTCTCCTCTACTTGGTTTAAACAAATCTAGAACGGCTAGAATTCAAACATTAATTAATACTGGTCTATTTTGGTGTATAGGTTCCTTCTCTAAAAATGGTAAAACAAATTCAGAAAACAACGACTATATTAGATATAATTCCACTATGAATACTTATGCTTTATCTCGAGATCTTTGCATCCCTCCTATTGCTGGTATCTGCGCAGCCTTACAAATTAAATCGTTTGAAAAATGAAGTAAATCAAATTGTATTATAAAGGATCTTATTAAATCTATTCCAAAAATGCCATATTATTCCTGAACTAAAGAATCTAGAACTCTGTACAAAAAAATCAAAAAAAAAATAAACGTGCGAAATATGACGATATTTTAGAACATTATTGGAAATCAATTTCCAAATTTCAAGGTATTAAAGGTTAAAACTATGATAGTAACAAGTTCTCAAATAATAAAGCTATAATAATGCTTAAATGCTTAGCTTAAAATATCCCCAATTCAACTTAGGGTTTTCATGGATTATACGTTTACGCTGTGGTTATAAATATAATACTACTATTGCTATTTGAATGGTTAGAGTTTCAGAAGATCGCCCTAAGACATATCCCTGTTGTGGCGAAGGAAAAAACAATCTTTTGAACATTGGATTTTTAAATGTAATGCTCTTGCATCTTATAGATGGAATTCTTTAAATTTCATCAATGATCTCTATGTTTTGTTCCTTAGGAAGATTAAAGTGTTTAATCCTCTTTCTTCCTATAACTCTATTTCTGATTTTAAAGATTATATCAATCATTATATATACTTATTCCTTCTTGGTGGAATTTTAGCTTTAAATGAGCTACATTTCGATAGTGGAGAACAGAGACAATTGAATGAACTACTTTTCAAAGGTTCATCTGAGTCACCTGTTCCAAAAATTGTGGGCTTGGCGGAATTCTTAACAAGTGCAATACCTATCATTAGTAGTTCGTTTGAGCTATTATTTGATAGGTATTGCAAAATACCAAACTTATCCAAGAGCGTCGACGTCGTACTGGTAAGGCATAATAATAATACAGGATCATCATCTATTTCTACGAAGGATGAATCTCGCCTTAGTAGTTCAATAAATTATGAATCCGGGGAGAGTTTAGTGGATACCACACTATCTATTTTAAAGATGTTACTTCAAAGTTTTGTTACATTTTTATTTGTTAGGAAGGGAGAATTCCCTCATAGTACAACTTGTCGAAATACATAGTATTTTTGAGCTTTTTATTTTTTTTTTTTTAAACTTTTCTTTTTATTTTTAAATTCAAATGTACTTTTACCTACATGTATTTTTTATAATAAAATTAATAAATTTATGGAAGCGTATTCTCTTCCCTGTCTTAAAAAAAAAAAAAAAATATTCAAGCACTTGAGGATATAACAAAACTTTAGGATTTCTACGAAGTTATTTTAATAAGTAAGAGAGAAAAAAAAAAAAAAAAAAAAGTGGTTTAGACAAAAATCATGACTATGATCAAAAAAATGCTTCATGTCTTATGCAAAAATCTAAAAAAGATTCAAAAAACTAATTTTTAATACGTATTTTGAGTCAATTATGACTCCTCTATTAAATTACAATGGCTCATCCATAAGTGTAAAGATATCACGATATCTTTAATAATTTAATGAACAAATAATCATTAATTTATGGCTTTAATTTAATTTTATGAAAAATGAACATTTAATTAAATTAAAGAATTCTTTGAAAAATAAAAGATAAATTATTAAATTATTTAATTATTATGATTTAATATTAAATAATTAATAATTAAATTATAAAATTTAATTATAAAATTTTATTAAATATTTTTAGTATAAAATAAATTTTTAAAGTAAAATTAAAAGTAAAATTATTAATTGAAAAAATGTATTAACTATTTTATAGTTAATAACATAACAAGAAAAGAATAAAAAAAAATTGTTAAATTTATAAATAGTATTTTCGTTTTGATTTTTTATTTTTTGTGTTAAAGTGTTTTGTTAAGGTTTTGTTATATTATAATCTGTTTTTATTTAAAACTCCTTATATAAACAATTACCCATTAAGTAAATAATAAAACACGATATAATAATATAATAAAACAAATTTTATTTTTTTATTTTATTTTTTATTTTTATTTTTTATTTTTTTTTTTTTTTTTATAAAGAATCTACTCTTGTTTGTAATCTACTCTGGCTTGAAATATACCCTTGCTTGGAATATACTCTTGTTCGGAATCTACTTTTGCTTGGAATCTACTTTATTAGTTTGAATTTTACTATTACTTAGCGAATTCCTTTGGAACTTGCATTTACGAAGGTATTTTTTTTTAGTTTAATTTATTTAACTTTCTATAGTTGGTCGTACCCCTTCAATTGATAAGTACGAACAACGACTTAATTAAATGAAATAAATTAAAACATAATAATAATAAATCTTTAGTAAATTAATGATCATAAATCATTAATTTATGATTTTAAAATATCTTGATACTAACAACAATTTTGAAGAAAAGACTTGTGTAAAGTAAATTTTTATAATAATTAATACCTTATAATAATTAATACCTTAATTGTAAACAAAAATCTATTTTAAATATTCAAGTCATCTCTCTAAAATAAAAATATTAATAATAAAAATAAAATAACAGATAAAATAATAAACAAATTATCAACAATTACTAATTACAAAACTTATTCAAAATATTATAAAATATAATTTTTTTTTTTTTTTTTTTTTTTTTTTTTTACATATATATTATTAATTCTTTAATAAAAACTTAAACAAAAACATGTGTTTAATTCACGTAATAAAATAATTACTTTAAAAAGTAACTTTCTTTATTAAATAAATTTTTGAATAGTCATGAAAATAGTAATCTTAATCTTAAAAAAAAAAACAAACATTTTACTTAAATTTAAGGTTTACAGTCTTAATATTTTAGTAATTAAATTAATTTTGAAACACCTAATTAACACTTCCAACTCACTATTGGATGAAGTCAATTAGAGGTGTATTTCATTCTTCATAAGGAATGATAAATTAATTTTAATTTACTTATTTTTCTGAAATAATTTGTCACGAGTAGTAATGGAGTTATAATTGAAATTTGTTAAAAGATCAGTTGAAATTAAATTTTGTTATTAACAAATTCATTTTAAAATTTGATTTTTTACTATAAAAATAGATACTAGGAATATTAAAAAATTTAGAAACAAAAGGGTTTGGACTATGTTAATAAATATGAATGTATTTCATTTTGAAATGTGGCTTTTAAATAAAAATTTAATCCATAATATAACGTTAATTTTTTTTTATTTTTTTTATTTAAATTTTAAATTTATGATTGTTACTTTAAAAAAAAAAATAACTTAAATAAATAACTAAACATTAAATAAAATAAATAATAAAAAATTAAATATATTTTATTAATTATATTTTATTTTTAACCAGTAACAAAATAGAAAAAAATAAATCTAGGAATTGAAAGTGATGAGACAAATAAAGCAAAAGAACAAATTATTATAAATAAAAAATAATATAAATAAATAAAATAAATAAATAAAAAATATTAATATTAATTTTTAATATTCTTAATAAATAAATATATTAAAAATGTTTTATCATAGTATATAATATAATTTTATTTTTAATATTTTTTTTAAAAAAAATAAAAAATTATAATCATATATATATTTTTTTTTTTTTTTTTTTTTTTTTTTTTTTTTTTTTTTTTTTTTTTTTTAGACAGGGAAGAGAATACACTTCCAAAAACTTTATTAAATTTTATTTTAAAAAATACATGTAGGTGAAAAGTACATTAGAAATTAAAAACAAAAAATTAAAAAATAAAAAATAAAAAATAAAAAAGCTCGAAAATACTATGTATTTCGGCAAGTTGTACTATGCGGGAATTTTACCCTTCCTATCAAATAAAAAAGAAATAAAATTTAGAAGTAACATCCTTAAAATAGATAGTGTGGTGTCCACTAAACTCTCCCCGGATTCATCATTTATTGAGCTACTAGGGCGAGAATCACCCTTCGTAGTAATAGATGATAATCCTGTATTTTCATTATGCCTTATCAGTACGACGTCGACGCTCTTGGTTAAGTTTGATATTTTGCAATACCTATCAAATAATAGCTCAAACGAACTACTTATGATAGGTATTGCATTTGTTAAGAATTCCGCCAAGCCCACAATTTTTGGAACAGGTGACTCAGATGAACCTTTGAAAAGTAGTTCATTTAAATGTCTCTGTTCCCCACTATCGAAATGTAGTTCATTTAAAACTAAAGTCCCACCAAGAAGGAACAAGTATATATAATGATTGATATAATCTTCAAAATCAGAAATAGAGTCATAGGAAGAAAGAGGATTAAACGCTCTAATCTTCCTAAGGAATAAAACATAGAGATCATCGATGAAATTTAAAGAATTCCATCTAAAAGATGCAAGAGCATCGCATTTAAAAATCCAATGTTCAAAAGATTGATTACCTTCACCACAACATGGGCAGGACTTTGGACAATCTTCTGAAACTCTACCCATTCTAATAGCAATAGTAGTATTGTATTTATAACCACAGCGTAAACGTATAATCCACGAAAATCCTAAGTTGAATTGGGGATATTTTAAGCTAAGCATTATTATAGCTTTATTGTTTGAGAACTTGTTACTATCGTAGTTTTGACCTTTAATACCTTGAAATCTGGAAACTGATTTCCAGTAACGTTCTATAATATCGTCATATTTTACACATTTATATTTTTTGATTTTTTTATATAGTGTTCTAGATTCATAATCATATATATAATTATTTAGTAATTTATAACTTATATTTAATTATTTATTATTCAGAATAAATAATATATTTAATATAATAGTAATATGAAGTATATAGGAAAATATTTTTTTTAATACTTAATATTTGAAATATTTATATTTATTCTGAATAAAAACTATTGAAATATCAATAAAAAATAAATATCAAATTTTTTAATACTATAATTACAATATAATAATAAGTAATGATAAAAATATTTTTTAGTATTTATTTATTTTTTTTTATTTATTTAATTTTATTAAATTATATGAATTCCAAAATTTTTTTTTTTTATTTTTTTTATTTTTATTTTTATTTTTTTTATTAATATTTTTATTTATAACTTATTTTAATTAACTTTATTTAATTTAAATACATAATGCAAATAATTAAATACTAATAAGCAAAAAAAGAAAAAATTAAAAAAAATCTTTTTTCTTTTTTCTTATTTTGCTTAATAGATTATTTTTCTGATAGCTTTTAGTTTAGCAAATATTAATAGATAATACTTTATTATCCAATAATATTATTTATAGTTTATAAATAGTTTTATTAAATTTGTTTTAATAGAATAGGTTGAGATTAGTATTCTTATTGATTACCGGCTTCAAGTTTTCTATTATATTCCTTTTGTTCTTTCAAATTTTTAATGTATTTATATGTAGTGTAAAAGTAATTTCCCATTAATATGGCATAAATTATATAACCTACAATGAATAAGATACTTAAAATTTTATATATTTTAACAATTTCTTTTTTTTCTTCGCTATCTAATTCTTCATTATTGTTTTTTCCATATCCCATTACTACTAGCAATAATTCTACGCCGATTTCTTTTTTTAAGCTAGAAAACATACCTAAAATATATACTATGTTGACGATACCATATACACATATTAAAGTGAAGAACATTAGAGAAATTCCTGAATAGTTTTTAAAACTGCTTTTTTCTTTCTGTAAATGGTTTTAATTTTTATATCAATTATAAATATTATATTAATATTTTATTACTTTTTTAAAATAAAAGTTTTCTTATTTTATAAATTATATATTTTATTTATTTAAATATATTACTTCATTTAAATCAAATAACAATTTTACGAGAAAAGCTAAAAGAAAAACGTTATATATTATTACATAATAATCCCTAGCAAAGCTAGAAATTAATAATACTAATAATGTATAAGTAAGCACAGCATATGTACTAAATTTTACAGATTTTTCTTCTGAAAGACATAAGCAACAAATACATTTAGAAGTAAGAGAACCCATTTATATTATTTTTATTTTTAAAAATTTTAAATAACTTTTAATGATATATAATTAGTTTTTTTTTTTTTATAATTAGAACTTTTTATATTATTATAATTATTATTATTATTTTTTTTTTATTTTAATATAATCGTTTTTTTAAAAATAAAATTTTTGTTTTTTATTTTTTTTTTTTTGAAGTTTTAATTGTAAGTGCATTTTTCTTGTTTTTATAGTTTCATATGGTTATAATAAAATAATAAAATATAATTAAAAATAAAAAATTAAATTAAAATTATATTAATCATTCTAAATAGATGATTGGCTAATTATTAATATTAAAGTAATGTGGTATAAATTATTAATCCTTTAAATAATATTAAAGTAATATAGTATTAGTATATTATTAAAACTTAAAAAAGTATAATTTTTAAAATACCCTTCATATTAAAAATAGATTTTTTTCATTAAACATTGTTAGAATAGAATATTCTATAATGACATGATTTATTTGGTAATTTTAATAACTACCAAGAGTTTTAAGTTTTTCATCATCAATAGTTAACATTATATAATTAATTTTACGAGTAAAATCATAATAATATAAAAAAATTATTATATTATCGATATTAGGCTTAAAATTATTATTTAAATTAAATGTTATAGAATTTAAATTAAATATTCTATTTAAAACAATATAATTAAAATTTTATATTATTTATTGTTTACTACATATTTATTATTATTAAAGTTTTATATATTACAAACAATATATATTAATGTAATTTTTGAATGGTTCTACTAATTCCATAATATTAAATTTTTGTAGAACCGTTCTAGATAGATATCATTATATATAAAATTCTAGTTCTTTTATTATTATTTATTATTATTTATTATTCAATTATTTATTATTCAATTATTTATTATTTATTATTTATTATTCAATTATTTATTATTTATTATTTATTATTTATTATTCAATTATTTATTATTTATTATTTATTATTTATTATTTATTATTTATTATTTATTATTTATTATTTATTATTTATTATTTATTATTTATTATTTATTATTTATTATTTATTATTTATTATTAATTATTTATTATTTATTATTTATTATTTATTATTAATTATTTATTATTTATTATTTATTATTATTTATTATTATTTATTATTTATTATTATTTATTATTTATTATTATTTTTGTTATTTCATTATTTCTAATATTCAATTGTACATAGTATTTCATACTTTTTAATAAATTAAATATAATTTATTCCTATTAATAATATTTGTCTGTCGCATTATTTTTTTTTCAAGATATAAATTAATTATTTTTTTATATTCTGTTGTAGTGTCCAATGTACCTACTTTTAATTAATAATAATAATCCTATGCTTTTATTAAAAAAAAATAATAATAAATTAAATCTTCAAATTGTTATATTTTGATATTTTTCTCTTATTTAATTTTAAAAAGTTAATATATTAATAATAAGTATCACCATTTACTATTGAAGGTCCCCTAAAACTAACCATTTACTATTGAAGGTCCCCTAAAATTAATAACTATTTTTCTAAGAAAAATCAAAATATATAATTCTTTAATAAAGTTTTTAAGTAGGTTATAAAAATATTTCTTTCATTAATAGTGAATAATTTTTATTCAATGCAGATCTTTTCTTAAAAAAAAATAAAATTAAAAACAAAGTAAATAGAATTTTAGAAAAAAAGAATATTCTATATTCAAAAAATTTTGACACAAAATATTTAAAAAAAAAATAATTAATATAAAATTAAAATTAAATAAGGATATGAAATAGAAATAAAAACTCTAATTAATAATAAAATTATATTAATTAAGAAATGGTGTAAAATCATAAATTTATGTATTAATCTAGTTTTTATTGTATTTCTTATTAGAAATTAATTTATATATTTTTATTATTTAATTTAATAATTAATGAAAGTAAATTTAAATATTTATTACTTTAATATAGGAAAACTTTATTATAGTAAATAATTATAAAAGAGAAAAATATTTAGAAATAGTTTTATTTCTTTGTCCAAGAATAATAATTAGTATATTAGTGTAATTTTTGAGATCAAAATATGAAATTAAATATTAATTTTAAGAATAAATGTTAGTTTATATTTTTAATAATGATAAGCAAATGTAATTCTTCTAAATAAATAAAATTTAAATAAAATTATTTTTATAAAACATATAAATTATATCCCCCATTTTAAAAGAACAAACCTTAAAAGAACCGAACCTGAACTTCATTACTTTATCAGTTAAATTAATTAAAAAAAGTATACATTGAGTTACAAATTATTAATAATTAAAGTTTATCGAATTATCTTTGCTTCTTTTTTTTTTTTTTTTTTTTATAATTAATGTTATTTTTTTTAATATAAAAATATTATTGTTATTCAATTTTTTTAACTAGAAAAATAAAATATTTATTTATTTATTTATTTATTTATTTATTTTATTTGTTATTTATTTATTTTTTATTATATTTATTTATTATATTTATTATTTGTTATTATTTACTATGTAGTATTTATTTATTATTTATTTAAAAATAGATAATTTTATTTAATTTAACCCTTAAAAAATCATTAAAAAAAAAAAATCGAAAAAAAAAAAAGATGATAACTCTTCACTTAAAAAGAATTTTAAATATATAAAAAATAATTTAATTATTTGAATGGCCCGTAAATAATAAATTAATATTTTATATGAATGTAGTTCATTTTAATTTGACTTATAAAATTTTAAAATAAAGCTATACATTTTTAAGATATTCTATATAATCATAAATAAATATATAAATAATATATATAAATAATAATTATTTTTAGAAAAAATAACAATACTTTTTTACAAGTAAATATTATTATATAACTATTTTAAAAGAAATAATAAATATTCTATTAAAAAAAAATCATAAAAAATTATTTTTATAATTGAATATTAATAATTTATAAAGAATATTTATTATTTATTTAATTATAAAAACAGGTTACATGTAAAAATACGCCACATTGCTAAATGAACTATCCTCTTTTATATATAAAAATTTTAACTTAACCTTTATATTACTAATCATTATAAAAAATTAAATTATATGGAATTAATATTTTAAATAATTTATTAATTTCAGATAAGTTATTATAATAATTATTAGTAATTAGTCAATTAAACAATTTTTAAAAGATTTTAAGGAATTCCTTATAATTCCAATGATTTCTAAAAAGACTTTTAATTAGTTTTAATATTTTAATTCATTTTATTTTTAAATTATTATATTCATAAATAATTTTATAAATAACTATATAGTTATTTTATTAAAAGATTCTTATTGATATTATATAGCTAATATGAATATATATACATTAAAATTTTTTTATTAATAATTATATATAATTATTTTATAAAAGATTATTATTAATATTATGCTTTATATAACTAATATGCATATATATATATATATTAAGATTAGATATATTAATTATATTGGAAATTGTTATTTATAAGTTAGTATAAAAAGGAATTGAAATTCCATTTATTTATAATCTTTGTAATATTATTAGCCTAACTAATTAAATTAATTATAACAATAATATTAATTCTTATTATTTAATCATAATAAAATTTATTATTAAAACATTAAATAAAAAATTCTAATAAAACATAAATTTTTAATTATTTAATTAATTAATATGAAAAACTTTTGTATAATAATTTATTTTAATTTTATTTGTTATGATTAATAAAAACATTTTAACGTGACCAATGTACCTTAAATCTTTAAAAAACTCTACATAATTTGTTGAAATTATAACTGAATTGAAATCTTAATTTCAGTTATTTACATAGTTATTATTATTATTTATTTAATAATATATACTTAAATAACTAATAATTAATATAAATTCCTATTTAATATTTAAAGAATTTTCTAATACTTAAATAACTTTCTTATATTATAAAATTATTATGTTCAAAAGAATTAATTATTATTAATTCCTTTTAAAATAAATTTATACTTAATGTATCTTGAAAAATCTAATTATTATATAATTATTAATTATATTACAAATATTTTATTTTTATTATTAATATCTTTAGTCTTTTTATTAATATTCAATCTTATATTATTCCTTATAGTAATCCTTTATTAATGTTAATATCAAAATATATATTATAATATTTCTATTAAATCCTTTAAAATATTATACTTATTAATAAATTATTTTATTTTTTCCAATACAAGATTTATCTGAATATTATATTATATATTATGATTAACAACTAAATCCCATATAAGTAATACAATTTTAGTAATCACACCCTAATTATTTACTATTTTTTGTAAAATTTCATTACCATATATTTAATTATAATTTTAATAAATTATTATTATATTATTGATAAGTCCTTTCTGTTTAAACAGATAATAACAACAAAAGAAAAAAAAAAAAATTATTTTACTATTCATACTTAAATAAAAAAACATAATAAAATAGTATCATCAATATCCTATTCACCCTCTCCGTTTGGCCATCAGTCTTCGAATGGTTAGAACTTGAAATGAATAACTTAATATAAAGATAATCATAAAGACAATTCTAAAAAAATCAGAGGTAAACGAAGTACCTCCATCAGAAACAATTGAATCAGAAAACCAATGAACCTTTAATATTATTAATAAAAAGGAATCAGCAGCAATTGAAGCAGTAGGATGACAACGTAAAAAAAAAAACTAAAATGAATCATTTTGGTTAAGCTGATCAACAGTAGTCATGTCTTTGGATCTGGCTAATTTAACAATAAAATCCGTAGAAATATCAGACCAAGGGCTTTACAGGAGTAGATAAAGGTGATAGTGATAGAAGACCATAGGATTTATGTCTTGGAATTTTAGCTTTACAACACCTTTCACAAGACTTAATAAAATTTTCTTAACATCATTACATAACTTTAGCCACCAGAAATTACGAATAATTAAATAAAACGTTTTACTTACACCAAAATGACCAGCAGTAACTGAATCATGGAGTAATTCTAGAACCCAAGTACGAAAGTTCTTAGGAACATAAAATTAGATTATTGTAAAGATTTAATAAAATCTTTAATAATTAATTATATAATTAATTATATAATAAATAGATAATAAATGAGTTTTTATTGAATTTAATTATTATTGTAAATAAGTTGAAAGTTTAATGAATTAATTATTGTTTATTTTTAGTTAATTATTTTTTAATAAAATTATTGGTAAATATTTTGTTTATAAATAAATAGTAATATATGTAAATTAGATAGAAATAATATATTATAATGTAATAATGAAAAAACATAAATTTTATTATTTAAATTGACGTATTAGTTGTTGACTATTATATAGTTAAAAACATAAAAGAATTTAATAAGTTTTCTTTAATAAAAAAGATAGTTATTTTAAGAAACATTTTATTTAGTATATTTTTTTTAATTGTTATAATCTTTTTTTAATAGAACTTGATAATTATCAAAAAATAAGAAATATTTTCTTTTATCAACTTTACATTTATCAATATATTTAACATAAGGATTATCATTTTTACTGTTAGAGAGAAAGAAATTAATTTTTTTTAAAAAAAATTTCATATTTTAAGACTTTCGAAATAGAATTAATCAAAAACTATTCAAGTAGAATTACAATTAATAACTCAACAAGATACGTTTTTGGAACAATCAATTAAATGATCACTTCCTCTTGAACAAAATATCTGGTTTTACTATATTTCTTACCAGCACCGTATACCAGGTTGAATTCAAAACCAGAAAGGAATTCATACTAACGAATCCGCCGTTGAAAAAAAGTATCTCGGATTTTCCAAAGGAAATCATCCCAAAATACTCGTATTCCTACTCTACTACACATTATTACCGTTCCTATTACTAATATTTTTTGTAAAAATGAGAAGAAGATAAAATTTTTATATTATTAATTATATTAATAATAAATTTTTTATGATTTATTATTATAAATTAAATTATTCATTAAAATAATAAATTTATTTAAATATTTTATTTAATTATAAAATATTCTTGAAAAACCAACTTTAATTTGATAAAAAGTATAAATAGGTGCAAAATTAAAAACAAATGAGAGAAGAATAATGAATTGAGAATCAAAAATTATTAATTATGAATTATGAATCATGAATAGCGAAAATGAAAAAGAATTTAATGTATTAAATAATTTTTATTGTTATTTTTAAATAATTTTATATATAGTTTAGTTAATAAATAAGAATATAATTTAGTGTAATTCTTTATTTTATATTATTAAAAAAAAAATTTTTTTTTTTTATAAAAAACATTATTATAATTAATTCCTTTTATTATTAACATATTTTGTTACTTATAATTTAGTTTATTTTTCATTTAAATGTGAACATATTAATAACATTAAAATAATAAGGAATATTAATATATATATATATATATATATTAAAATAAAATTAAAATTTTTTAAAAAGAAAAATTAAAAAGAACAATGCTTGAACTGGGGTTTGAACCCAGGACCTCGTCCGTGTGAAGGACGCGTGATAACCACTACACTACTCAAACATCCTATAATTCTTGTGATAAGAATGTACTAAATAATGCATTCTTAATTAAATCTACGATTTATTTCTAATACATTATGTGTACATTATTATTTTTGTACTTTAATAAATTTTTAAATTCAAAGATTAAAAATTAGATCAAAAATTATATTAAACTTTATAATTTTTATATTAAATCTTATATTAATAGTAATATTTTTATATATTTAAAACTTATATTAACAATATTAATAATAAATCTTATTTTTTTATTTTTATATTAATAATGAAAATTTGTATTAATAATATTTTTATATATTGATAATTAAAAATTTATATATTATATTTTAACTTTTATTATAAAATTTTATATCGAAATGTTTTATTTTATATTGAAAAATATTTTATTTTATTAAAAACCTTTATATTAGAATAGTATTTTTATTTTTATTTGAATATTTTAACAGATTGTAATAAAAATTTTAGCCAATTAAATAAATTCTTATTAGTAATATTTTAGATAGATTAGAAAAAAAAAAAAAAAAAAAAAAAAAAAAAAAAAAAAAAAAAAAAAAAAAAGTTTTATTAATATTATAAATGTATTTTATTTATATTGTTATAATTAAATTTTATATAATTGATTATAAAAATCAATTTAAATTTAATAGTTTTTATATATAAAAAGAAAAATAATAATAAAATGTAATTTAGTGGCAAGAACAACTTTTATGCCTTGAAAAAAAAGTATAAATAGTTGTAAATTTTGCTACTAATTTTTAAATATCATCAAATAAAATCAAATAAATTTATAAATAAAAATAATAAATAAATAAATAAAATTTGTGTTTCCTTACTTTATTTTTATTTAATTCTCTAAAACCTTAACATTTATATGGTGGAGATATCGGGGAATTAAATAGAAATAATAGTAAATAACATAGATTTTTTTTTAATTTTTTTTTATTTTATATTGATAAACAAGTAAGTCGTTAATCCTTTGATTAACCTATGGCGCTTGTTTGATATATATATATAAAAAAAAAATTTTTTTTTAAATAAGTAAAATTAAGATTCTAAAAAAACAAATTTTGTAAAATTATAACAAGGAGCGGATAGAGCTCATACACAGTGTATTCTCAGATAGCAACAAATTAACTCTATTCATAGTAGGTTATTGAATAGTAGTTAATTTGGAGATTAATTGGAAAGTAGACGAAGGTATTTGGTTACCGACCCGGTAATAATAGTTCAGCCTTCAACGTTTCAACACACGAAGGTGCGGGTACTTTCCAAGCACTGGCGAATAAGGAGCTTACGTCACCGAAGGCGTAAGATTGTTTTTTTTATATATATTTTTTTTTACTTTTCTTTGTGCTAGTTATAAGGCACTTTATTATATAAAGTATCAGACTTTGGCTAACTTCGCCATTTAAATTTTTTTTATTTTTTTTTATTACTGATACTTTATTTGTTTAATAATTCCTGTAAAAGAATCTTAATTTACTTTGAAAATATTGTGTTTTTAGTTAATTTTTATTAGTTAATAAAAATATTATTGAATACTTTTAAAATTTTTTTTATTCCGTACATAGATTATCGGATTAAGTTTATCCTACATAGTAATTGGGCTAGTAGGCTCTGAACTGCTATATTTTATATTGAATATAGTAATCGTGGCACACGCGTGGCATGACACCATTAGGTAAGCTGTACGTCAGACAGTGTGTACTATCAGATTGTACGACAATAAAGATTATTTTTTTGTATTTAATAATTATAATTAATTAATAATTTTATTAGCTATAACAATACAATATTTATCGTTTAAAAAGAAAAATTTTTTGAAAGGTGAAAATAATAAATAAAACTTTGCTTCTAAATTTATTACTACAAATATACTAAATTACAAAATTCAAGTGGTCGATAAAGGTTTCGAGCTTGAAAAATATTCTATTAAGTTGTCGATAAAGATTTCGAACTTAAAATTATTCTATTAAGTTGTCGATAAAGATTTCGAACTTAAAATTATTCCATTGAGTTGTCGATAAAGATTTCGAACTTAAAATTATTCCATTGAGTTGTCGATAAAGATTTCGAACTTAAAAATTATTCTATTGAGTTGTCGATAAAGATTTCGAACTTAAAAATTATTCTTAATAAAGTGGTCGAAAAGAACCTCGTGCTTTATAATTTCTACTAAGTTGTCGATAAGGATTTCGAGCTTATATCTACTAAAGAAAGCAAATAAAATTATTATTTTCAAAAGTTACTAAAATATATTGTTTTAAAAATTGATTCGATATTAAATTACCTATTAAATTATATTTTTAAAGTTGTATTTCCAAATTTATTCTTATTTAATCACCTCATTAATATACAACAAGAAATATTTAAACAAAATGTCCAAGGAAACAACTTTGAGCTTTAAAGAATTGAAAAAAGAATTAAGAGATATTGTGAAACTTAGCAAGGACAATTTGGATATTAAGTCCTGGGCTACTGAATTAAAACTTTGGATCAAGATACAAGGTATTACAGATCCAGAAACAATATTTAATGCTTGTTTACTTACCAGCTCTGGTGAAGTACAACGCGTTATTGAAGATTTGGGAGAAGATAGTGATGATGAAAGTGATGATTCATCAGATGAAGAAGAAGAAGATGATGAAGAAGAAAATGTTGATGATGATATTAAATTTCCTTCCCTTGAAAAAATTATTTCAAGTCTTGAAAATTTTTACGGTATTAAAGAAGACCAAAATTTACTTCTTAAAGAACTTCGTGCAATGCGAATTAAAAGAAACGAAAAGATTAAAGACTTTAATGTAAGATATAGAACTTTGTACACTAAACTTGATAAAAAGAGAAGAAAGCGCATTGGTGTACTAGATTATATTGATTCTATTCAAAATAATTATGAAGCCTGGAAGAAATTATCCCTTAAAGATGATATAAGTATGGATAAAGCTTTCAAAATTGCCGAGAAAGTAGATAGACTTTCTGTAAGGAACAATAATATTAATACCTATAATGTTAATAATTCCCAACATAATCAAAATAATCAAAACAGTACTACTTCAAGACTTTATCCTAAAAGAAGAAACGAAACTTTCCAAATAAATCAAACAAATAATAAACCGAAACCTCAAGATATTATAGAAGAATCAACCCAGAAAATGAGAAATTTATCTGTTAAAACTTGCTTCTTCTGTAAGGAAGAAGGTCATTACTCATACTATTGTCCTCAATTAAATAAGATTATGGAAAAAAATAAAAAAGAAATATATTCCAAAAAGTCTTTAAACTTCTAAATGGGAGCAGAAGCACTCCCAATGACAAAACAATAGCTTCATTAAATAATTTACAAAATAATACTTTTACTAAGAATACTCCAATTGATAATAATTCCTTTAACGAAGAATCTGAAGAATCTGATTTTAGTGACACAACTGAAAGTGAGGATGATATCATTATAAATGCTATAAAAAGAAAAATGAATGATAATAACAGCGAAAAAGAAGAAAATAATTCCAAGAAAGTACATAAAAGTTTAAAAGATAATCCACGTCCTTTCGCAACTCCTGCTTTAAGAAAGAAGAAAGAAAATGAGCTGCATAATAAACCAAATAAAGTTTATAAAAATCAAATACTTCCTTCAATTTTAACTCAACCAAATATTAACAAAGAAAAACAAAAAGAAAAGGAATTAAGAAATATGACAAGAGTAAGAGAAAGTAAAGAAGAAAACAACAATTATTCATCAAAAGGAAAGGAAAAAGTTGAATCTGAAGATATACTTGTAATCGATAATGAAATAGAAGATATAAAAATGAATAAAGATAATCAACAAAATAAAACTAATACTTTGGAAAAATTAATTTCAACAAAAACTAAGGAAACTAATAATGGAAATACTCAATTAGTAAAAAGGAATATCAAAATGATGAATAATAAGGAACCTTACAATATTATGGATGATTTAAATAATCTTAAATCCAGTATTACGATAGGTCAACTCTTGAATGCATGTCCTAAAATTCGTTCACAATTAACTCAAGGTTTAAAGTTAGAAAAGTCTAAAATAATTGGAACTTTAGACAATGTAATAGCACGAACTTTATTAGTAAATAACTATGACCATAGCTACATAAGTAAAAGTAATGAAGTAGCCGAAGAAGACTTAGCAATGGTTGATGCAAGTGTTGACTGAGTACTAGGAAAACTTTTAATTGATTCTTGTAGTAACCTAAGCATCGTTACTAAGCAGTATTTTGATAAATTACCTGGTGAACATGAAACAGTTGGAAAAAGTCGTGGAAGAATCCAACTAGCAACACAAGATGAAGAATACTCAGAAGGAATTATTGTTCGATTACCAGTAAAAATTAATAATTATGAATTTAATGCGGACTTTAGAATTATTGAGAAAGAAGACTCTTTTTATGATATGTTAATAAACTTTAAAACTCAAATCGATCATTGTTTATTTATTCATCCGACCTTAAACAGTTTATGTAAACTTTTGTCAGAAAGTGAATACGAAGAAATAGCTAAAATAAATAATCAATATTATGATGAAGAAAGTATAATTTGCACTATTAGAAAAGTTAAAGAAACGAATAATGAAAAGGAAATTATAAAGGAATTAACTCCAATGGAATTTATTGAGAGTGATGAATTTTTAAGCACCTTAAATAAAGATTATAAAGAACAAATTATTAAAATTCTCAAAGAAATGATTGACATAGTTGCCACTTCAACAGAAGAACTAACTCCTTCTAAACTTTCACCACATAAGATCCGTTTAAAAGCAAATTCAAAGCCAGTAAAATTAAGAAGTTATAGGTTAACTAAATTAAAATCAGATATCTTAAAAGAAGAACTTACAAAACTTATTAAGAAAGGATTGATAGAACCATCCTGTTCAGAATGGTCATCTCCAGTAGTACTTATTCTAAAACACAATGGAAAGTGGCGCTTGTGCATTGACTACCGAAAAGTCAATGATATTACAGAAAAAGATTCTTATTCAGTTCCATATATAGATGAAATTTTTGATAGTCTCGGAGGAGCTAAAATATTTACAACTCTTGATTTATTTTCTGGTTTTCACCAAATCTTAATGGATGAAGAAAGCGTTGAAGTAACCACTTTCACTACTAAGTTTGGAAATTATCAATTTAAGGTTATGCCTTTTGGACTTACTGGAGCTCCCTCAACCTTCCAAAGAGAAATGAATAAAATTTTATTCCCTTTTATTGGTGAATTTGTTTATGTATTTATTGATGATGTTTTGATCTATTCAAAAAGTATCGAAGAACATTTAATTCATATTAAACAAGTATTAGAAGTATTTAAAGAAAACAAGTTAAAAATTAATATTGAAAAGTGCCATTTTCTTCAAACTGAAGTTGATGTATTAGGTCACAAACTTACTACTAAAGGATTAAGTCCCATGGAAAGTAAGATAACAGCTATTAAGAAGTGGGAAGCCCCTTCATCACTTCATGAATTAAGATCATTTTTAGGAGCAGTGGGATATTATCGTGATTTTATTCCTAAATATGCTCAAATTACCTCACCTTTATGTAAATTATTGAAAAAGAATACCAAATATGAATGGAATAAAGAACAACAAGAAAGCTTTGAACTCCTAAAAGAAAAATTAATCAATGCACCTATTCTAAAATTTCCGTCATTTGACAAACCTTTTATCATTAGAACTGATGCTTCGTATAATGGAATTGGTGGAGTTCTTTTACAAAAAGAAGAAGAAACCGGTAAGGAGCATCCAATACACTTTATAAGTAGAAGTTTAAAGAAAGCTGAAAAGAATTATGGTATTACCGATTTAGAAGGAACCGCTTTGTTTTACTGTATGACTAAATTTAAATCTTATATTGAAGGAAATCCATTACCTACAACTATTTACACAGATCATAAACCATTAGTTGGTTTATTTAAGAATAAAGAACCTTTGAATGCAAGGCAAACAAGATGGTGTCTAACCGCTAGTATGCTCGGAATTAATATAAAATATGAATCAGGCAAAAAGAATGTGTTAGCTGATGCTCTTTCAAGAATGAAAAGTAAGGAAGAGAGAAAGATATTATTAACAAAAATTACTAATGGAAATAATGAAGAATTATTATCTAAAGTTATAAAGGAATTTATTAATGAAAAGTTTACTGTTATTGATGGTGAAGATTATTTTATCGACAATGGAAATTATAGAAAATTAATAACGGACGAAAATGAAAGGTTTAAATTAATTTTAGAAGCTCATAATATTGGCCACGAAGGATATTACAAAACATATCAAAGACTTAAGAAAAACTTTTATTGGAATCATATGATTAAAGATATCAAAAGAATTGTTAGTAATTGTGAAAAATGCCAGTTAAATCGTCCTCAACCATATCCAGAACCAACCGAAATCCATCCAACTAAAGTGGAGGGTCCCTTTGTGCATTTAGGATTAGATATTATAGGACCGTTACCAAAAACAAGAAATAATAATCAATATATTATAGTAACTGTTGATTACTTTACCAAATGGGTTGAAGCCGAACCCACTGAAAACATAACTTCCTCTGATATAATTAAATTTTTAATAAACGTTTTTGCAAGACATGGTGTGCCTCAAGTTATTACTACAGATAATGGAGTCCAATTCACTTCTGATATGACTAAAATCTTTCTTGATCTTTATGATGTTTATGTAAAATTCATAGCTACCTATCACCCTGAATCCAATGGTCTCACTGAAAACCGAAATAAAGAAATTGGAAAATTACTTCGTTTATTAGGAAGGAAAAATCAAGATTGGGATGAAGTTTTACCTTCTGCTTTATGGGCACTTCGAACTACCAAAAACACAGCTACCGGACATTCTAGTTTTGAATTAGTATATGGAAGAGAAGACCAACAGCCTTATGATATAGCCATAAGAACAATTGAAAATGCAGGTAAATCGTATGATGAAATTTTAATGGAAAAATTTGTTCGTCATTATCAATGGACTAGAGAAGCATGCGAAAATGTGAAGAATGCTAACAAGTATTGGGCAACAAGACGAGAAGAACAAATAAGTATGAAAAAAGGAAAAGAATTAAAAGCTGGTGATCTTGTTCTTGTTAGAAACTTTAGCCGCACTAAGCTAGAACCATATTACAATGGACCATTTAAAATTTTAAAAATTCAATTCAACACGGCAACCTTAATCGATCAGAAAACTGGGAAACAACTCGATAGGAATGTTCATTTTAAAAATTTAGTAAAGTTTAACTCCGCTTACAGAGAAGCTTGAGTCTTCGTCGGGGCATCTTGATAAGAATGTACTAAATAATGCATTCTTAATTAAATCTACGATTTATTTCTAATACATTATGTGTACATTATTATTTTTGTACTTTAATAAATTTTTAAATTCAAAGATTAAAAATTAGATCAAAAATTATATTAAACTTTATAATTTTTATATTAAATCTTATATTAATAGTAATATTTTTATATATTTAAAACTTATATTAACAATATTAATAATAAATCTTATTTTTTTATTTTTATATTAATAATGAAAATTTGTATTAATAATATTTTTATATATTGATAATTAAAAATTTATATATTATATTTTAACTTTTATTATAAAATTTTATATCGAAATGTTTTATTTTATATTGAAAAATATTTTATTTTATTAAAAACCTTTATATTAGAATAGTATTTTTATTTTTATTTGAATATTTTAACAGATTGTAATAAAAATTTTAGCCAATTAAATAAATTCTTATTAGTAATATTTTAGATAGATTAGAAAAAAAAAAAAAAAAAAAAAAAAAAAAAAAAAAAAAAAAAAAAAAAAAAAAGTTTTATTAATATTATAAATGTATTTTATTTATATTGTTATAATTAAATTTTATATAATTGATTATAAAAATCAATTTAAATTTAATAGTTTTTATATATAAAAAGAAAAATAATAATAAAATGTAATTTAGTGGCAAGAACAACTTTTATGCCTTGAAAAAAAAGTATAAATAGTTGTAAATTTTGCTACTAATTTTTAAATATCATCAAATAAAATCAAATAAATTTATAAATAAAAATAATAAATAAATAAATAAAATTTGTGTTTCCTTACTTTATTTTTATTTAATTCTCTAAAACCTTAACACTTGTGGTAAAGAATGAATTAATAACCTTTATTTTATTATTAATAATTCTTTACTATATATTTATTTTATAATTATTTTTAATTAAATTATATTTGAATATTATATTATTATATTTATAAAAATTAAAACAAAAATGAATTATTGATATAAAATTAATTCAATAATTCTATAAAATTACTTAAATTATAAACAATTAATTATACTTTAAATTTATAAAAAAATATAAATATTGTAACAATTTCTTAAAAATTAATATGTGTACTTTAAATAATAAAAATT
>JACVTC010000135.1:500000-503212 GCA_016946835.1 Neocallimastix lanati (nom. inval.)
TGGAAACGTCTAACCTTATTTGATAACATTTCTCTGTCAAAAGCCTTTAAAATTGCTGAAAAAGCAGATAGGTTAAATTATATGGGTAGTAATCAAAGAAGACATCCTTCTACCCCTTTACCTTCTGCAAATACATCTTCTTTTAGTAATAGAGTTAATTTTCATCCTCCTATTAAAAATAAATTAGAACAAAAAGTTAATATTAAACCTAAAGAAGATAATGACATAGAGGAATTAACAAGAAAAATGAGAAGTTTAACAATAAAGGCTTGTTATTTCTGTAAAGAACCAGGTCATTATCAAAACAATTGCCCAAAGTTGAGAGCAATTGTTGAGAAAAATAGGAAGGAAATTAGGAACAATAAACGTTTAAATTGAGTAATGGGATAAGAAGCTCTCCCATACTTAATAAAGCAGCTTCACTTAAATATCAAAAAGAAATTAAAAATTCTCGTCTTTCTAATATTGAAGAAACTCCTGCTAATAAAAGGGTGATTAATAAAAAGAAAGTTGATTATTTAGTAGGAGCATCTAAACGTAAAATTTATGATGTTAATAATGATGAAGGTAGTGCAGAGAAAAGGATTCATAAGTCGTTGAAGGAGAATCCTAAACCTATAATAACTCCTGCATTACGAAAACAGAAAGAACGAGAAGTAAAAGAAAATAATATAAGTAATAAAATTGTTAAACAAATTAAACCATCTATTCTAGCTCAACCACGAATTGAAAAAGAAAAAGAGATTGAAAGACAAGTTCGTGATAATGAAAGAGCTAGTAATAGTAATACTAATTATAGTAATAATCATAGTAATGATAATAGTAATGATAATATTAATAATAATTCATTAGTGAATGATGAAGTTATTATAAATAATGTAAATAATGATAAAAGAAAGAATAAAAATTTAATGAAAGAAAATAATGATAATAATAAAAGTATTGTGAAGGAGAATAATAAAGTAATTGATTTAACTAGGGTGTTAAATAGTAAAGATAAAGATACTCAAAAAGAAACTAAAAGTTCTAGGGTATCTAGGAAAATTAAGATGCAATCGGGGGAAGAAGAATATGATATTCTTAAAGATTTAAATTCTGCCAATTGCAATATTACTTTTGGACAGTTATTGGATGCTGCTCCAAAATTAAGATATAAGGTGTCACAGGGTATTAAATTGGATAGGGACCAATCTAATATCTCTGGGGTGTTGGATAATGTGTCAGCCACGACTGTGGTCGTTAATAACATAGACCACACTTATAAAAGTAAAGGTAACGAACCATGTGAAGAGGATATTGCCATGGTTGATGTTACAGTTGAAGGTGTTTCGGGGAAGGCTTTAATTGATTCATGTAGTAATTTAAATATAATTACTCAACAATTTTTAGATAAGCTTCCGTCCGAATATGAACCTATTGATATTAGTCGTGGCAGAATTAGGTTGGCAACTAAGAATGATGATTACTCGGAAGGTTATATCATTCGGGTGCCAGTAAAGATTAATAATCTTGTATTAATGGTTAATTGTAGAATAGTAGAAAAGGAGGATCCTTTTTACGATATTCTAATTAACTTAAAAACCCAAATTGATTATAATTTGTTTATCCACCCCATTTTATATAGTTTGTGTCAAATTACTCCTGAGGGAGTAATTAATTTTATTGCACCTATTAATAATGATTATGAAGATGAAGAAAAGTTGTTGTGTATGATTAAGGCTTTGGATGAGGATTCCAAAAAGAATGATTTAAAGAAAATTGAAGGATTATCTCCAAAGCAATATATTCATCATGAAATTTTCCTAAATACTTTAAATGAAAAATATAAAGATGAAATAATTAAAATTCTGGAGGAGAACTTAGAAATAGTTGCTACTTCTTCAGAAGAATTAACACCTTCTGATCTTCCTCCACATAAGATTAATTTAATTCCTGGTGCGAAACCAGTTAAGCAAAGGTGCTATAGATTAGTTAAATTTAAGTCGGATATACTTAAGGAGGAATTAATTAAATTAATTAATAAGAAATTAATTGAACCTTCTTGTTCCGAATGGTCATCGCCAATAGTGTTAGTACCGAAGAAGAACGGTAAATGGCGATTATGTATTGATTATCGTAAGGTTAATGATTTAACAGTTAAAGATTCTTATTCATTACCTTACATTGATGAGATATTTGATAGTTTAGATGGGGCACAGATTTTTACAACAATGGATCTTTATTCTGGTTATCATCAAATTTTGATGGATGAGGAAAGTGTAGAAATTACCACCTTCACCACAAAATTTGGTAACTACCAATTCAAGGTTATGCCTTTTGGTTTAACCGGAGCCCCAGCTACATTTCAAAGGGAAATGAATAGGATTCTTTTCCCATTTATAGGAAAGTTTGTTTTTAACTTTATAGATGATATTTTAATATACTCTAAGAGTATAGAAGAACACATAAGCCACATTAGTCAAGTGTTGGAAGTATTTCGCCAACACAAATTGAAAATTAACATTGAAAAATGTGCCTTTATGCAGACTGAAGTAGAAGTCTTAGGTCATAAGGCATCAGTGAAAGGTTTAAGTCCCCAGGATAGCAAAATTAAGGCTATCAAGGAGTGGGTAGCACCTGTTGATGTTCATGAATTACGATCTTTTCTTGGAGCAGTAGGATATTATAGAAACTTTATTGATAAATATGCCCAAATCTCTGCTCCTTTATGTAAATTATTAAGAAAGAATGTTAAATATAAATGGAATAATGAACATCAACAAAGTTTTGATCTGTTAAAAGAAAAGTTAATAAATGCTCCAATTTTAAAATATCCAAGTTTTATTCAAAGGTTTATAATTAGAACGGATGCTTCCTATGAAGGTATTGGAGGAGTATTACTCCAAGAAGATTTAGAAACCAAAAAGGAACATCCAGTTCATTATATAAGTAGAAGTTTAAGTAAAGCCGAGAAAAATTATGGCATTACTGACTTGGAAGGAGCTGCATTAATTTATTGTATTACTAAGTTGAAATCTTATATATTAGGAAATCCTAATAAAACAGTAGTAATAACAGATCATAAACCTTTAATCAGTTTCTTTAAAAATAAGGAACCTAATAATGCTAGGCAAGCAAGGTGGTGCTTAACTGTTAGTACCCTTGGTGTTGAAATTCAATATCAAATGGGTAAGAAAAATGTGTTAGCCGATGCATTATCTAGGATGAAGAAA
>JACVTC010000136.1:0-32500 GCA_016946835.1 Neocallimastix lanati (nom. inval.)
TTTTATTTTATTTTATTATTATTTTTATTTATTTATTTTATTTTTATTTTATTTTTATTATTATTTTTATTTATTTATTTTATTTTTATTTTATTTTTATTATTATTTTTATTTATTTTTATTTATTTTTTTTATTTATTTATTTTTTTTTTATTTATTTATTTTTATTATTTCTATTTTTATTTTCTTTTTTTTCTTTCCCCTCCCTAAAAAGGGGTTCCAAGGTAGTCAATTTATATCTTTTTGAAGATATAAAAGTAGCAAAGCCTCTGGAAGTAGTTGAAGAGATGGAAAAACAATAGATTTTTAAATCTTATTGATTATTTCCTTATTGTAATAAATAGAAATTTTATTATTTCCTAATATTCAAATTAACCAAAATAAATCTATAATATAAAAGATGCATTATAGATAAGAATTAAACAAAAAAAAGAGAAGCAGTATTACAATAAAATTGAATACTTTAACTTAATTTTGATACTAATTTAATATGTAATCTTATATATTAATTTGAATGACATAATAGAAAATAAAATACATTTATTAATATATGAAAAATCTTTTACAATTTTAAATACAGAAAATTTTATTTTATTTATTTCTTTCATTTCAATTATTTCTTAATTCGAAAGACAGAAATATTGATAAAGTTATTTAAGTTGTTTATATACAGGAATTATTCCTTATTTAGAAAAATAATACTAAAAGTAATTAGTACTATGTTATTGCTAAACTCTCATAAATTTAATTTACCTTTATAAGGAATGAACATAAATTTAAATTAAATTTTATGTATAAACTTAAATTTTCAGATCAAATAATATAGTAAAATTATTAATGTAAAGAATACATAAATTTATTAATATTTTAAAAATCACATTGACTATATTAAAAGGTTTTTAATAAGAATCAATTTATTACTTCATTCTTTATCACGATGCCCCCGCTAAGACTCAAGCTATATTGTAGCTGAGTTATATTTTACTATATTTTTGAGGTGTACATTCCGATTTAATAATATTCCTGAATTTGGATCAGCTAACGTAACTGTATTAAACTTTTTCTTGATTACTTTTAAAGGTCCATTAAAATAAGGTTCTAGTTTAGTTCTACTAAAGTTTCTAACTAGGACTAAATCTCCCTCCTTGATTTCCTTAGCCTGATTCATACTTTGTTTTTCTTCTCGTCTAACAGCCCAATATTTATTTGCATTTTTCACATTTTCTGATGCTTCTATGGTCCATCTATAATGAGATATAAACTTTTCCAATAGAATTTCATCAGAAGATTTATTTATACCTTTAGTCGGTCTTGCAGCTATATCAAAAGGTTGTTGGTCTTCACGACCATAAACTAATTCAAAACTAGAATGGTTAGTAGTACTATTTTTAACAGTTCTTAAAGCCCAGAGAGCAGAGGGTAATACCTCATCCCAATCTTTATTTTTCGTCCCAAGCAATCTAAGGAGTTTACCAATTTCTTTATTACGATTTTCCGTAAGTCCATTAGATTCGGGATGATATGTTGTAACAAATTTTATATATACATCATATAGATCTAAAAATATTTTAGTCATATCTGATGTAAATTGGGCACCATTATCGGTGGTAATTATTTGGGGAACTCCATGACGAGAAAATACGTTAATAAGGAACTTAATTACGTCTTTAGAAGTGATATTTTCAGTCGGTTCTGCTTCTACCCACTTAGTGAAATAATCAACAGCTACTATTATATATTGATTATTACTTCTAGTTTTAACCAGTGGACCGATAATGTCCAAACCAAGATGTACAAAAGGTCCTTCCACTTTAGTAGGTAGATTTTCTGTAGGCTCTGGATAAGGTTGTGGTCGATTTAATTGACATTTTTCACACTTACTGACAACACGTTTAACATCATTCACCATGTCGTTCCAATAATAACTCTTACGTAAACGTTGATAAGTCTTATAATAACCATCGTGTCCAATATTATGAGCCTCTAATATTAATTTTATTCTTTCATTAAGATCGGTTACTAATTTTCTATAATTGTTACCATCAATAAAGTAGTCAATACCATCAATAGTGGTGAATTTTTCATTGATAAAATCATGTATTACTTTGGATAATAAGGCTTCATTTTCATCATTCGTAATATCATGGTTAATTATTTTCGTAGCTAAAACTACATTTTCTTTATTATTTTTCATTCGGGATAGGGCATCAGCAAGCACATTCTTTTTACCGGTTTCATATCTAATGTCTACACCAAGCATACTAGCTGTCAAACACCATCTAGTTTGCCTTGCATTATGTGGTTCCTTATTTTTGAACAACCCTAGTAACGGTTTATGGTCCGTATATACAATAGTTGGTATTGGATTTCCATCTATATACGGTTTTAATTTAGTTATACAATAATATAGGGCAGCACCTTCTAGGTCAGTTATACCATAATGCTTTTCTGCTCTGGTCAAACTTCTACTAATAAAGTGAATAGGGTGTTCTTTTCCAGTTTCATTATCTTTTTGTAATAACACACCTCCTATTCCATCATAAGAAGCATCGGTACGTATAATAAATTCTTTATCAAACTGAGGGAAACTTAATATGGGTGCATTTATTAGTTTTTCTTTCAGTACTTCAAACGATTTTTGGTGTTCACTAGTCCAAACATACTTCACACCTTTCCTTAATAATTTACACAAACACGCAGTAATTTGTGAATATTTATCGATGAAATTTCTATAGTATCCAACAGCTCCTAAAAATGAACGTAATTCATGGATGTCCTGAGGGGGTTTCCAATCTCTGATAACCTCGATTTTACTATCAAGAGGTTTTAAGCCTTTAGTGGTTAATCTATGCCCCAAAACATTCACTTCTATTTTCATGAAGTGACACTTTTCAATATTAAGTTTTAATCTATTTTCTTTGAGTATGGATAAAACTTGTTGAATATGTTGGAGGTGTTCTTCAACTGTTTTAGAGTATATAAGTATATCATCGATAAAATTATAAACACACTTTCCTATTAAAGGAAATAGGATTCTATTCATTTCTCTTTGAAAGGTTGCAGGAGCGTTGGTTAAACCAAATGGCATAACTTTAAATTGGTAGTTACCAAACTTAGTGGTGAAAGTTGTTATACCAATACTTTCTTCCTCCATTAAAATTTGGTGATATCCAGAGTATAAGTCAATGGTAGTGAAGATAGTTGCACCATTGAGACTATCAAAAATTTCATCAATGTATGGTATAGAATAAGAATCCTTTATAGTAGAATCATTAACCTTCCTATAATCTACACACATACGCCATTTCCCATTAGGCTTTGGTACTAGAACAATAGGCGAAGACCATTCAGAATTTGAAGGCTCAATTAACTTTTTATTAATTAACTTAGTTAATTCTTCCTTTAAAATATCTGTCTTTAATTTTGTTAGCCGATAAGCTCTTTGTTTTATAGGTTTGGTACCAGCTTTTAGATTTATTTTGTGTGGTGAAAGCAATGATGGTGTTAATTCCTCAGACGACGTAGCAACAATTTCTATATTGTCCTCTAATAGGTGTATTATATCAGTTCTATATTTTTCATTTAGAGTATTCATAAATATTGTATTATGTATATATTCCATAGGTGGTAATCCTTCTAATTTCTTTAATTCCCCACCAGCATATTTTTCCTTACTATTATCCTCAAGTAATTTGTTAACACTACAAATATATTTTTCGTCAATTGCAGAATTATTTATTGGTGTAATAGAACTGATAGTACCATCCATGTTATATTTACATAAGCAATTATTTAAGGGATTAATAAATAATGTATTATCAACTATAGTTTTTAAATTAATTAGCATGTCATAAAATGGTTCCTCTTTTTCTACAATTCGGAAATCAATTAACAATGAAAGCTCATTAATTTTCACAGGTATCCTAACGACTATTCCTTCAGAGTATTCATCGTCTCTAGTGGCAAGCATTATTCTACCACAACTATGACCAACAGCGGTATATTGGTATGGTAGAGAATTATAATATTTTTGTGACATAATATTTAAATTACTACACGTATCAATAAGTAATTTTCCAGATACACCATCAACAGAGGCATCTACCATTGCAATATCCTCCTCTGTTATTTCTGTACTTTTACTTTTATAGTTATGATCAACATTATTAACTAATGTTGTAGTAGCAACTACATTATTAATAGCGCCAACAACATTAGTGGTGGCTTTTACTAGTTTTAAACCTTGGGAAACTTGACTTCTTATTTTAGGCGCAGCATTCCAAAGCTGTCCAAAGGTAATATTACACTTGGTATTGCTTAAATCATCCCATACATCATATTCCTTATAATTAGAAAGCATTTTAATAATTCGATTTACCCGAGGTATTTTCATACTATTATTATTATCATTATTATTATTATTATTAATACCATCTGTATTAATTAATTTATTCAATATATTTTTATTATTCGTTACATGATTATTATCGATAATAGTTTCATTATTATTAATATTAATAGTATTATTATTATTAATATCATTTACGACTGGGGTTTTTCTAATAGTTCCGTTGTTTCTATTATTAGGATTACTAGTATTATTATTATTATTTTTGTCTTTTTTTCTTTCTCTAGTTTGGTTAATTTCCCTTGGAGCTTCTACATTATCAACTTTTGAAGTTATTTCCTCTTTATTAGTAATTAAGTTTACATTAGACTGACTGGATGATGCAGTTTCGAATTCTTTAGAATTAGTACTAGATTTCAAAAATCTTTCTTTATCACGTATTGCTTTTTCAATTTTCTTTTCTTTATTGATATTTGGTTGCATAATTATTGATGTTTGCAACTGTTTCTTATGAGGTATCACCTCTTCAGTTTCCAATTCTCTTTCTTTTCTTTTTCTTAATGCAGGAGTGTTTATAGGTCGTGGATTATCACGTAGGCTTTTATGAATTTTCCTTCCTTTTCCATTATCTAACTCAACATCACTTTCATCAAGTTTTCTTTTTGCCGCACCGACAAAATATTCTCCTACCTGATCATGACTTTTGATAGTATAATCTACTCTGTAGTCTTTACTTTCTGCATCAGAAGAATTGGAAGTATATTTTAATGAAGCTATTTTTTTGATGGGAGTGCTTCCTCTCCCTTCTACTGGTTTAAAGGTCCTTTGGAAAAAATCTGTTTCTTATTTTCTTCTATAATGGCTTGTAGTTTGGGACAATGTTGTTGATAATGTCCAGGTTCCTTACAGAAGAAACAGGTTTTGACGGTAGAGTTTCTTGGTCCACGTGTAAGGTTCTCCCTTTCACTTTCATCAGAAACTTTCCTATTGTCCCTGTTTTCATAAGTATTTCTTGGTGGTGAACTACGACTCTTATTATAATTATTATTATTATTGTTGGAAACATTTCTATTAGGACTTGGTACACGATGTAACCTCACAGCAAGTCTATCCACTTTTTCTGCAATTTCATAAGCCTTTGAAAGTGGTATATCATCAATTAAAGTTACTCTTTTCCAGGCCTCAATATTATTCTCAAGTGCATCAGCATAGTCCAAGATACTGATTTGTTTTTTGTGAGTTTTATCTAATTTTAAATATAATGTCCGATATCTTTTATTAAAATCCCTTACTTTTTCATTTCTACCAATTTTAAGAGCACGCAATTCCCTTAATAAGGTATTCTGATCTTCCTTTGCCCCATAGAATACTTCAAGAGCGTTGACGATCTCGACAAAAGAAGGATAACGGTTAGTTCTAACACTATCATTACTAGAACTACTTGAACTAGTAGAGCTACTGGTGCTAGATCCTGACATCTCACCAGTATCAGTGGAACCATTCAATTCTACATCTTCTTCTGCTGTAGTAGCAGGTAGTTCTAATTCTTGGATAATTTGTCTTGGTTCACCAGTAGACGTTAATAGGCAAGCAACAAAAATAGTTTTTGGATCAGTGATATTTTGTAATTGGATCCATAACTCAATTTCAGAAGCCCAAGATTTTATATCCAAATGGTCCTTGTTTAATTTATCAACATATTTTAGTTCCTTTTTAAGATCTTTAAATGAAGGAACATTAGTAGTATCATTAGTAACTGAAGCCATATTTCTTGAGTAGAAATTATACAGTAATATAGGTAAAATATTCAAAATAAAAATAATAATATTTTTTTTTTTTTTTTTTTTTTTTTTTTTTTTTTTTTTTTTTTTTTTTTTTTTTTTTTTTTATTTGTGTGTGTGAGTATGTTATAGATATATATAATATAGTATTAGAATTTATAAGTTTACAAACACTTCAGAGATTAGAAAAAAAAATAGGTAAGTTTACAAACACTTCAGAGATAAAAAAAAAATAAGTAAAATTTTTTTTTTTTTTTTTTTTTTTTTTTTTTTTTTTTTTTTTTTGTTTTTTTTTTTTTTGTTTTGTTTTATTTTGATATCCAAGATTAAAATATTTTATAATTATTGTTTATTAAATTATATCTTTATAGTTATTTATATGAGGTTCGAAATACACTTCGACCACCTACAAGAAATATATTTTTAGGTTCGAATAACACTCGACCACCTAAGGAAATTTTATATTATTGGTTCGAATACCTTTCGATCACCAATAGAAGATATAATTATATTAAGGTTATAAGCTCGAATGACACTTCGACCACTTATAATGATAATTATTTGGTTCAAGATACACCTCGACAACCAAATCAAACAGGTAGTAAAAAAAAATATAGTAGTCCTTCTTCTTTGGCTCAATTTCACTTAACCACAGAGTAAGAACAGTAAACAAAAATTTTTTTTTTTTTTTTTTTTTTTTTTTTGGAATTCAGTACACTAGAATTTCTTATATGTAGCACGGAATAAATTAATTGCTAAATTAAAAAAAATTAATATGGAAAATTTATAAATATTTCTTATATATATATTATTAGCTTTATATTATTTTCGGATCCGCAGATTCTTTACAGGGCCGTTCGACCTCCACTATTGAACCGTCAGAATAGTGAATATAACAGAGTAGTGTGTGCCTGTACGAACACGGGACCTTACCACTTTTTCTATTCTGTTATCACTTGTATCACTAAACCTTATTCAATAATGCTCTACTACCTCCCTATGTGTAAAGCAATCCTTCTCCTATTCTCTAATATAAACGTCTAATTTTTATATCTATATATATCAACAGTCTTGGTATCAATATATAGATACTATATATATGTATATATTTATAAATTTGAATTTATAATTTCAATTATAATATAATTTAGTCGATAATATAAATACGAATTACTATATACACTTAATTGTAACAAAGCCTTAAGCTAAGGAGTTTTTCATCCAACAGCCGCCGATTACAATAAGTTATAAATTGTATAAAAGTATTCTTATATTAATGAATAAATGTATAATATAATTAAATTATTATTCTTACTAATTAGTACTTGACAGGAATAAATATTTCAAAGTTTTATATCACACTGTTTCTCTTGCACAAACAGAAATATAACAACTTTGTTGAATGAAATTATTTATCCAACTAATATAGTAAGGACGTAGGTGCTACTTTAAATTATTAATATTTATTTATGTATATATTATATTTCTATATTATTGTAAAAAAAAATTTTTTTTTTTTTTATTTAATTAAATAAAATTATTGTGTATGTTTTAATATTAGTTTTTAATTTTGAAATCCCCGATATCTCCACCAAACTTTATGTTATGGTTCGAGGAATTCAAAAAAAAAAAATTATATAATATTAAAACACAAAAAAAAAATTTTATTCTTTCACAATAATTTTTATTTATTTATTATATTTTTATTTTAATTTTTATTTTATTTTTATTATTATTTTTATTTATTTATTTTATTTTTATTTTATTTTTATTATTATTTTTATTTATTTATTTTATTTTTATTTTATTTTTATTATTATTTTTATTTATTTTTATTTATTTTTTTTTATTTATTTATTTTTTTTTTATTTATTTATTTTTATTATTTCTATTTTTATTTTCTTTTTTTTTTCTTTCCCCTCCCCTAAAAAGGGGTTCCAAGGTAGTCAATTTATATCTTTTTGAAGATATAAAAGTAGCAAAGCCTCTGGAAGTAGTTGAAGAGATGGAAAAACAATAGATTTTTAAATCTTATTGATTATTTCCTTATTGTAATAAATAGAAATTTTATTATTTCCTAATATTCAAATTAACCAAAATAAATCTATAATATAAAAGATGCATTATAGATAAGAATTAAACAAAAAAAAGAGAAGCAGTATTACAATAAAATTGAATACTTTAACTTAATTTTGATACTAATTTAATATGTAATCTTATATATTAATTTGAATGACATAATAGAAAATAAAATACATTTATTAATATATGAAAAATCTTTTACAATTTTAAATACAGAAAATTTTATTTTATTTATTTCTTTCATTTCAATTATTTCTTAATTCGAAAGACAGAAATATTGATAAAGTTATTTAAGTTGTTTATATACAGGAATTATTCCTTATTTAGAAAAATAATACTAAAAGTAATTAGTACTATGTTATTGCTAAACTCTCATAAATTTAATTTACCTTTATAAGGAATGAACATAAATTTAAATTAAATTTTATGTATAAACTTAAATTTTCAGATCAAATAATATAGTAAAATTATTAATGTAAAGAATACATAAATTTATTAATATTTTAAAAATCACATTGACTATATTAAAAGGTTTTTAATAAGAATCAATTTATTACTTCATTCTTTATCATTTATGTTAAGGTTTTAGAGAATTAAATAAAAATAAAGTAAGGAAACACAAATTTTATTTATTTATTTATTATTTTTATTTATAAATTTATTTGATTTTATTTGATGATATTTAAAAATTAGTAGCAAAATTTACAACTATTTATACTTTTTTTCAAGGCATAAAAGTTGTTCTTGCCACTAAATTACATTTTATTTATTTTTTTTTTTTAAAAACTATTAAATTTAAATTGATTTTTATAATTAATTATATAAAATTTAATTATAACAATATAAATAAAATACATTTATAATATTAATAAAACATTTTTTTTTTTTTTTTTTTTTTTTTTTTTTTTTTTTTTTTTTTTTTTTTTTTATTTATTTATTTAAAAATATCTAAAATATTACTAATAAGAATTTATTTAATTGGCTATAATTTTTATTACAATCTGTTAAAATATTCAAATAAAAATAAAAATACTATTCTAATATAAAGGTTTTTAATAAAATAAAATATTTTTCAATATAAAATAAAACATTTCGATATAAAATTTTATAATAAAAAGTTAAAATATAATATATAAATTTTTAATTATCAATATATAAAAATATTATTAATATAAATTTTCATTATTAATATAAAAAAAATAAGATTTATTATTAATATTGCTAATATAAGTTTTAAATATATAAAAATATTACTATTAATATAAGATTTAATATAAAAATATAAAGTTTAATATAATTTTTGATTTAATTTTTGATCTTTGGATTTAAAAATTTATTAAAGTACAAAAATAATAATGTACACATAATGTATTAGAAATAAATCGTAGATTTAATTAAGAATGCATTATTTAGTACATTCTTATCATTTAAACAAATGTAAAGCGTTAATAGTATAGAGGTAGAATATTTGCCTTCCAAGCAAATGGCCCGGGTTCGATTCCCGGTTAACGCATTAAATTTTATAAAGTATTTATTCAAAATTTTTTTTCAATTACCATAGTTGTATATTTATTTATTCCAAATGTCATTTAGTTTTTGTCAGCGACAAAGAAGTGGAGTCATTTTTGCTTTACTGGGAGTAATTAAAATGATTATCATCCGCAAATCAATCTCTAAAACCATTTTTATTTCCAATATTGACACAATATTTATCACAATTATCTAAAACATCCATTATAAATAAATTAAATAAAATAGGAGGAAGTAATTTTCCATATAAATATAGCGTTTATTAACAATTCTAGGAATAATTTCGTTATAATTTGATATATTTTTTTTTTTACTTGAAAACTTCTATAATCTACTTTCAGTCGATGATTCAAGGCCATGAATGAAAATTAAAACAATTTTTTTTATGGTTAGGACCAAAATGACTCGGACCTCTACATACAGTCAATATTTCAAAATAAAAACTAAATTATATAAATAAAAAATTATTATAAAATTAATATAAAAAGAAAATTAGTAAATGAAGTAAAAAAATACAAAATAAAGTCTTTACTATGGTCTTTTCTTTCGAGATATATATATATTGTATTTTGTTTATTTAACACGGTTTTACAAACTAATGGAAAAAAAAAATTCAAATCATTAGTGAATAGTTTTAATTGTAAAAATTTTGTATAGAATTGAATTTTTTTTATGGTTTTCTATTGATATTTAAAATACTTTATCATATATTTATTGGTGAAGAAATAAAAATATTTATAAAAAAAATATTTTTATAAAAAAGTGTAAAGATTATTAAATATTAAAAGAATATTAACAAATAGAGAAAAGTACATGAGGTGAAAGGAATCAATCCTTATAGGAATAAAAAAGTACCATAATTATATATACATCCAAAAAAATAAAAAATACATAATAAATATAACATTACAGTACTATACATGAATGATTCATGAAAAGGATTGAAATATAGGAAAAAGAAAAAGATATATGAAGGAATAATGATATTATTTCTTAAAATTTTTTTTTTCTTTTAAAATTAATTAATAATTTTGATAACTAAGATCGATTTCAAATAAATGCAATAAGCAATTGTATTAAAAAATATTCATTGAGCAATGTTTGAATTTTTTTACCATCTCCCCTGATACCACGAGAATTAGGATGTTCTTTTTTGAGTGAACCCCAGAAAAGGTGATACGTCCTTAGGGGGAATTCCTATCAGTTATTAATAAAAAAAAAGAAATATAAAAAATTAATATGAATAGCATCTATTAATTATAACCCATATATAAAATTTTTAATATTTAAAGTAATGAACCTAATTAATAATAAATCAACAAAGAAAATCTTTAACATATGAATAGTTCAAATGTTTTTTATTTTTTATAAATTTATGTAAATTTAGAATATAAAATTTGGAACAATAATAACTATAAATAAACAACACAAAAACATAAAACAAAAAATATAAAACATAAAACAAAACACATAAAACAAAAAACAAAAAACAAAAAATATAATAAAAAGATAAATAACATGACAATTTTGGTTTATTTTTTTTATTTTTTAATTTATTTTTATTTTTAATTTTATTTTAAATTATTTAGTTTTTATTTTTTAATTTTTGTTTTATAACTTTATTTTTATTATAATTTTATTTTATTATATATATATATATATTTTTTTTTAATTTTAATTTTTTATTATTCTATTAAATAAGTTAAGTTTTATTTTTTATTATATTAAATTAATTATTTTATTTGTTTGTTTTATATTTTATTTTATTCATGGTTTTTATTTTTATTTTATTTATTATTTTTTCCTTTCTTTTTTATTTATATTTATATTTATTTTTTATTTTTATTTTTGTTTTATTTATTATCTTATAGTTTTTCCTTTCTTTTTTATTATTTTATTTATTTGTTTTATTTTTATTTGTATTTTTATTTTTATTAATTATAACTTCATAAATTATTTAATAATATTTATTTTGGTAATAGCATATAATAATGAATTTTTATAATTCGAAGATTGATTAAATAATAATTAATATATTTAATAAAATATTTATTATTTAATAATATTCTTCGTATTATACTCTATATAAAACTTTTTGGTAATCTCAAACTATTAATAAGAATTTTTTATATCTTATGAATATAATAATGGTTTTAATTTTATTATTAATTAATCATATTTCCATTTTATATTAATTTAAAATTTTTCTTCATTAACAGTTATACCATTAACTCTAGAATATTCAGAAAGAACACTCATACAGTTGTCATGGTCATATTGTTTTGAATGCTTATTACAAGTAGTAATGATAGTATTATCTTCATAGACACAGTAAACCTTACCATCAACACCAACACAATGCTTATCCTTTAAAGAATGAGAAGAAGTTTCTGGATAAAGACAAATGTATTGATACATCACATTGTAAGTAAGAACAATACCATTACGAGCCTTACATTCTTTTTGATCTTGAATTGCATTAATACTAATTCTTTCTTTATCTGGATAACTTCTAAATCTGTAAGTATATCTTTCACTACCATCATTAGTTAAAGAAAGAATGTCATAAGAACAAGTTCTGTAATCAAAGTTCTTACTGGACTTATCACATTCTTTGATGTTAGTATATCTTCCATCAATACAATAAACATCGTTATCAAGATAAAAGCAAGCAGAGTTATCTGGTCTAGCAATATTATTATGTTTGTTTTCATTATATTTGTGAACACAAGCATAAGTAGCATCATCTTCATTCATTCTGAAATGGAGTTCACTATTTCCATATTTACAGGCTTTCTTGAGATCATCAATAGAAGCGGTGTTGTTTGCAAGAGGAGCAGCATTAACAGCAGAAAGTAAAGCTAAAGCAGCGAGACAGAAAGTTTTGAAATTCATTTTTAATAATATGCTTTTTTTTTTTAATAAATTAAATTATAATTATTTATTTTGTTTGTTTTATTTAATTATTTTATTTTTTTAAATAATAATAATATATAAATTATTAATATTATTATATAATTTATGATTTTTATTTATTTTATTTTTTAATTTAGATTTTTATTTAGATTTTTATTTTAAATTTGTGTGAAGAATAATAATTTTACGTTCTTTTGAACAATATTTATACTTTTTTTTTTTTTTTTTTTAAAAAAAAAAAAAAACATAAATTATATTATTTTTTATTTCTTTTGAAATAAAGATTATATTATATTAATATTTTATCAAATTATCATTAATATCAGTATATGAATTGAAATATATTTATTTACAGAAATATGTATGTATTATTATTATATATTTAAATATTGATAAATGGAAATATTAATATAATTCTTAATCTGGATATAATTTACAATTATTAATAATACAAAAATGAAAGAAATTTGAAATTTGTATAATTAATTAATATTAAAAAATTATATTAAAAATTAAATAATTAATAGAAAATTAAAGAATAAAATAAAATAAAATAAAAAATAAAATAAAATAAAAAAAAAATAAAAATAAAATGTTAAGTACAAAATAATCAAAATAATAATATAATAAAATTTATTATTATTTTACATTTGATAACATCTTAAAATATTATATATAAAGTAATTTTAATAAAAATTTTTAATTATAATGTAGTACAAATATTTAATTAATAGAATTGAGTTACATTTCAAAATTTTTTTAAAGTTTCTTTTTTTTTTTTTTTTGGAATAAAAATTTTTAATTTTTTATATTCAAATAAGATTGGAAATATATTAAATTTAATTTATTTAATTTATTTAATTTATTATAATTTTTAGTTTTTTGATTTTTGGCTAAAAAGTTAAAAAAAAAAAAAAAAAAAAAAAAAACAATAATTGGATGAAACCAAAAATTATTCCATCTTTTTTTTTTTTTATAATTATACAAAATAATCATATAACCTTTTTAGTATTTTCTGTATTTTTTATTAATAATAAAAAATATTTCGAATGTTATTTAATAAAGTTAAATTTCACTTATATGGAATTATTATATAATATAATAATGAAAAAATTTTTTTTCTTCATTCTAATTTTCTTTAATGCGAAAAAGAAAAAAACAGAATTTTTAAATTATTAAAAAATTTAAATTTACTATAATATATATTATTTTAATATTAGCATATACAGAAATGTAATTTTTATATCGAAATTTAATTTCCTCTTTATTTATTATTATTCAAGCATATTTTAGTATTTTAGGTAATTTTACTATACCACATTAATAATTTATTACATAATATTATTACATACACAATTGTTTAGTATCAAATAATAATAATTATTTTTTAGTTCATATATTTTAAAAAGTTACATATAAATTAGTTTCAATGAAGTATTAATTATCAATTCTCTATTAATTTTAGAGTCCATTAATCCTTTAAATCTATAATATGATCTATAATAAAAAAAAATATATATTTATTTAATATAATTTATTATTTTTATGTTTTTTTTTTTTTTTTATTATATGCTTTATATGATTGAATAATTTAATAGTTAATATTAATATTTTATAAAAAATATTAAATTAATATATATTAAATACTGATTTGATTTATTGATTATCTTTATTTCTAACAAATAAACAAATAAATTAATATGAAGCATAAATATTTATTAAAATAATATAATAATATCGTACATAAAAAAAAAAAAAACTGGATTTAGATATTAGATTTTAGATTTTATTAATTTTAATAATTAATATTATTATTTAAATGAAGACTAATATGGAAATTTATAAATAGTAAAGCTTTATGATATTTATTTATTTAGTTATTTATGTTTAATAATATGGAAAAAATATAAAAAATACAGAAATTTTGTGATAATACATTTTAAACAAATAAGTATTAAATAATACAAAATAAATAATAAAAAAAATTAACCTTTTTTTTTTCTATATAATTCTGAAATGTTTTTGTTTTTGTTTTTGTTTTTGTTTTTTATTATTTTTATTATTATTATTATATAATCAATTTTGTAACCAAAATTTTTTTTAAGGTTAATTATTATTATTAATTTCGATTATATATTATATTTAAAAGATATATAAATAATCCATTCAAATAAATAAAATATACATTTTTTTTTATTTTAATTTATTAAATTAAATTTTTATAATTTGTATATGTAACATTTTTAAACATTTTTTGTGCAACATTAAAAACCATTAAAAATTATTTATCAATTTTTTTTTTTCTTTTTTTTTTTTATTACACAGAATAATATCAATTAATTAATTTTACCATTTCTTATAGCAGAATTAAAAATAATTAATAATATAATATTAAATTATAATAAAAGCTTCTCAAATTAAATATTACTTCTAATTAATATTTATTGTATTTATATCAAAGTAGTAACTTGTTTTTATTTTATTAACTAAAAAATTATTTTTTAAAATAAATATTATTAAAGTAAAATCGAACCTAAAAAATTGTAATAATTATATATGAATAAAAGAAAAAATTATATATTATTTTAATTGTATCTTTGATATCTGATATCAATATTTTATTTAATAATGTATTAAAAATTCAAATCCATCCAAAAAAACAAAAAAAAAAAAAAAACTATAGAAATATTCTTGATAGTTTAAATACCTTAATAAAACTTAAATATATAATATATGTATTCTTATTTGTAGTTTTGGAATTAATATAATAAAAATTTATAAAATTTAAATTATGTACATTACAAAAAAAAATAATTAATTCTAAAATGCAAAGTTTTTAATAAATATTTTAGTAGAAAAAAATTCTGTATTTTTTTAAAAAAAAAAATTAATTATAAAATTTATTATATAATAAGGTTAATTATTTATAATCTTAATAAATAATAATAATATGCATATTAAAAAAAAAAAAAAAAAAAAAATTATTATTACTTTGTTATATTCTGTATAATTAATAAAAAAAAAAAATTACTAAAAAAACATTTGATATAGTTGATTAATCGATATTCAACATTTTTAATTTTTCAATTCTATTTGTTACTTAATAATAATAATAATAATGAAAAAAAAGTATAAATATTGTTCAAAAGAACGTAAAATTATTATTCTTCACACAAATTTAAAATAAAAATCTAAATAAAAATCTAAATTAAAAAATAAAATAAATAAAAATCATAAATTATATAATAATATTAATAATTTAAATATTACTATTATTTAAAAAAAAATAAAATAAAATAAATAAATAAAACAAACAAAATAAATAATTATAATTTAATTTATTAAAAAAAAAAGCATATTATTAAAAATGAATTTCAAAACTTTCTGTCTCGCTGCTTTAGCTTTACTTTCTGCTGTTAATGCTGCTCCTCTTGTAAACAACACCGCTTCTATTGATGATCTCAAGAAAGCCTGTAAATATGGAAATAGTGAACTCCATTTCAGAATGAATGAAGATGATGCTACTTATGCTTGTGTTCACAAATATAATGAAAACAAACATAATAATATTGCTAGACCAGATAACTCTGCTTGCTTTTATCTTGATAACGATGTTTATTGTATTGATGGAAGATATACTAATATCAAAGAATGTGATAAGTCCAGTAAGAACTTTGATTACAGAACTTGTTCTTATGACATTCTTTCTTTAACTAATGATGGTAGTGAAAGATATACTTACAGATTTAGAAGTTATCCAGATAAAGAAAGAATTAGTATTAATGCAATTCAAGATCAAAAAGAATGTAAGGCTCGTAATGGTATTGTTCTTACTTACAATGTAATGTATCAATACATTTGTCTTTATCCAGAAACCTCTTCTCATTCTTTAAAGGATAAGCATTGTGTTGGTGTTGATGGTAAGGTTTACTGTGTCTATGAAGATAATACTATCATTACTACTTGTAATAAGCATTCAAAACAATATGACCATGACAACTGTATGAGTGTTCTTTCTGAATATTCTAGAGTTAATGGTATAACTGTTAATGAAGAAAAATTTTAAATTAATATAAAATGGAAAAATGATTAATTAATAATATAATTAGAACCATTATTATATACAAAAGATATAAAAAATTCTTATTAATAGTTTGAGATTACCAAAAAGTTTTATATAGAGTATAATACGAAGAATATTATTAAATAATAAATATTTTATTAAATATATTAATTATTATTTAATCAATCTTCGAATTATAAAAATTCATTATTATATGCTATTATCAAAATAAATATTATTAAATAATTTATGAAGTTATAATTAATAAAAATAAAAATACAAATAAAAATAAAACAAATAAATAAAATAATAAAAAAGAAAGGAAAAACAATAAAGATAATAAATAAAACAAAAATAAAAATAAAAAATAAATATAAAAATAAATAAAAAAGAAAGGAAAAATAATAAATAAAATAAAAATAAAAACCATGAATAAAATAAAATATAAAACAAACAAATAAAATAATTAATTTAATATAATAAAAAATAAAACTTAACTTATTTAATAGAATAATAAAAAATTAAAATTAAAAAAAAATATATATATAATAAATAAAATTATAATAAAAATAAAATTATAGTAATAAAATTAATTCAAAAATTAAATTAAAAAATAAAAACTAAATAATTTAAAATAAAATTAAAAATAAAAATAAATTAAAAACTAAATAAAAAAAATAAACCAAAATTGTTGTGGTATTTATCATTTTATTAAGTTTTTTTTTTTTTTTTTTTTTTTTTTTTTGGTTTTTGTTTATTTATAGTTATTATTGTCCCAAATTTTATATTCTAAACTTATATAGGTTTATAAAAAATAAGTAAATAAAAAAATCAAATCAAATCATATATAAAATAAAAATCATAATCAAAATAAAATAAAAATCATTGTTAAAATATAATAATAATTAATATAATAAGAAATAAATAATTAAAAATTAATAAAATCAACTTATTTAATAAATAATAAAGATTATAATTAAAATAATGATAAAAGTAAAAATTAAAATTAAAAAATTTAGATTTAAAGTTTAAAACATAAATCTTTTGGTGATGCATTAAACCTTTAATAAGATTAGTCATAAGTAATTGATAAATATCCTTAAAGGAATTTCCATCGTATATTGAAAGAAAATGACTATTTATTTTTGATATATAGGAAATACCATTTTCATCAGTATAAAATGATTTATTATCTTTATAATTAATGTTAAAAAAGATTTTTTAGCATAATTTAAGGAAGATCTATGTATTGATTTTATTTTTTAATATAAATAATATTGTTCCCTTATATGGTAATCAATTTACTTATGCCAAAGGTACTAGATCATCATGCATTGACCATGTCATCTATAATGAGGCTTAGGAAACTTATATTAATAAGACATCGGTTTGTACTTCATTTTATGGTATTTCTGATCATAAACCTATTTTACTTTCTTGCAACAAAGTTCTTTCTGATGGCTTTATGAGGCCAACTAAAGTTTCTAAATGGTCTACTCATATTTGTAAAACAAAAAATTCAGATATTTTATCTCATTTATTTTTTAATCTTAGCAAATGACCTCGATTCTCATTAAAATACGATTACGGCTGATGAAATGGTAGAAAAATTTTATCAATACAGCAAATAATATAGGGAAAGATATTAAGGCTTTCATTCCATCAAATTTAAAAGGTTCTGCTTTTTCTTGTCCTTATTACATTATAAAAAACTATCTTATGAAAAAAAAAAACATGTTGCATTTCGAAACATTAAGCCTTTCTTTAATTGTGAAAATGCTGATAATTGCATTGAACAATTTAATAAATGTGAAAATCTTTGCAAATTAATTAAGAAAAAAAAAAGAGTAAGTTTCTTTCTGCTAGACATAAGGCTAATTATTAAAAATTGGTAATTATTTTTTGAATAAAGATTTCAAAAATGGTTGGAGATGTTTAAAAAAAAAAAAAAAAATGGCTAAACCATCTTATTCACTCACCTCACTTACTTGCATTAAATCTAAATTTGGTCAAGATATTATCTCTCCTACTAAACAATTAGAATAGATGGACGGAATATTAAAAAAGATCTAGCATCTGACCCCTCAGGTCACAAGCCTTAATCGTAACTACTGAAGTCATGCTTTACCGAATATTAGTCTTAGTTCCTTTTGCTTGGAATATCAACGGTCCAATTACGATTCATGATATTAAAAAAAAAATACTATTTCATCAATGAAAAACAACAAAGCGCCTGGCCCCGATGGTATCCCGATTGAATTTTACAAAGCTTTATTTTTTTGCAATGAAGAATTACAAGAAACACATCCTGCAGCTAGAAAGTGCCTTAAATTAATATTTAATAAAATCTGGAATGGATCCTTACCAAAAAAAATGGAACTCAGCTTCTATTGTGTCTATCCCTAAGAAAGGTGACGTATCAGATCGTAGTAACTATCGAGGTATTTCTCTCATTAAAGTTGGACTGAAAATCATTTCAAAAAATATAACAGATAGAATATCTTCTTTCGCACTTACATACAATTTCATTAGACCTGAACAATTTGGTTTTCGCGACCGTGAATAATGCATTAATTTATTCATTTCCGTTAGAGAAATTTGTCAAAAAAGAAAATTCCTAGGAAAATTCACATATCTAGGCTTTTTAGATTTTAAAAAAGCTTATGATTCAGTTCCTATATTAAACATTCATACTAAATTATATCATTATGGAGTCCGTGGTAAATATTTTTGATTTTCTTTACAATTTATATACTTCATCCAAAGCATGTGCTCGATTTGCTTCAATGTTATATCAAATGAATTTCCTATTAAAAGAGGTGTTCGTCAAGGTTGTGCATTATCTCCAATGTTATTCAATTTATTCATCAATGATATACTAAATTACTGTGAAAAGTATGGTGTTAATATTGGAAGAAAAAAGTGTTGTGGTGGAACCATTTGCTGATGATGTTGTTCTCATTGCTCAAAGTGCAAAAAAATTTAGAAAAAAAAATTAAAAAAGGTACATAAATGGGCCAATTTAAATGAAATGACTTTTGGTATTGAAAAATGTGCAACTATGGTTATAAAACCAATGAACTTCTTCCAATCTCCTCCAAATTATAGTGATCTAACCTTCTATTTAGGAATGAATGCTATTCCTAAAGTTTCTAGTTATATTTATCTAAGTATTCCTTTATTCAGATGATATTTTATTAAAACATATTATATCTCACATTCATTTTTAAAGTTAGAAAAATCCCTTCTTTCATTTTCACGTTTTCTTTTCAAATAAACTTATTCCTATTGCATACAAGAAAAAAGTTCTTCAATCCTTTGTTATTAGTAAAGTTATTTATAATTTTCCATCCTCTTGGTTCAAATAAATCTAGAAAGGCTAGAATTCAAACATTACTTAATACTGGTCTATTTTGGTGTATCGGTTCCTTCTCGAAAAATAGAAAAAACAAATTCAGAGAACAATGACTATCTTAAACATAATTCTACGTATGAGTACTTATGCTTTATCTTGAGATCTAGGCATCCCTCTCATTGCTGGTATCTGTGCTGCCTTACAAGTTAAATCGTTTGTAAAATGGAGTAAATCAAACTGTATTATAAAGGATCTTATTAAATCTATTCCCATAATGCCTTATTATTCCTGGACTAAAGAATCTAGAACACTGTATAAAAAAAACTAAAAAAAAAAAATATAAAATATGTAAAATAATAACGATATTTTAGAACGTTACTTGAAATCAATTTCCAAATTTCAAGGTATTAAAGGTTAAAATTACAATAGTTAACAAGTTCTCAAAAAATTAAAGTTATAATAATGCTTAGCTTAAAATACCCCAAAATCAACTTAGGGTTTTCGTGGATTATACGTTTGCGATGTGGTCATAAATACAATACCACTATTGCTATTAGAATGGGTAGAATTTTTAGAAGATTGTCCCACGACTTGTTCCTGTTGTAGCGAAGGTAATCAATCTTTTGGACATTGGAATTTTTTAAATGTAATGCTCTTGCATCTTTTCGATGGAATTTTTTTTTTTAAATTTTATCGATGATCTCTATGTTTTGTTCGTTAGTAAGATTAGAGCGTTTTAATCCTCTTTCTAACCCTATGATTCTATTTCTATTATATATATACCTGTTCCTTCTTAGTGGAACTTTAGCTTTAAATGAGCCACATTTTTTCGATAGAGGGGAACAGAGACAATTAAATGAACTACTTTTCAAAGGTTCATCTGAGTCACCTGTTCAAAAAAAAATTTTGTGGGCTTGGCTGGGAATTCTTAACTAGCGCAATACCTATTATAAGTAGTTCGTTTTGAGCTATTATTTGATAGGTATTTCAAAATACCAAACTTAACCAAGAGCAATTGACGTCGTACTGATAAGGCATAATGATACTACAGGATCATCATCTATTTCCATGAAGGGTGAATCTCGTCTTAGTAATTCAATAAAATGGTGAATCCCGGGGGAGAGTTTAGTGGACACCACACTATTCTATTTTAAAGATGTTACTTCCTGGTTTTATTATTTTTTTTATTTATTTGTTTGGAAGAGAAAATTCACGCATAGTACAACATACCGAAATACATAGTATTTTTGAGTTTTTTTTTTTTTTTAATTTTTTTAACTTTTATTTTTTATTTTTAATTTCAAATGTACTTTTACACCTACATGCATTTTTTTATAATAAAATTAATAAATTTATGGAAATATATTCTCTGCCCTGTTTAAAAAAAAAAAAAAAATTTTTTTTTTCTTTAATTAAATTTAAACATCAAAAAAGTTTTTCTCATAAAAAATGATTTCTTTGAATTATGGTTATGGTTAAAATGGTTAAAAAGATTTAAATATTAAAATTATTAATTAAATAATAAATAATTACGAATGATTGAAAAATGATTAAATGAAAATACTGTCCTACAAATTTATTTATTTATCAAAACAATAATTTAGGTCATCCTTACATTAACAGTTTATTAAAGTACGCCTCATTTCATATAAAACCACGTTCCGAAATGCATTACATTTATTATAAAAATAATTTTAAAGTATTAAAGTATTTTTTTTTTTTTTAAAAAAAAATATAACTCATAATATATTATTTATATCATTATTATCATTATTATTTATTGCTAATGCTATATATTAAGTTAAACAATACAGTAATAACTTACTTTTGGATATATTATATTTGATCCAGATATAATGATTTACACGTTAAGAATTGATAGTTCATCAATTCCAGATCCTTTTACTGAAAATAATAATAATAATATAATAATAATAATAATAATAATATTTCTTCATCTGTAAAAAAAAAAAAAAGTGATAAAAAATTAAAAATTAATATAAGCAACCTATTTTCAAAAAATAATGATTTTTTAATTGGAACGAGATATTTATTCATTAACTAGAAATTATAAATTCAACTAGTTATATTTCTGTATTCATTCCATTACAAATAGCTGAAGAAGAGGCTCTTATTAAATATAGTTTAAATATAAACTTTAAATAATACGTATAATATTGGAAAATTACCATATAGTATAAATACTAAAAAAATATTTCAATATTGTATACGGAATTATTATTTATTGTTTTAACTGAATTAATGTTTAATTTCTCGATATATTTTATAAAGAAGTTTATCTTAATCAGAAAATGAAAATAATATAAAAGAATTACTTTTATTCTACAGAATAAATCCATTATCCCATTGGATATCATGATTTTTATTTCACATATGCTCTTTATATATATTTTAATATTCATATCATGTATTATATATTTAATTTCCGAGTCATTTTCAACGATAAACATATTAATGCTATTTATACTTAAAAATCATTTATAGTACATCAATATTTAATATATTTACGGGATATTGCTCTTTTTTTTTTTTTTTTTTTTTTTTTTTTTTTAAAAAAAAAAGTTCTAAAATAGGATTTACAGTAAATGAATTTTTTTTCCCATTAATTTCATATATATATATTTTATTTTATTTTTTACCAAAAGAATTAAATATATATAGCAGTATATTATTTTCACCAGTTACCATGGGAAATGCTTTAGAACATTTATTTTTGCTGGAAAGAAGGAATAATTTGAAATATAATATTTTTAAAGATAGTAATGTGAAAAAAATATAAATTAATGATGTTATAGAATAATTTTTTATACTTTATTATTGTTTTATTTATGGAAACTAGCAATATTAGAAATATTAAAAAAAAAATTTTTTTTACACTTAAAAAATAATTTAAAAGAAGATGAAGAGTGTAGTTTATTCATTCAGGAAAAAAAAATAAATATGGAAAATTATAGTGGCGAACAGAAAAAATTTTATAGAAATTAAAATCATTAGTAAGGAGTAAGGAGTATTTTGTTGAAGATAAAAATATTTTAGCTTTAAACAATATTTCATTTTAAAAATTTATGCATATTAGGACATAACGGTGCTGAAAAATCATCATTAATAAAGATAATGATTGGATTATTGAAGGCTGATGACGAGGAAGTAATATATGATGGAAAAGAATTTACTGAAAATAAAAATGATATAATAAAAAACATAGGTTAAGAATATATTTTATTTTTAATAAAAAATTTATTTGATTAATTTTTTTTTTTTTTTTTTTTTTTTTTTTTTTTTTTTTTTTTTTTTTTTTTTTTTTTTAAGATTTATTTTAAAAATTTTAATTTTTTATTGATTAAAAAAATTTTTTTAATACTTTAAAATTTTTTTATTTATTTATTTAGTATATTATTAAAATTTTATTTTTTTTAATACTTTAAAAGTTATTTATTTAGTATATTATTAAAATTCCTTATTTCTATAAATATATTTTAAAATATTTATTAATTCTGTTAAAAATTAATAATAACAAAAAAAAAAAAAAAAAAAGAAAAAAAATTAAAATTAGATTTAATAATATATTAAATAAAATTATTTACTAACTAAAAATAGCAGATATTTAAATTTTAATATTAATTTGTCATTAGGAATTTGTATGTAAAATAATATTTTATTTGAATTATTGACTGTAGAACAAAGATATTAATATCTTTTCTGGATTAAATAATATCCATAGGGATGTTAATAAAATTTTAGAATCCTATTGATTTATTAAATAATCAAATTGATACATATTTTATAATATAACAAAAAGGGATTTCATTGTTAAATATGTCTAAAATTATATATATATATAATAAGAAAATTTTCAACTTATTTCAGATTAAAAAAAAAAAAAAAAAAAAAAAGTTTAATATAGTTTAATAAAATACACGGTTCCACTTGATTAAACATAATAACGATTTTATAACTTATTATTATTAAAAAATAAGAAAATTTATAAAAATATTAAACAATATAAACCATATAAATTTATTTGAATCAAATATTTAATACTTATTATTAAGAAATATTATTGTTTTGTTTTTTGATAGTGTTAATGTATAAATTTTAAAAGAAATTTTTTTTCTAGAATTTAGAAAATTGAACACATAAAAGTTAATTTATTACTATTACCTATTCCTATTCTATTTGTAGTGAAATAAAATGAAATATTCAACCCTTAATTAATATAAAATAGTTTTTATTATTCAAACATAAATTAATGTCATAAATTAAATTTAAATCTAATGATTTTATAACAATTTCAATATGTGGCTTGTTTTCTATATATTAATTAAATTTTATAGGATAAATCATTCTTTTTAATTATATTCTTATTATTTTTATATTCATATTTATATAGTTATTAAATATTTCATTAAATAATAGTTATTAATATTTATATTCATAGTTTATTTTAATCACAAGAACAATTAATTAAATAGTTAATTATAACTAAATAATATATAAATAAAGCATTTCTCTGAATTAAGAGAAGTGTAGTGTACGGAAAAGAAATGTTAAATTAGTGTGTAATTAAAAGTATAAGAAATTTGTTAGATAGTTTTTAAATTTATTTAATCTCAATAATAAAATTAAATAAATAAATAAATAAATAAATAAATAAATAATACTTTAATAAATTAAATGAATTAATCCCAACAAAAGTACATCGAACTTTTGAGTTGTATATCATTTGGTGGAGGGTTACTATTACCTATTCTATTTGTAGTCATTTACAAAATTAACATCATAATAGTTTTATTTAGTAATTTAATTAATACTCTTCTATTATTATGGTTTTTTTCTAGAATTTTAAAAAAAATAACATCATATTTATTTAATTTATTATAATGACATTTAATGGTTTAATATGAAATCTTATCTAATTGATGTAATTCTTGAAATTAAATACATAATAATTTTATTTATTACTTTAATTTATATTATTTCATTTTAGTGATTTTTTTTTCTAATTTCTAGAAATTATATTTTTAAAATAATATTGAATTAACGTATTACTATATGATATACAACTCAAAAGTTCGATGAAGTTTTGTTGGGATTTATTTATTAAATTTATTAAAGTATTATTTATTTATTTAATTTTATTATTTAGATTACATATATTTAAAAACTATCTAACAACTTTCATATACTTTTAATTACACACAAACTTAACATTTCTTTTCAGTACACTATGCTTCGCTTAATTCAGAGAAATGCTTTATTTTTATATTATTTAGTTATAATTAATTATTTAATTAATTGTTCTTGTGATTAAAATAAACTATTAAATGAATATAAATATTAATAATTATTATTTAAGGAAATATTTAATAACTATATAAATATAAATATTAAAATAATAAGAATATAATTAATACATTGATATATGCTATAAAATTTAAATTTATTGTTAAATATAAGTATAATTAATATCTATAATTAAAGCCATATATTAAAATATTATAAAATCATTAGATTTAAATATAATTTAAGACATTAATTTATGTTTGAATAATAAAAACTATATTATATTAATTAAGGGTTGAACATTTTATTTTATATTATATAACATATAATGATTTAGTGTAATAATTTATTTATTTAAAGTAATTTAAAAAAAATTTGTGGCATACTATACTAATTTATTACTTCAAATTATTTCAGTTTATTGTGATAATATATTTTATATCTAACATGTACAAAAATTAACATCATATTAATTTAATGTTATCACTCTAGCGTTCTAGCGTTATCCTTTACTTATATTATTCTTTATATAATTTAATTTATAAAGTCAATTATATAATTATTGTATATATTATATAAAATTTACAGAATTTTTTATTGCATTCTTTTTTATCACTACAAATTTATTATGTTTAATTTTAACTTTATATTTTTAATATACAAAATAAAAAAATAAAATAAAATAAAATAAAAATAAACTTATAAATTAAATTAAATTATTCCATTATCATTTTTTTATTAATTAATAAACTTGATTCTATTAATTAAATGGATTTATTATTAGTATTATTAATATTACAATTATTATTATTATTAATATTACAATTATTATAATTAATTTTTTTTTTGTTTATTTGTTTATATTTTTTTATTTTTGTTTGTTTGTTTGTTTAATTGTCTTTTTTTTTTTTTTTATTTCTTTTTTATTTTTTTCTGTTTGTTTATATTTTTTTTAGTTGGTTCATATATCTATAATTAATTAATTATTTATTTATTTAATTAATTATATATCCATTTATTAATTTATTAATCATTTTAATAATTTACTTCTGTTAATTATTTCATTAAAATATATTGGCCATATAAAATTTCTACTTAAAACACTTTTTTTTCTCCCAAAATAATTAATAAAATGGTTTATCCAATTTTTAACATAAATTAATATATATATATTAAAAGAAATAGAAAATAATTTAAATATAATAATATAATTTTAGTTAATTATAATTAAAATTATTTTTTAATTTGTACTACATTTATTTATTTATTTATTCATTTATTCAATATAGGATATAAAAATGAATAGAGTGCATTTCGCAAAATTTTCATTTCAAAAAAAAAAAAAAAAAAGAATTTATAATTTTCAATATGTCATATATTTATTATAAATAATTCACTAATTACAAAATAAATAAATAAATAAATAAATAAATAAATAAATAAATAAATAAATAAATAAATAAATAAATAAATAAATAAATAAATAAATTAGTAAAAGATGAAATTTGATTAATAATAGGACTAATTAAAAATAATAATAAAAAAAAAATATTAATTAATAAAATATTAAACATATTAAAGCATTTAAATATTTTTGCAACAATTCTTTGGTTATTTGAATTAATACTTTAATTCGGAAATTATGAAAATTATGAAAATTTATAATAATTTCGTTAATTAATTATATACAAAGAAATTTGGGTTTTATATTTTAAAAATATAATCAAAAATATAATATTTATATTGATTTTGATAGACTTCAATCTGTAAAATGTTGTAATATTGATAATTAATTCAATTTAAATATTATACGAAAAATATTTTTTATATCTAATCAATTTTTATTTTATTTCACTTTAAGTTTTATTTATTTTTTATGTAGTTTATATCTTTTTAATATATTTAAATAAATCCTTATAATTTTAAATATTTTTAATATTTGATATATACAATCTTTTAATATAGTAATACATTTTTTATATAATATATATTTTTTTTATAATATATTTTTTTTATAATATATTTTTTTTTATAATATATTTTTTTATATTTATATTTTTTTTATATAATATATTTTTTTATATAATATATTTTTTTTATATTTATATTTTTTTATATTTATATTTTTTTATATAATATATTTTTTTATTTAATATATTTTTTTATATAATATATTTTATTATATAATATATTTTATTATATAATATATTTTTTTTATATTTTTATTTCATTTTATTTTTTATTTTATTTTTATTATTTACCATTAATAAAATTAATAAATTTTATATATATGATATTTTATTTATATCATAATTGAATATTTATTTAATATAAAATATATATTTCATTATAATTTTTATTAATAAATAATAATGATATTTATTATTTTTTAATTAAAATTGATTTTAGTAGATTTGTCTTTTATATTTATTATAAAAAAAATATTAATAAATAATAAACAAAAAAAAAAAAAAAAAAAAGTTAGAATTATTTTTTTTTAAAAATAAATTATATCAATTTAACAAAAAATATATATATACATTTTAATTTATTGCATATTAATTTAATTGATTTAGGAATATCTAAACTTGTTGGTTTCCTAAATTTTCTATTTTTTTTTCTTTTCTACGCTTAGTTATATATAAAGAAATAAAGAATACTATAAGGCCTGCGACTACACCGACAATAATAGTATCTAATGACATTTTTATTTTATTTTATTTTATTTTATTTTATTTTATTTTATTTTATTTTATTTTATTTTTTATTTTTTTATTATTATTATATTATAAATATATTTATTTTTTTAAATCTATTTTATAAAAAAAAAAAAAAAAACTATGATATTTATATATTTTTTACAGTCAAGCTAATTTCCCAATTTTAAAAAATATACATTATTATTCTGTAATATATTTATATTGAAAATAATAAAATATTATATATCATATTAATTTTTTAATTATATTAATAAAAAATTTATTATGAAATAATATAATTCATATTTTGTACTAAAATAATTACTTTATTTGTTTATAAATATATATTGCAATATAAAATAAATAAAAATAAATAAATGTATTATTTAATGTATAACTTAATTGTATATAAATATATATTGCAATATAAAATAAATAAATATATTATTTATTGTGTAACTTAATTGCTTTATAATAATAATATTTTCCGAAAAAAAAAGAATACATCTATTTCTATTTTAATATAAAAATTAAAAATTATAACAAAATATTATTGGCAGTAAATTATATTCTATCCATGAATATGAAATTGAAGTCATAATTTATCATGACATTTATAAATTAAATAAATAGAATATATATATTTTTTAATTTTAATTTAAATTTTAATATATGACCATATTATTTTAATATAATACTATCATTATTTCATTAATATTACTATTAATTATATTTTTTTAGGAAGATCTTTATATAAGAATATTCAAATATTCCAGGAATACAGTAAGAATGGATTAAATCATCAAGAAATTCTATATTTACTATATTTATTACTTATATATATGATTTTTTAAGTTTTCATCTTATATAATAATATATAAGAATATTCAAATATTCTAGGAATATAGAAAGAATGGACTAAATCTATCATCAAGAAATTCTATATTTACTATATTTATTACTTGTATATAAGATTTTTAAGTTTTCATCTTAAATAATAATATATAAGAATATTCAAATATTCCAGGAATATAGTATGAATGGACTAAATCTATCATCAAGAAATTCTATATTTACTAATATTTATTACTTATATATAAGATTTTTAAGTTTTCATCTTAAATAATAATATATAAGAATATTCAAATATTCTAGGAATATAGTATGAATGGACTAAATCTATCATCAAGAAATTCTATATTTACTAATATTTATTACTTGTATATATGATTTTTTAAGTTTTCATCTTATATAATAATATAAGTAAAATAAAAACAATATAGTATTTTTTTTTTTTTTTTTAATTTTATATAAATTTATTGTTCAAAAATGAAATATATTTTAAAATTTATGATGTAATTGTATTTATTAATATTTATTTATATAAAAACAATAAAATTAAATAGATATATTATCATTAATAAGAATATCCACTTTTTATTTTTTTATACCCCATCAATTATTTAATTTGTAGTAATTAAAATTTAAATTTTTTTGTATAACAATTTTATTTTACTTTAGAAATTGAAATTACAACTATGATTAATAAAAAAAATAAATTTTTTTTATTTTTCTATATCATTACATTTCTTTATTTAAAACATAAATATAAGTTCTTATAAAAATAATATATAAAATGATATACATCACTAATTATAAATACTAAATTAAAATTTATATAATAAAATAAATTTATTATTTCACATTTAATTTATTTTGATTAAATATTTATATATATATTTATTTATTTACGTTTATTTATTTGTTTATTAAATCATTTATTTATTTACTTATTTATAAATTTATTCATATATTAATAAAAAAATATTAAGTATTATTATATAGGGTAAAAATAATTATATTCAGCTTAAAGCATTAATATATAAAAATAGATTATATAGAAAGAAATATTTGAAATTTACAATATTTGAAGTTTTACTTTATATACTTTTGTCAATTTATAATGGTATTTATATTTATAAATATATTAAATAACGCTTATATGTATTAATATTATAAAAATTGTTTATATATATATTATATATATATATATAATAAATAATTTAATTATGATGATATTATAAAAAACGAATTAATAATAAATATATATATATATATATATATATATATTTTTAAAAAAAAAATAAAAAAATATTAAGTTTGTATAATTAAAAGATGCAATATTAAACTAATTTTAATCCTTTTTTAAAGCTGTTTATTCAATTTTAATTTGAAGTAAAAATTTACATTTTAAATTTAAAAAAAAAAAAAAAAAAACATACAATTAATTAAAAAAAAAAAAAATAAAAATAAATATTATTTGTCCAACAAGAACATAATACTAGTAGGAATAATAATGTGAAATAAAAAAGTAATATTCAAAAAAAAAAAAAAAAAAAAAAAAAAATGGTGAATAAATAAATTCAGAAAAAAGTTCCTATGCAATGAACCTCACCTCCAAGATGATAAGATTTCAGGCTTAAAAAAAGGGAATTTTTATTCCGGATTAGGGTAAGGGTTTGAATTGACTAATCTGAAAGAAATTATGATCTTCTCCTTTCAGAGGCATTGACCCTGCTGGTCTGTCTGTCTTAAGTGCATTTTCAGCAGTGGACGCTTCCTGATTTAGTTTACGCATATACCGTTAGGAATAGCAACTCTTGTCGAGTACTAGTACTAGCCTTGGACGTAAATTTCTGTAAAATAAAAAAAAAAAAAAAAAAAAAAAATTTCAGAAAGAATTATTTCAATATCCTTAAAATAGTTCATTGAATATTCAAGGAAAAGAGAGCATTTAGAAAACCAATGTTACCGTCGAGGATTACATTTTTTTTTCCATAAAAACAAGGACACCTTTCTGAATAGTCTTCTTCAACCCTATTGGTAGCTTTGGCGGGAGAGTTGCATTTGGGGAAATAATATTAAAAAAAAAACACCATCCTTAGATATGGTGTTTTTATTTTTTTTCTTTCATTATTTATATTATATTTATTTAACAGATTATCTATAAATAATTCTTGTGAGATATAAATGTCAATATCTTCTCTTTCTATTTTGATTCCTAATATAAAGTCAACAAATCCACATTTTGATACTTTAAAGTTTTTTTTTTTTTTTTTTAATTCTTGAAACAATGTTAATAATTTTGAAATTTTCAACTATAATTAGCCTATCATCAACATAAAAGTCCTATGACACAGGTTAGTCTATCTTTCAGCTTTTTTTTGAAGAAAACACATGAATCAGTAGTAGATTGTTGAAATTTTCTTTTAGTTAAAAAAAAATTTTGTGATAGATAGTTTTTATTCCACTGGCGACCTGACGGTTTAAGACCATTCCATGCCTTATTCAGTACCCAATAGCTTTTTACCAAAGTTTTTATCACCTTATGAAAAATAATGGTGTAAATTTCTTTGTCTAAGGCGGCATTTAGGTAAGCTGATTTAAGATCTAATTGGTAAACATTCCATTGAAGTTTGGTAAAACAATGTTAATAATTTTGAAATTTTCAACTATAATTAGCCTATCATCAACATAAAAGTCCTATGACACAGGTTAGTCTATCTTTCAGCTTTTTTTTGAAGAAAACACATGAATCAGTAGTAGATTGTTGAAATTTTCTTTTAATTAAAAAAAATTTTGTGATAGATAGTTTTTATTCCACTGGCGACCTGACGGTTTAAGACCGTTCCATGCCTTATTCAGTACCCAATAGCTATTTACCAAAGTTTTTATCACCTTATGAAAAATAATTGTGTAAATTTCTTTGTCTAAGGCGGCATTTAGGTAAGCTGATTTAAAATCTAATTGGTAAACATTCTATTGAAGTTTGATAGCATAAGCTAGAAGTAATTTTATACAATCAATAAATTAAAGTTGGGCTATATGTAAGCTCATAATCAGTACTGTATTTTTTTTTTTTTTTTTTTTTTTTTTTTTTTTTTTTTTTTTTTTTTTGGTCGAAACCTCTTGCAACAAGCATAACTTTTCTTTTAATAATTTTATTATTTGCAGCTTCCTTTTTTTTTTTTTTTTTAATTGCAAAAACTCATCTTGTAGAAATCGGAATTGGTCGTTTTCCTCTTTGGTAGTTTTTTAACAAAAGTCATTACTATTATTATCATATAAATTTTTTGGTTCTTCTTGAATTGTAAGATCCTATTCATCGGCATGATCATATTTGAGGAATTTTTGATAATTTTTTGGTACTTCTTTATTTTCAGTTTCAATAGTATTAATGATACTATCATTATTATAATAAATATTATCAGGATTATAATTATTAAAATTAAAATTATTATGATTATAATTACAATGACTATTATTATTGTAATATTATTAATATTATTATTTTGATTAATATTTACGTTTAATAATAGTCAGTTTGAATTTAATAACAATATAATTATTAATAAAATTAAA
>JACVTC010000136.1:35000-67500 GCA_016946835.1 Neocallimastix lanati (nom. inval.)
GATTAACGGTAATTTAATCATCATTGTATTTATTCATTTATTCTCTTTTTTTTTTTTTTTTTTAAAAAAAAAAAAAATAATTTTAACTATTAATAAATCATAATTATGTAGGAAGGAATTCATTTGGTCTATTTTTCTGTCATTTCTTAATCATTTATGATTAATTACTAAATACTAAATTTAAAATTTAAAACATTTAAGCATTTCAACCATCATTCAATGACATCATATCTAACACTTTTTTTTTTTTTTTTTTTTTTTTTTTAATTTGAGTTTCCATATTTATGTAATATTTAATAAAAGCTTTGATTTCCTCAGTTCGTATTAATTATTATTATTATTATTATTATTATTATTTATTTTTTTCAAAAATTCCAGCAGTTCTCCTTTTCATTCCTTTTTTTTTTTTTTTTATTTTTTTTTGTTTTTATAATATTTTGATTCATTGGGAAATTTCATCAAATGTTGTTATTATCAATTATCTATTATCAGGAGGTAGTAGTTTTCTTCTACTTTTTATGTTTTTATGACTTGGGATTTCATTGAATTAAATTCCAAGGACCTAGAAGACCCATAAGCCTGACAAATTTCAACCTATTTTACGTTTTTATGTATTTACATTAAAAGGAAATTGAACTATTTGAAATTTCATCTTTAATTTTTATTTTTATTTTTTTTTTTTTACAAATTTATTTTCAAGATGATTACGTGAGTCATCATATTCTAAGATTTGATTCTTATTGCTTAAAATAATGAGAAGAAGGTCATTTTATTTAATGCTTTATATTCAGTATATATATATATATATATATTTTTATATTACCTTTCCTTTTGGATGAAAGATTAAATTTATATTTTTCGATTTAAAAATAATTTGTTCTTTTCCTTTATTAGTTTTGCTTATTTCAATTTCTAGATTCTTCTCCATTTTTTTTTTTAATGAAAGTTTCTAATTAAATATTATAATTATTAATTTTAATAATATATATTTTTAATTAAATTATATTTTAAATGAAGATTAATTATCTAAATCTTATTTTTTTTTTTTTAATTCTTTTATATTTTAAAATTATTTCTTTTTTTTTTTTTTTTTTTAGTGTAACTGATAAATATAAAGTATTTTATGAGATTATTTTATTTTTTTAAGTATAAAAAAATTTTTTTATATTATAATTTTAATTCATATATATTTATTTTTATATTTAATAACTATTATTATTATTATTTTCATTGTTATTGTTATTATAAAAATATTATTATTGATGTTTCTGTATTTATTACTACATTCAATATTATTTATTTATTTATTTATTTATTATATATTATTTATTATTAATTTATAACATAAAATGCTATAAGAAAAAAACTTTTTTATGTTTTTCTAAAGTACTTAAATATTATTTCGATTAACTCATTTATATATATATCAGTAAAAAATAATCATTATTATTTATAATTTTAATCGTCATTATTATTATTATTATTATTATTATTAATGACAATCCTTTTATAATTATTACTATACTGTCTATATTATTATTAATTATTTATCAATAATTTATTGTTTATTTATTTATTTATTTATTTATCAATAAATCATTATTTATTTATTTATATAAACAGATAATATATCTGTAAAGATATCTATATATGAAAAATATAAATATAATTTTTTTAATAATTAAATATTTATTTTAAAAATAAAAATACTTCAGTATTAATAATCATTTATTTTTATTTATTTATTTATTTTCAATTGGCGAAATGCAACTCTCCCATAAAGATTATTAATAAACTTTAATCTATTCTTTAATAATAATTTTTATATCAACTTTAACCTATTATTGTTTTTTTTTTATTATTTTTTTTTTATTTATTTTACTTTTTTTTTTTATTTTTTTTATTTTTATTATTTTTATTATTTTTTTATTTTTATTTATTTATTTATTTTTCGCCTTATTCCAATTTTCAATAATTTTTCAATTTATGTAATAATTTATTTATTCTTTATTGTTATAATTAAAAAAAAAAAATAATTTTTATATAAATATAAAATTATCGAAAAGGTTAAATATTTATGTACTTTTTTTTTATTTTTATTTTTTAAAAAAGAAAAAAGTTAATAAATTAATATCTATAGTTAAAATTATAATAATTTAAATAAATATCTTAACTCTTTTTTTTTTGTCTCTAAATGAAAAAAAAAAAAAAAAATAAAATAAAATAAAAAAAAAATTTAATGTTTCCAATTATATATTGTTCTAAGTTCTTTTTATAATATAGATATAGATATACTATAATTATAAAGTTTCTTAATATAAATTCGAATTCAATATTCTTTTTTATTTTAACGGCAGCAAAAATTGTTTCATCTTTATTAATTCAAATTCAATATTCTTTTTTTTTTTTTTTTTTTTTTGTTTTTTGTTTTTAATAATAATAATAATAATAATAATAAAAACAAATAATAATAATAATAATTAATATATATATTAAGAAAGTAAAATAGTTTAATATATATAAGAAATTTAGTTTCATCCAATAATAATAATTTTAATTTCTATGCAGGAAAAAAATAAATAATTAAACTTTTTAGAGCTAAGCTTGTATTAATTCATTTTTTTTTAATAATAAACAAAAAAAATTTTTATTAATCATATCTAATAATTAATATTTAAATTAAAAATTTATTTGCTTTTTCTATTTATTTCTAATTTCTGATTTTCTTCCTAATTATATTTATTATTATATTTATTATAGTAATTGTTGTTAATATGATTTTACTTTTGTCTCAAAATAATTTTCCATTATTTGCTTATTATTGATTTATAGTATCATTAACATATATATATTTTAATTATAATTAAAATTTTATATATATATATATAATTAATTTAAAAAAAAAAAAAAAAAAAAAAAAAATTGATTTATGTATATACTTATTTGTCTATTATAAAATTATGAATGATTATTTTTAATTAATTATATATTATTTTCTTATTAATTAAAATTTGCTAAGCTTGTATTGAAAGGAACAATATAGATATATGAGCGGTAATAAATATATTAATAATAAATTATAGATAAATAATAAAACAATTAAATATAATTTTTTAAAATAATACAAAAATTAATAAAACTATATGGAAATAATTAATAAATTATAGACTATCTATACAATATATAAAATATAATATTTTATTATAATAAATATATATATATTTTTTTCCTTATATTGTGTCTGTAGAGTTGACAAAAATACTTTTAATATATAAATATATATATATATATTTTACTTTTTATTCAATATCTTATTCAATATTTTGTTGAAGTGATATTAAAGGTAATTAAAAAATAAAAATAAAAACATTAGTATATTAATATTATTATTTTTTTTGGTTCTAAAGAATTTATTTAATATCGAAAAAGTAATATTAAAAACATTTCATTATCATAGTAATGATTATAGAAATTAATGCTATACTTTATAAATGTAGGTATTATTCATATATATATATATATTTATTTAAAAAAAAGGTAAAAAATTTACAATATTTTAAGAATAACTCTAATAAATATTACAATAGAAAAATAACATAATTATAAAATTTTAAATAGTGATAATAACTAATTACAATATAATATAATAGAAATAAGATATTAACAATCAATTTAATTTAATGGTATTATTGTTAATTATAAGTTGTTTATTTAAATACTATTTAATAGAATATAAATATTATTATTCTTAATATTAAGAAAATAAAGAAAAGAAAATAAATAATAATTGTTAATTACTAAATGAATATGAATATATAGTAAATAATAAAATTATTAAACATTTATAACAATTAACAATTATTATTTTTAATTTTGTTTCAAAAATTAAAAATATGATACACAAACAAATAAAACAGATAATAATTAATATATGTTTTAAAAATTAGAAAAAGATAAAAATAAAATAAAAAAAAAATAAAAATAAAATAAAATAAAATAAAAAAAAAAAAAATGAAAATGAAATTTTTTAATATTTCAATAATAGAAATATATATAAAGTTTATATAAACAATTTTTATTAAAAAATAAATATTTAATATAAATGAATAAATACATAAAATTCAATATATATATATATATAAAAGATATATTGAATAAACTTTTTTTTTTCTATTTTTAATATTTACTCTTTATTATTATTTAATTAACAATTTTTTATATATATATATTTATATATTTCACATTCACTTTATTAAAAAGTTAATAATGGGACTTTATATACAATAATATATAAAAGATTGTTCAATCAAATTATTTTTATATAATTTTTAATTTATTTATTATTTTATTTTGTCTACCTTTTTTATATAATTTGAAATATTCCTTAACTAAACTTTAAATAATAATTTATATATATATTATATATTTTTTTTTTTTTTACTTTTGAATGCTGTGTAACTGTTTCCCACATGAAATAATAAATTATATTAAATAATAATAAATTTTAATCAATTAATATTCAATAAAATGGTAAGAATTAATAAATAAATAAATTATAAATTTATATTAATATTTATAAAATAATAATAATTAATAATATAATAATAATAATTATAATAATAATAAATAATAAATAATAAAAATAATAATAATAATAATAAATAATAAATAATAAATAATAAAAATAATAATAAATTATATATCATTAATATAAATAGAAACAAATCTTATTAAATAGAAATATTTCTATTTCTATTTTTATTATTTTATTATATTTATTTTTTTTTATTTTTAATTTTTATTTTTTTTTTTTTTTTTTAAAATTGATTAAGGTAATATATTTTTTAAAGAAAAAAAAATAGTGAAAATTTTCAAAATATAAATATTTCTTTTTATTTTATATAAATATTGTTAGTTGATCTTAATTTTTCATTAATTTCATGTAATAAAGTATTATGTTTATTATTATTATTATTATTTTTTTTTATTTTATTTTATTTTATTTTAGTTTCCATATTATTTAAAGGAAATTTTAAATTAAATAAAAGATTTAAAAATATAATAATAATAACAAATAATAAAAAGATATAATAACAATGGTTAAAAATATAAAATTTCATTATTTTTATTAATAATAAAATAAGTAATAATTTTATTAATAAAAAAAAACTAATAAAAATTTATATTTTATTTAATTTATTTACTATTGTTTTATTTTCTTTTTATAATTTTAAATTTAATATTTTTTTTTTAATATAATCATAATATTTCAATATTTGTATTATAAAGTAAAATTATTATTTGCTACTATGGAAAATAAAAATGAAATAATTTTTATAATAATTATATAATAAATATTAATATTTAATATCACAGCAATATTTTCCATTGTTTTTTAGTTTTAAATATTAATATTTATTTCAATCTATTTTTATTTTTATTTTTATTTTTTTTTTTTTATTAAATTAAAAGTTAATTATTAATAAATTTATTAATTATTAATATACACAATATGTTAATTAAAAAAAAAAAAGTATATTTATAATATATATATATTTTTTTTATTATTAATAATTAATATTTCTTATTATTTTTATTTTTACTATAAATTCAAAGAATTTTTCTTTAAAAAATGTTATTTTAAAAAATTATTAAATATATATATAAATTAATAATTTTTTTAAAGAAAAAAAAAAATAAAGATAAAATAATTAAACTTTTTAATAATTTTTATTATTACTATTGATAATAAAAGTTATATAGAGAATAAATATTAAAAAAAAAAAAAAAAAAAAAGAAAAAAAAAATTAATAGTTAAAAATAAAATAATAATAAAATAAAAAATTAAATTAATAAAGTAATAGAAATAGAAATAAAAACAAAAATAAAAACCAAAAAATAAAATAAATCAAAAAAATAATACATAAACAAAACAATAAAGCAAATATATATATATATATATATATAAATAAAGAAAAAAATATAAATAGAAAAAAAAAAAATAAATTAAAATAAAAATAAAAAATGAAGTTACAATTCTTTCAAACTATATTTTGTTTAGCTTTAGCTACTTTTGCCTTTAGTAATCCAATTAAAACTGAAGTTGAAAGTATCGAAGAAGTTAGTCCTAATAATAGTACTAATATTATTACACTTAGTAATCCATTTACCAAGAGAGCTGATATTGGTACTTATATTTCTTCTATTGGTAATTTCTTCACGACAAAGGATGTAAAGTAAGTAGTTAATATATCTAACTAATTTATATATATTAGATAATATTATAAAATTATATATAATTAAGACTAATACTAATTTTAATACTAATTTTAATATTAATAATAATAATAATAATAATAATAATAATAATAATAATAATAATAATATCAATGTTATTATTATATTATATATATTATTAGACGTAATGTTTTCTATGATGGTATTAAGAATCTTGATATATATTACAAAAAGAAGGATAAAACAAAAACCAGTAGTTATTTATATTTATGGTGGTACATGGTATTTAGGTGAAAAGAGCTTATACTCCAAACTTGGTGATTTCTTAAACAATAATGGATATGTTGGTGTTATTCCAAACTACGTTCAATTTCCATATGGTACTTTAGATGAAATGATTGAAGACATTTGTAATGCTATCATTTGGGTTTATAATAACATTGGTAAATACAATGGTGACAATCAAAATATGATTCTTCTTGGTCATTCCTCTGGTGCTCATCTTTCTGCTCTTACTCTTCTTAAGTCAGCTCCGTTTAAAGGGATATGGTTCCTACTCTATCACTAAGTCTCTCCCACTTTTCCAAAGTGGTACTTTTAAAATGGCCCATATTTGATGTCTTCTCAGAAATGTGTCTAAAAACACCGGAATTACCAGTGAAAATAGTTCATTTGAAAGTTTTGCATCGGCTATTTTAGGTTCAAAATTATCTTGTCCAACGGATATTTTAAAGAGTTATCCGGACAAGTCTCTTCAATACCTTGGAGCTAATCGTTTCAATATCATTCACTCAACAAAAGATACTGTAGTTCCAATTGCTTCTGCCTCTGGTTTATTAGATCAAATTCATAGAACTTCCAATATTCCAGCCTTTGTCTATGTTGTTGAAGGTTTTCAACATTGTGGTATCACTGAAGGTGTTATGAATGGTAATGAATATGCTCAATATGTTCTTAGAACCGTTTTAGCTGCTGCCTAAATAACAAAAATAACATAAAAAGGAATTAAAAATCCAAAAAAAAAAAAAAAAATTGTTATTTTTAATATTAAAAAATATTAAAATAATATAAACAAAATATAAATTATTTTTTTTTATAAGAAAAAAAAATTTATTATTATTAAAATAACAATTTAACATTATAGAATATAAAATTAAAACAAAAAATATAAAAAATAAAAATAATAGTAATAATAATAAATAATAATAATAATAATAATAATATAATAATAATAATAATAAATAAATAATAATAATAGCATTTTCAACAACAATAATAATATAATAATAATATTAAAATATATGTATATATATACATGAATTTTGTAAATTACATATAAAAGAAAAAAAAACATAAAAACAAAAACAAATAAAAATAACCATTAAAAACAAAACAAAAAAAAAAAAAAAGTATTAGTAATAGTTAAAGTTTCATATTCATTATTAATTTTATTATATTATATTAATATATTATTTTTATTGTTTATATTTTTATATTTACTTTTTTTTTTTTTTTTTATTGAATTGTTTTTTTAAATATATTTATACTTTTACTAAAAAAAATTTATTAAATACAAAATTATAAAAATATATATAAATCTAATAGTAACAAGAATTATAAATTATTTTTTATTATTTATTTTATAATAAAAAAAAAAATAATAAAAAAAAAAATAATAAAAAAATAAAAAAAAAAAAAAAAAAATAAATTATATTTAAATAAAATTCTATTTAAATAAAATGATGCTTTCAACTTCACATCAACGGATGAATGAATATAAAAAAAATCTAATATAAAAAAAAATGTTTTGGAATACTATAGGTATTAACTAAATTTTATGTTTACTTTTTTTTTTTTTTTTTTTTTTTTTTTTTTTTTTTTTTTTTGTTTTTTTTTTTTGTTTTTGTTTTGTTTTTTATTCATTATTATTTTAATTGCCTTATACTCTTATAAATATTAAAATAAAATCATCTTAAAAAAATTATGGAAATGAAATGAAAATAGAAAAGGAAATTTAGGTAATTGTCATCTATAAAAATATTATAGAACTATGGATATTAAAGAAAAAAAAAAATTATATTATGTACTTTATGAACAATTAGGTTTATAAATAAATATTAGAGAAAAAAAAAAAATATTCAATATACCTAATTAATTTTTTTTTTTTTTTTTTTTTTTTTTTTTTTTTTTTTTTATTTATTTATTTATTTATTTAAATATATTTTATTTTTAAATAATATTTTTTTTTTTTTTTTTTTTTTTAATCTATTTATATAATTTATTATATAAAATAGAAATGATAAAGTAAATATAAAATCATAAAGGTAAAAAAAGACTTTTTTTTTTTTTTTTTGAAAATAAAAAGATAAAAAAAAAAAAAATAGGATAAACATTAAAATGTAAATTTATTTAGATTTTAAAAAAAAAAATGATTAATTTTAAAAAGAATAATATAAATATATTTTTATTTAATGGATAAATAGAAAAAAAAAAAAAAAGGAAGAGGAAAGGATAAAGATATCAAATATAAAAAAAAAAAAAATTATATATATATATATATAAATTTATAAACTTATCTATATAATAGAATTTAAAATATAATATTTTTTTTTAAAAAAAAAAATAAAAAAAGACAATTGTCAATTACATATGTTATTTATAAATACTTTTATGTCTTTTTTTTTTTTTTTTTTTTTTTTTTTGGTTTGGTTTGGTTTGGTTTGTTTTTAGTTTTTAATTTTTTCCTTTTAGTTATTAACTGTTAAATCTTTATTTTCTGAAGATAGTACATTATTATTTACATTATTATTACTCATTGAAGATAGTTCTTCAGTTTTACTAGATGAAGATGGTGAAGGTGAAGCAGGTTTAGTAAAATTCTTTGGAGTATTCTTACTTGGTGTTGATGGTCCCTTCTTTACATTAGAAGGAATATCTTTTTGATTTGGGGTAACGTTTGTAGTTGTATTGTTATTATTTAATACATTACTTTGTGGATTAATATTTTCATTAACTTCTTTAACATCTTTATTTTTTATGAAGAATTTGTAGCATTATCAGGAAGTGAATTTTGAGGTGAAGATTGACTATTATTTTGTTTTATATCTTTAGAATTTGAAGAATTTACCTTATTATGAACTTTGGAATGATAAAAATTAGAACGATCTGATGAAGTTTGTTGAATTAAAGTATTCGTTGGAGGTGGAGGCAATCCAGGCATTTTGGATTTAGATTTATGGTGGTGGTGATGATGATGATAACTTCCACTATTACCATTTACATCAGTTGATTTTGATTTTTTCGTTGATGGGATATCTGTTTTTGTCTTTGATGATTCTGATTTCACTGAACTCTTTATTGAATTTTGTGTTAAAGAATATTTAGGATATGAGTCATTATTTATAGATTTATTATTTACTCCGTCGTCTTTGTATGAAGAATTCTGTTGATTTGGAGATTGTGAATTATTATCAATTGAATTATATCTTGTTTGATTAGTGCTTTCACTACTGCTGTTTTGATCTGATCTCTGATTATCATTCATAAATGAGGAACCATTAGAATTATTTCTATAATAGTTATCATAGCTGCTATTATTGTTGTTATTATTGTTATTATTGTTAATATTATTATTATTACTATTAAGATATGAATTATTATTTTGAGGAACACTGTTATTATTCATTGGATTATTATTATTCATAGGGTTATTATTATTCATTGGATTACCATTATTCATAGAATTATTATTATTCATAGGATTACCATTATTCATAGGATTATTATTATTCATAGGATTATTATTATTCATTAGATTACCATTATTCATTGGAATATTATTATTTTGTTGTTGTAATGATTGTGAAAAATTATTTTGATTTTGTGAATTATTTTGATTCATAGGTTGATAATTTATGTTTTGTTGTTGGTTTGGTGGTGATGGTGGCTGATTATAATTTGAATTGTTATAATTTTGATTGTATCCATTGATTTTATTATTAGATTGGGGATAATTTGGTCTTTGATTATTATAATTTAAATTCATATCATTATTTGGGTTATTGTTAATGTTATTGTTTACATTATTATAAAAATTTTGATTATTATTATTATTATTATTATTATTATTATTATTATTCATCATGGAATAATTATTAACTGGACCATTATTCATAGAAGAATAGTTACTTGGACTTGGATTTTGATTGTTGTTCATAGGAGTGTAAATTTGTGAGTTATTATTATTATTTGGAGTCATATAATTTTGATTTTGATTGTTGTTATTATTACCATTTGGGGTCATATAATTTTGATTTTGATTATTATTATTATTATTATTATTATTACCATTTGGGGTCATATAATTTTGATTTTGATTGTTATTACCATTTGGTGTCATATAATTATTATTATTATTAATATTATTTGGATATTGATTATATCCATTATTATTTTGTGGTGGAGGTGGTGAAGGATAACTATTATTTCCATTATTATTCATATTTGAATAGTTAAAATTATAATTATTATTTGGTTGATTATTATAATTATTCATATTATTGTTATTATTATTATTTCCATTATTATTATAATTTTGGTTCATTTGATAATTATTATTTGGTGGTCCATTCGTATTTATTTGTTTATGTTCTAGGGGATGACTACCATTATTATTATTATTATTATTGTTGTTATTATTATTATTATTATTATTATTCATTGGACCATTATTATTATTATTGTTATTATAGATATTAAAATTATTTGAATTTTGAGGCATTTGACTTTTCATCATTGAATTTGTAGGTGCTATATTATTATTATTAATATTATTATTATAGTTTTGATTCATCATTTGTTGGTTATTATTATTCATCATCATACCATTATTATTATTATTATTGCTATTATTATTGTTATTGTATTGATTCATCATTATTGGATTTTCATTTTTTATCATTCCATTGTTATTATTACCATTATTATTATTATTATTATATTGATTCATTATATTATCATTATTATTACTATTGTTATAATTTGATCCATTATTCATAGAATTATAAGAAGATACTGATCCTGGTGGAGGATGGCTCATATTATTATTATTATTATTATTATTATTATTATTATTATTATTATTCATATTTAATGGTGAATTCATATAATTCATACCAAAATTATTTTGTGGTGGAACACTTCGATTTGGGTTGTAATAGGAAGAATTTGAATTTGATGACATCATGGAAGAAGAAATAATACTACTAGCACCACCTATATAATTCTTTTTGCGACTAATAATCTTCTTTTTATCATTAATATTTTCAACGCTCATATCAGGGAAGAGAGAATTTAATGTGTAACCTTTATGTAAATGTTTCTTAGCCAATAAACGATAGAATCGATCATAACAATTTTTACCTACTCTAGCAATTAAAGGTAGGGAAATGAAACCCCAATAACGACCATTATATAATAAAACTCGTTCAATTAATTGTTCATCTTCTTCTTTTGTCCATGGTGTTCTCTGACCAGTATTCATTGCTGGATCACTAGGAAGACGATATAAAAAGTTATCGGTACATTTATGTCTTTTTTCATAAGCTTCACGTTGACAGAGTGACATTTTTTCCTTATCAATTTCATGGGTATCCCAGAGAGCCATGCAAATCTTCATTGGCTCAATATCTTCTGTATGTAAGTTCAGAGTAGAGAAAGGTTGTGGTTCTCGATTAATTTTTTTAATAATAAAACCAATAGGATGAGTAATTACTCTTGATTGAGGATCCAGGGTAAAGTTTGGTAATGGTAACCCACCATTAGCTTCATTACCAGTTAAACGTCTTGGACGACTTACTAATGCATTACTTGTACTCTTTGGCAATAGTGAAGAACCTGAATTAGTTCTTCTTCTTTTGTGATTAGAGGATTCAACATCTGATAATTCTTCACTAGAATCATCATCATCATCATCACCATCATTTTTATAACTATCATAACTACTTAAACTATCAGATTTTTCTTTGTTATTAGCTTCATTTAATTCTTCCATTCTTCTTTTCTTTAAGGATTCAGAGAGATTTTTTTCTTTATCTTTATTGATAGCTTCAACCTTTACCATTGAATTATTCTTTTTATCAGATTTATCGTTTAAATTATCATCAGAGGAATTAACAGGACTATCTTTATTCTTATTGTCTTCATCAGTATCATTTAATGAATTATCATCCAATTTCTTTGGACTTTCGAATATAATGTCATCAACGCTCATTTCTTCATCTTTATCTTTTTTCTCTTTATTTTCCTTTAATGTAGATGATGATTCGTTCACTTGACTGTCCTTTTCTTTATTGGGATTTTTATTAAAATTTACTGATGACTCTGAGGTTGACAATGACTTTGTAGTATCCTTTGTTATATTCTTATCACTTAATTCTTTTGAACTATTACTACCCTCTTTTTGCAATAACTTTTTATATTTTATAATTTCATTATTTTGTTCTTCAAGCTGTCTTTTTAATGATGCTCTTTTAGTTCTTTCTTTTTCTAATTGTCGTTCATAACTACTTTTAACATTATCTAATTCTAAACGTAATGAATCAAGTTGTGAATGTAAATTGTCACGCTGTCTCATTAAATGTTGTTTTTCATTTCTTTCTTTTTCAAGTTCGTCTTTTAGCCATGACTGAGATGAATATATTGGCTCTAAATGCTGGTTTGCCAGCTTTATCATACTATTAATATAATCCTGCATTTTATTATTTTTATTTTTTTAAAAATCCTTTTCAATATTATTTTTATTGAATTTATTTATTTATATTTTTTTAAAGAAAAAATCTAAATAATAATATAATAACATAATAATAAATATAAAGTTAATACTATATTACTATTTTTAAATATATATATGTTTACCAATGAATTTATTTATATATTAAATCTTTCTAAATAAAATAATATTAAAAAATAACACATATATAAAGATTTATATCACTTTTATTAATTTATTAAATATCATAAAATATCATTGATTAATATAAAATAATAGTAATAATAATAAAGTATTTGTAGAAATTCGAATCCATTATTTTTATAAATTTTATTAATTTATAAAATATCTATTATAAACAATGAATTGTATATCTTTCATATTTTTTAAATCATTGTTATTTCATTATCTAACCATTTATATTGAATTTATGAAAATAAATATATAAATATTAACATTATTTAAATTTTAAAATACTTATAGTGTTTACCTTAAATTAACATACTTTTATTTTTCCACTTTTTTTTTTTGTGTTTTATTTATATTAAATGTAGACAGTATATATATAGATTTATAAGCTTATAAATTTTAATCAAAAGTAAATATATTTTTTAAAACCAATTATTTTTTCATTGATTAATATTTTAAAAATAAAAAAGATATTGTTTTTAAAAATAATACGCTCTATTTGATGTAAATTTCTCTTTCTTTATTCGCTAATGCTTTTTTTTTTTTTCTTTAATTATTTCTGAATTACTATTTACAATAAAATTTTTATTTAATTCAATGTACGAATGATTACTCTTTTGTTTGATATATATATTTTTTCTATTTTTATTTCTCTAATATTCTATTAAACTATAATTATTTGTTTAATAAATAATTAATTTTCAATAAATTTAAAATAATTATTGTTTCCTAAAATATTAATTTTTTTTATAATAATTATTTATAATTTTTCAACGTAAAAATAATTAACTTTTGAAAATAAAATAAAAAAAAAATAAAATAAAATAAAATAAAATAAAAAAAAAAAAAAAAAGAATAAAAAGAATAAAAATAAAAATAAATAAAATAAATAAATAAATAAATTAAATTAAATAAAAAAATAAAAAAAAAGAAACAAAAACAAATTATTTTTTTTTTATATATAATAAAATTATTATAAAAAGATTTTAGTAATATATTTTTTTTATTAATATAAATAAGGTTTATAATATAAATATATTATTACATATTATCATAAAATAACATATTAAATATTAAGAAATAAAAGATTCTAAATAATAATTACTATAATACATATATATAGTAGATTTAATTACAATTTAAAATATATATTAATTAAAATTTATCATATATTAAATTAAATGAATAATGAATATTAGTAATGAATAATTTATATAATAATAAAATACTATCCATAATAAATCATTCATATTGTTTATTATTTATATTAATAAATATATATATATTAAAATTATTCTTCATTCTTTTTTTTTCATTTATTTATTTATTTATTTATTTATGTATTTATTTATTTATGTATTTATTAATATTTATTAATATTCATTAGTAATATTATTATCTATTACATCATCTATTATATATTTTCTATTCTTATACAAATACATAAGAATAGAAAATATATAGTAACATTATAAAATTTTAATATTTTCTATTAATTTTAAATATAAATATTATTTTCCTATAATAATTTTTTTTATTATAATATCCTAAAAAAAAAAAACAAAAAGAGATAATATTATCATAAATTAATATGTTATTACTATAATATCAATAAGTACTATTTTATTCAATAAAAATATTAATAATTTTTTTTATATTAAAAACTTTATATGATATTTAATTCAATAGTTATTACTAATAATTATTAATTATTAATAATTTATAAAATTTTATTTTTATATTCATTATTAAACCTTTTTTTTTTAATAGAAATAGAATCAGAGTAAATAATAAACAAACTTGAAGATGAAATTATATAATCTTTATTTAGACATCAAATAATATTTATATAATTTTTATTAATTATTATAAAAATTATTCATATTATTTAAAATATTTATTGAAAAAAAAAATATTGATAGGTTTTCATTTAAATATTCCTTATTTTACTAATTATTATTAATTATTATTATCAAATAAAGCATCATAAAAAAATATTGAATAAAAAAATAGTTTATAACATATAATATAGTTTTTATTGAGTAATGTAATTGTATATTTTTTTTTTTTTGATTATTATATAATTTTTTTATATATATAATTAATATATATTCAATATGAATATTAACGTTAAAAGTGTTATGAAGTTCAATATAAATTTGATTAAACAAAATTCACATAATTAAAAAAAAAAATATTATTCAATGAAAAAAATTTTTTTTAATAAAAAATATACATAATGTATTATGAGTAATATATAAAACATATTGTATGATATATTATAATATACTCCTAATAAATTAAATTATTACTATATATAATTAATTGAATACTATATATTAATGTATTAGAGTATAATGCTCTATATATAAATAAAATAATTTTATATTCCTCTTTTAATATTTATAAAAAATTAATTTATGATAAAATAGGGAAAAAAAAAAACTAGAAATATCCATAGATTAATAAAAATGCATACTTTGTATTTGTTATAATATTGGAATTTATATTATTTAATATTACAATTAATAAACTTTAATTAATATTATTTTAGATATTTTCCATCAAAGTTAATAATGTAATTTATTATCATTAAATCATTAATATTTCTATTTATTTTTAATTTAATTTTACTTAATTTAATTAAAATTTATTTTATTATATTTTATTTTTTTATTATAAAAAAAAAGTATTTATTTATTTAATTATTTAATATTTGTTATAATAAACTTTTTAAAAAAAAAATTTTTTTTTTTTAATATTTACAATTAATACAAATATAAAAAATATATAAAATGGAATGGATAAATTGAACGTTGATTGGAAATTATTTATAATAGCAAAGAAAAAAATAATTTTATAAAAACAATTATATTTAAATATTTTTTTTAAAAAAAAAAGTTCAAGACATATAAATAATAATATAAATAATAAGATTTTGGTTATGAATATATTTCATTGGTTACATATTAAAAGGCTTAAAGATATGACTTAAAGAATGTGTTATGACATGACATGATAAAAAAAAAGTTTAGTTTATTAATTATTGAAAAAAAAAATTAAATAGCATATAAAAAATTTGTAATAATTTTAAAATTAGTTTTAGTTTTAAAATTTTGATAATATTTAATTTATGTTTATAATTAATGATGATCCCGTGCTTTACCTTGTTTCATGTTTTTTTTTTATTCATAAAGTTATTTTTCTTAATTATTATTTATAAATTATTAATATAAAAATTATTTAATTTATTATTTATTTATGGTATATTGAATTATTTATTAAATATTAAATTTTATTTATTTTCGATATTTTTTGTATATATGATAGTAAATATTATTTTAATAAAAGAATTTTGGTACAAAATTTTTTCATTATTATATGATAAAAAATAAAAAAATGGAGAAAAAAAAAACCTTAAAAGTTAATATATATGAATTACTAAATATTCTAAATATTCTAAATATTATTTATTAATTAATAAATCATTTTTTTTAATATAAATAAAATTGAAATTTTTTTTTATTTATTTTGCGGCCATTTTTGAAATTTTTCTAAGGAATTTTTTTTTTTTTTTACAATTCTAGGCAATATTATATTATTATATTATTTCAATCATAAGAAATAGAAAAAAAATATAAAATATATTGTATCTAAAAATTATATATATATAACTTATTAATGAATTTAATAATTACAATGAATTTTTATTAATATAATAAAGAATATATCGTAATGTAATAAAATTATTATATTTTTATAATAATTTAAATATTATATATTTATAATTTTTTTAAACCTATTAAAAAAAACTATATATATATATATTTTACAGCTTTTAGTTTATGAGAAAAAAAAAGGTAAATATAAATATTTCATTATTATAATGTAAAAATAAATTTATATAATTTTTTTTTTTTTTTACTTTTTGATTTCTAGTTTAAAATTTTTCTAAATACTTAATAAAAAGTGGTATGATTATTGTTTAAAAAAAAAAAAAAAGTGAGATAAAATTATATTTTAGGATTAATTATTAATAATTGAATAATAAATTCTAAGATTTTAAATTATTTTAGTAATATTTAATATAGTTTTTAAATATTAATTTATCCATTTTAATGAATTATTTATTTATTTATTAATATTGTATAACATAATAATAAACCTTATTTCCTAAATATTCTGTTAATTAAATATTTAATCCAAAAACTTTAAATATTAATATTGATTAATGTTTGAATTTTTTAATTATTTTTTTTCTTAATAAAAATATTAAAAAGATAAATTCTAATTTTCTTTTAAATACAAAAAAATAAAAATAAAATAAAAAAATAATAAGAAAAACTAATAAATAAAATTTTATTTATTTCTTTAAATTAAAAAATTTTTTTTTTTTTTTTAATATCAATAATAAATCTTCATATTAAATATTTATTAAATATTAAATAATTATTATTGTAATAATGTATGATAAATATAATAATTATATTTTCTTATAATAGTTCAAAAAATTTACTATATATTCAAATTTTTTAATTCAATGAAAATAATTAATTTCCATGTAAATGTCATTTATTTAATATATTAATTATAATGCTTACATGAAAGCATAAATTTATCTTTGCTAAATTTTGTTTATAATTCCTAACGCTTCTTTGTCTTTCTTGTAATTTTTTTTAATGAAAAATTTAATTATTATTAAATATTTTTATATTCAATTCATAATATTGATATTATCACTATTATTTATATTTTTTAAATACATTATAATTATTATTTAATATATATAAATAATTATAATATATCTTTTTAATTGTACCTGAAACAAAGATTTTTAATAATTTTTATTTTATACATATTATCAATTAATCTTTTTTTTTAGACTGGGATTAATAAGAGGATAGAATAATAAGGCTTAAGTCTCTCCCTTAAATGTACCAGACTCTCATTGAATTCTTAATCAATTATTAAATTAATTACCAAAAAATTATTTATTATTAATATAATTAATCTCAAAAAAAAAAAAAAAAAAAAAAAAAAAAAAAAGGAGATGATAATGAGGCATTTAATTACATATTTTATTGCATTTACATATGAAAATCATTCTATTTTTTTTTTTTTTTTTTCTTTTATTATGCATATAATTAAGATAAATAAAAATATGATTTAAATTAAGGATCTTCATCACTTTTTATTTTTCTACTCATATTAATTTATAAGTTAATTTATATAAAAGGTTTATTTTATATTAAACTCCAAATTAAGTAAATCGAATATATTATTATTATTACTTTTTTTATATGAAAAAATTATATTTTTTCATGAAAATTTTAAAAACAATAATTAACAGATATAAATAAATTTATATAAAAAAAAAGATTAAAAATGATAGAGATTTTATTTTAATGAATTGAGTTTTTATGATATAGTTGTTTTAATGAATAAAATAAAATAATAAATAATATTATTTATTTATAGGTCTCGTTTATATATACAATCAATTAAATATAATTATATTTTAAGTAGTATTACTAAAATAATTCATTATATTTTAAATATGCTTTTTACAATTAAATTATAATATAATATATAAATAGTATTAAAGAAAATATTTTTATTAAAATATAATAATTATTATTATCCTGAACAATATAATATATTTTTATATTAATTTTTATTTTAAAAAAAAATTACCAAATATTAATTATTGAAAAAAGTAATTACAATTAAATAATTATTCTTTTCAATAATTAATATTTGGTGACAGAAACCTTAATTTATACCTTTATATATATATATTTAAATACAAAAAATATATATATATTAAATAAAAAACAGAAAATCATTTTAATAATAATAATAATAAATGAAAATAATGAATATATTTTTTAATATTTAATTCTTTTTATAAAATTATAATAAAAATAATAAAACTGATAATAATGAAATAATAAGAAATTAATAGATATTTCTATTCTATTAAATTCCATATTAAATTATTCTTTTTTTTTTTTTTCTTCAATGAATTACAATAAAAAAGAAAAGTATATAAAATATACTAAAATAACTATTTTCTTAAATGATTTTTAAGGGCAAATTAATTTATTTAGTCTTTTTTTTTTTTGTTTTTTTTGTTTTTTATGTTTTTTTTTTGTTTTTTTTGTTTTTTTTGTTTTGTTTTGTTTTTATTGTGGATATCATCAATTCATCGTAGAAAAATATTTATTGTGGTAACACAATACTTTCAATATATATTTTTAATTTTCCACATTTATTTGTTAGGAAATTAAGAAATTCTGAAATTATGGAAGATAAAAAATTATAATTTTCAATAGTTTTATTTTATACTATAATATAAACGATAAATTTACCTCTTTAAAGTTATTTTTCATTAATAAAAAAAATATATATATATATATTTGATATATTAATATTCATTATATATATATAATTTTTTTTTTCCTTAATCAATATAAATCATAAAATTTAAAGTATTTCTAAATTTATTTATTTTTTTTTAAATAGAGTCTTTTTCTCATTTCTCATACATAATTTCCATATTGATATATCAATGATGTTTATATAATATAAAATTGTCAATTACAATAATTGTTTATTATAAAGGGAATAAAAAAAATGGATATAAGGATTATTATGGGAAAAAAAATTTTTTTTTTCAAATATATATATATTTTTATTATAAAATTTATAAAAAAAGTTTTTTTGACCACTTTTCGATTGAAGAAAGATGATCATTTATTGTATTATATGAAAATAATTAAATAAGTTAATTTATTTAAATTAAAACTGATAAATGATTGCATGATTAAAAAAATAAAAATAAATAAAAAAAAAATTAAATTAAATTTTTTAATTTTTAATATATATATTATTATATTTTTAATTAAATATATTTATTTTAATTATTATTAGAAAATTTAATTTTTATTATTATTTTTTTTTATTAGTTAAACATGTTAAATACATTTATTATTATCTTTTTTTTTTTTCATTATTATATTTTATATCATTTTTTTTTATTTCATTCATTTTGTTCATTCTATCTATTCTATATTTATTCAGGGTACTCTTAATGTTATATGGTATTATTAACAATAATCAAAAATAATAGTATTAATATGGTTTGAAAATTATTTGATGTTTATACTCTATTATATATTGAATAAATTTATTCAATTAAAAAATACCATTATTTATTGAATTAAATAAAAAAAAATAAATAAATAAAAATATTTGAATAATAAATAATTGAATAATTAAATAATAAATAAATAAATAAATAAATAATAATAAATAAATAAAACAAAAAAAAGGAAAAAATGATATTAATATTGATAATATATAGGACATCACAATAATTCTAATTCAGAACTATATTAATATATTTTTAAACCATGTTTGCCATGTTTTACATCTTTTTTTAAAAAAAAAAAAGATTAAATATACATTACTATTTAATATATACATATATATTCTTAATTATATTTTTTATTCATAGTAAAATAATATTATTGAATAAATAAAATCTTGTTTATTATTTATTTTAAAAACTTTTTTATGAAAAGATTAACCAATTTAATTAATAAAATGAAATATCTATTAAGAATTTTATTTAAATTTTGTATTAATATTTTCTATGTTAACTATTATTGTATTATGATTATTGTCATTATTCAATCATACATGGTAAATGAAACTTATCCCACTAATAGATAATAAATATTAAATCAGATCAATCTTTAAAAAATTCTTAATAAATAAAAATTTGGAGAGAAAAAGAATTAAAATAACAAAACAATATAAAAAATTTTTTTTATTAATATATATATTTTACTTAAAAACAATATCAAATTTTATTATTATTATTATTATTATTATTATTATTATTATTATTATTATTATTATTATTATTATTATTATTATTATTATTATTATTATTATTATTATTATTATTATTATTATTATTATTATTATTATTATTATTATTATTATTATTATTATTATTATTATTATTATTATTATTATTATTATTATTATTATTATTATTATTATTATTATTATTATTATTATTATTATTATTATTATTATTATTATTATTATTATTTAATTATTTTTTTTTTTTTTTTTTTTTTTTGGAAAAATTATAATTTTATTAATTTTATTAATTTTATTAATTATATCAAATCATATCATATTTTGTACTGAAATCTTATTATATTAAAAAATCTTATTTTGGTGATAGACAATTTTTATTTATTAACAAGACTTAATATTATAAATATTATATATAAATAATATTATTTATATCTTCATATTATTCTTTATGAAAAAATAATAATAACTAAATTAAAAAAAAAAAAAAAAAATAATTTATGAACAAAAATTAAAAAATTATATATTATAAAATTTCAAATTTTACAAGAATATATATATATATATAAAATATTATTTTTAAATATAAATAATATTATTAATTATGAAAAATATTATAATATTTATAAAGAATTACATTATTATTTAATTGTAACAAAAATGAAATAAATAAAAGAAAATAATACCAATATGGTATTTTGATATGAAATTTATATTTATTTATTTATTAACTTATTTAATTATTTTTTATGTTAAAATTATCATTAATGCTTATTTAATAATATATTATCAAGATCAATCAAATAGTGCATCAATATATATATATAAATAAAAATAAGAAATATAAATATATTTTGTAAGTTTTTAATTAAAAAGGGAAAAATAATAATATCCAAGATATACCATATTATTTATTTATTTATTTATTTATTTATTTATTTATTTATTTATTTATTTATTTATTTATTTATTTATTTATTTATTTATTTATTTATTTATTTATTTATTTATTTATTTATTTATTTATTTATTTATTTATTTATTTATTTATTTATTTATTTATTTATTTGTGGGTAAATTAAATAAATGCAAATGAATACATGAAGATCGATTATCTTTCTGTTACTTATAATTAAATATTATTTTATTTGTACATTTACAAAAATATAATATTTTAATAAATTAATATTACATTAATATGTTTTATTATAATTGATTATTATTGTTATAATAATTTTTTTAATTTTTTTATATTTATATTGGCTAAAAAAAAAAATAAAAAAAAAAAAAAAAAAAAAAAAAAAAAAAAAAAATAAAAGATAAGAAATAAAAGAAATAAAATTAATATTATTTTTATATAATAATTTTTAATAATTCATGTATTATTTCTTATTTTAAAAATTATATAAATATTAATAAAACACTATTATTCCAGAAAAAGTGCTAATACAAATGTATGTAATTATAAAAAAAAAAATTTATGAATGAAAATGCTGTAATAAATATTACCTTTTATATTTAAGGATATGAAACAAAATTTATTACTTTTTAATGTCTTTGATTGTATTTCTAGTTGGTTTAATATTTTAATAAGTCCATTTTGTAGTGATACTTAATTGAACGATTTGAATTTTTTTTTTTTTTTTAATTTTTTTTATTTTTTATTTTTTATTTTTTATTTTTTATTTTTTATTTTTTATTTTTTTTTTTTTTTTTTTAGTATTGAGATTTTCATTAATTCTTGATGTATTAAATTAATATATATTATATTAAAATATATATAATTTTTTTTTTTTTAATAAATTCTCTTTTACTATAATTTTTATTTTATTTTATTTTATTTTATTTTATTTTTTATTAGATTTGGAAGAGAATAAACGTTCATGACAATATAATTAGGCAAAAAAAAAAAAAAAAAAAAAAAAAAAAATTAACTAAATTTTAAATGAAAAATATATAAAGATATACAATTGAAATATATATGAAAAATGTATAATAATTATTATTTTATTATTTATTTATATTATTTTATTTTTAATAATTTTATTGTATTAAGGTTAATGTAATATAATGAAAATATAATGAACGAAAATTGTAATGTAATTTCATATTATATTGGTGTATTGAAAGCAATTCTACCAAAAAAAAAAAAAAGAAAAAAAATTTTTTTTATTAAGATTAAAATAATATCTACAAATAATTTAGTGTGATGTTCTCTTAACTTTCTCTTGAACCAAAAAAAAAAAAATATTATTTAGAAATTTTTCAATTTCTATAAATTCGTTAATGTGAAGACCGATTGATTACTATTTAATTTTGACTAGCTTGAAGGATTAGTAATAGAAATAAGTTCTTCTTTGTCATGGTTCTTTTGATTGCATAAATGTTTTTATTTTATTTTATTTTATTTTATTTTATTTTATTTTATTTTATTTTATTTTATTTTATTTTATTTTATTTTATTTTATTTTATTTTATTTTATTTTATTTTATTTTATTTTATTTTATTTTATTTTATTTTATTTTATTTTTTTTATTTTATTTTATTTTATTTTATTTTTTTTATTTTATTTTATTTTATTTTATTTTATTTTATTTTATTTTATTTTATTTTATTTTTTATTTTATATTATTTCATTTAAAAAGTAATTAACAAATATCAAAGTACAATAATAATAATTATTATGATAATAATAATATTACTATCATTTATAACTTTTTTCTTTATAAGACTAAGAATAAATTTTATAGTTTAATTTTTTTTAAAAAAAAAAAAAAAAAAAAAAAAAAAAAAATAGTAATGTGAAATAAAAAGAACTATTTAAAATAAAAAATGTATAAATAAATTCAGAAAAAAGTTCATAGGCAACGAACCGCACCTCCAGTGAAAGAAACTATTGGTCTTCCCCTTCAGAGGCATTGACCCTTCTAGTCTATCTTAAACCACATTTTCAGCGTTGACGCTCCTTGGTTAGTTTGTACCGAAGACTGTTGGAATAGCAACTCTTATTGAGTAACTAGCCCTTGGCATAATTTCTGTAAAGTGAGCCCGAAGATCGCACCAAAAATGATGTTTTAAAATAATTACCAGAAATGATTTGGTTATTAAACAAAAACATTCCCATTCCTTTTTTTTTTTTTTTTTTTTTTTTTTTTTTTTTTTTTTTGAATTTAAATCAATAATGTCTTCATCTCTTCCACCAAGAAGGAAGTTGTATAGAATCAGTACCACCATCACATATATATTTTTATACACTCACTATTCAGAAAATTACTAATATTAACACGATTTTCACCAAGAGAACCTATTCATTATTTTACTATGAAAGGTACTTATTATTTTCACTATCACTAATATTATTAATATTCTTATTTTCACTTATCAATACTATTACTATTATTAATGATAATATTATTATTTTTTTTATTATTATTAGTTTATTAGTAATATTAGTAGTATTATACTCTTTGTTACTATTATCAGAATCAGCACTTTGATTCTATATTATTCATATCTGTAACAACAGTGTTTAAATTACTATTTGATAATGAACAATTTTTTTTTTTTTAAACTAGGAAGAGAATATACTTCCAGAGCTTTATTAAATAGATTTAAAATATTTTTATGTATTATTTTTTTTTTTTTTAAAAAAAAAAAAAAAAAAAAAAAAAGATAATGAACAATATTTGGTAATTACAAAAAAAAAAAAAAAAAAAATTTTCCATAAAGAATTTCAATATCCATAAAATAGTTCATTCGAAATTCATGGGAAAAAAAAATAGTATTTAGAAAACCAATGTTCCAATCAAGGATTACTATTTTCTTCATAACAACAAGGACATCCTGTTCTAGACAGTTTTAAAAAAAAAAATTTATTACACTCAAAAAATATTTTTAAAGGTTTGGACGATAAATATAAATTATCAATATTTAATAGATCATATTATAACACTGTAGTAGTAACATATAGGTCATCTATTTTTACTTAAATATTATTTTATTTATTATTGTTACTATTATTAATATTATTTTTTTTTTTTTTTTTTTTTTAGTAATAGACATACTCTTGAATATAAAATTTTTTAATTATCGTTAAAGATGTTATTCAAGTTATATTTAACAAATTTTTTTTTTTTCATGATTTTTATCTTATTTATCTTATTTTATTTTATTTTATTATTCTATCTTTTTTTTTTTTTTTTTTTTTTTTTTTTTGTTAAAAAAAAATAATTTATTATATTTAAAAATGGATTAATTGCTGGACACCTATATATAAACTATTTGATATTTAATATATTATAATATAGTAGTCATATGATTCATATAACTGTTAAATATAATATATAAATATATATGTATATAAATAATTCATATGAAGACAAAAATACAACTTATTTATATTAAAAAAAAAAAAAAGGAAAAAAAGGAAAAAAAGGAAAAAATTATAACATAGATTTTGTTTTTTTTTTTTTTAAAAAATTTATTTGAGTAGATTTTAACCGATAAAAACTAAAGCTGTTATGAAAATAATAAAGACTAATAAGCCTAAGAGTTCCCATTTACTACAGAAGAAGTTAAAGCTAATGCCATTCACTCTGTCGTACATTTCTTTATTAACTTTTTCAAATTCTTTGGTTAATTGATAATCTGGATAGTAATTATTGACATAAGGTGTTAAATAGTCACAAATTTCATTTTTATATTTATTCTTAATTTCCATGAGGTTACTATTATTACTGGCCTCATGGGAATAATCTAATGCAGTTTTACCCATATTATTTTTAATGTTGACATTTGGATTTTTTGCCATTAACTTATCGACGATTACTTTTTCTTGCATTTCCATAGCGTAATGAAGAGCGGTATTTCCTAAGTCGTCTTGATGATTAATATCAATACCATTTTCTAGTAATAAATCAATAGAGTTGGCTTGGTTAACTTTGGTGGCAATAATTAAGGCATTTTCATTTTTAGCGTTGACTTCATTAATGATATCTGGCTTTATTTCTAATAATTTTTTGGCCGCTAAAGGATTATTAATGGCAGAAATCATTAATAAGGTATTTTGATTCTTTGGATCTCTGTAATTAAAGTCCATGGTAGAATTGGTGCCTTTAAGATTGGATATATGCTTATAATTATTTAACTTATAGCAAAGAGATGTTCCATTTTCTCCATACTTGTTTTTAATAGAAAGATCTAATTGTTTATAGTTTTCAGCAATAAAACTAGCGGTATCGTCATCTTTAACAATCATGGGAACCATGAAGGCCGTATTTCCATCTTGATCTACTGGACAATTAAAGTTACATTGATATTTCATTAAAACATTTAATGTACGTACATACATTTTGTAAGTTTCTATATCTTTCGTTGTATATAATTTTTGGTAGAGAATAGACATAACCGATTCACCTTTAGAATTAATATAGTCGTAATTGCACTTTCTGGTGTATAATCTTAATAATTCATAGGTGTGTCCATTTTCAACTAAATACATTCCTGCTGTTTTTCCATCATTATCAATGATATTTGGATCAATTTCAGTACAACTAACTAAAAATTTATTAATTGGTTTAATAATATCATGTTTAGCACAGTAGACAAGAACGGATTCTCCATTATGATTGACATGATTAACATCAATATCAGAATGATGTATTAATCCATTTCCAAAAGGATTATTGGAAACAATATCATTCTTAACAAAATTTGGGTTACGTGCACAGTAAAACAAAAGCGTTTCTCCATTTTTATCTTCAACATTTAATACTTTACTGTCTTTGAAGTATCTTTCTATGACAATATCGATGCTGTTTTCAGCAGCATACATTAATGCGGTTCTTCCACTTTTATCCACTAAATAGGGACTTACATCAGACTTAGGTAGACTTGAAGCTATGCCCATACTACCAACTTTACATGCTTCCAAAAATTTATAAGAAGAAACGAAGACCTTTAATACTACTTCAAAAAGTGGATGACCTAACACCTTTTTAATTAGGTCACTTTTTATTATGGACAAGAAACTTTTTTCATTTTTTAAATCATGATCAATAAAATCAACAATTTCCTCTTTTCCACTATCATCTGAAATAGTTTTGAGGTAGCCATCAGTACTAATAATCAAATCATTGAGTTCTTTAACAAAAATATGAACAGTTTCATGATTTTCAGGTTTATTTCCAAAATTATTTTTAATAATTTCTTTATTATTTTCAATAAGTTTTAAGCATTTACTATCATTAGAATTTAATTGAGATAAAAGAGTACTTTTGAAATTTTCGTAATCCATTTTTTCTTTCTTTCTTTCTTTTCTTTTTCTTTTTTTTTTTTTTTTTTTTTTTTTTTCTAAATAAAAAATTTTAAATTAAAATTTTATTCTTAAATTATTATTAGTTCGTTATTATTTAAAATTTTATTCTTAAATTATTATTAGTTCGTTATTATTTATTTTAATTTTGACTATTATTATTTTTTTTTTTAATATATTATTTTATTTATAATTTTTATCATTTTTAATTATTATATATTTCAAATATATATTTGAATCGTGTTTTTTTATTTTTTTAATTCTTTATTTTTGTTGTTTTTTTTTTTTTTTGGAGATTAATAAAAGTAAAAATACATCCTTTATATAGTTTTTTTGTGAGCCTTTTTTTTTTTTTTTTTTAATAAAATTAAAATATTCTATTATTCTATAGAAATAATAATTTTTTTTAAAAAAAAGAAAAATAGAATATTCTAATTTTAAGTTTATTAAAAAATTTTTATTTATATTTTTTAATATAAAATAATATAAGTAATTAAAAACATAAGAACATTATGTATTCTAGATAAATGACACAGTTAATTTAAATAAATTCATATATGAATATTATATATATAAATACAAAAAAATAGCTTGATTTTACAAAATAATAAATTAGAATAGAATATAAAAAAGGTTTACATTACATTAATAAATGAATATATATATTTTGCTCTGAAAATATTTAAACAGTTTAAGTACCGAGTTAATCAGCAGTATCCTTTAAACGTGGTGTATTATTTATTTTTGTATATTTAAAAATTAAAGAACAAATTTTATAATAAATAAGGTTCAAATTATTTCATGAATTTAATTTATTTTCATCCAATTATTTAAATACCTAATTGATGATACTAATAATTTTTTTTCCTTTTTTTTATATGTTTTAATTAAAAATTTTAACCCTTAACCTTTCACTAAAAATTTTGTTTCTTTATTTTTATATTATTTCTTTATCAAATCCTCCTTGGATAATACTTTAAAAATGAAGAAGTAAAAAAAAAATAAAAATAAAAAGAAAAAGAAAAATAAAAATAAAAGAAAAGAAAAATAAATAGTTAAAAATATTTATTGTTTTCAAAAAAGAGAAAATAAAGAAAAAGGAAAAGAAAATTTCTTAATAAAAACAAAAAAAAAAATATGTAAAAAAAAAATATTTTTATTCCAATAAAATTAGTACTTTGAAGTAAAGTAATTAAATGTTATTATCATTATATGCCATTATTATAATAAAAGATACATAATAACAACCGATATAACAAACTACTATATTAAAGTAATTTGTGTTAAAATAGTTCTTTTGTACTATTGATATAAAATGAAAGATTCAAACCTTAATATAATAAAGTTTTTCATTATTCAAACATAAATCAATGTCATAAATCTAATTTAAATCCAATGATTTTATAGTATTCTTAAAATATGGCTTGAATTATAAATATTAATTATCTTTTATAGTTATAAAATATTTCATTAAATAATAATTGTTAATATTTATAATACTTAATACGATAAAGATTCATTAAATAGTTAATCACAAGAACAACTAATTAAATAGTTAATTAGAACTAAATAAAAATAAATATAGCCTAAAAAGAATATAATTACAACTTTGATTGATGTTAATTTTTTTTTTTTTAGACAGGGATTGATTGTTAATAAAATTTAATTTAATTTAATTAATATTTAGAATTCCACATTCTAAGAATATTATAAAATCATTAGATTTAAATTAGATGACAATAATTAATGTTTGAATAATAAAAACTATTTTATATTAATTAAAGTTTGAATATTTCATTGTATATTTTAATAATGTAAAATAATATAATGTATTTTATAGTAATTCTTTTCCAGTCACTATTATTTATTTATATATATATATATAAATTAATATATTTTTAGGTTTATTTTTATTGAGTTTTGATATGAAATAGAAATAAAAACTCTAATTAATAATAAATTTATGTATTAATCTAGTTTTTATTGTATTTATATTAAAAAAAATTTTTATATTTTTAATTATTTAATTTAATCATTAATGAAAGTAAATTTAATATAATATAGGAAAATTTTATTATAGTAAATAATTATAAAAGAGAAAAATACTTTGAACTCTGTCCAAGAATAATAAATAGTAGATTAGTGTAATTCTTGAGATCAAGATATGAAAATAAATATTAATTTTAGGAATAAATGTTTTTTTACATTTTAAATAATGATAAATAAATGTAATTCTTCTAAATAAATAAAATTTAAATAAAATAATTTTTATAAAACATATAAATTATATCCCCCATTTAAAGAACAAACCTTAAAAGAACCGAATCTCAACTTCGTACTTTATCAGTTTTTTATAAAATAATAAAATGACTAAAAAAAAAAAAAAAATTATTAACCCATAAACAATAAATTTATCCAAATTGTATTTATTTTATTGTTCGTTATCTTAGTAGAATTAAAAATATTTGAATATAATAAATATGTAAATTCAGCTGGATAACTTTTTATTTTTTTTTATTGAAAAATTATAAAATTTAAATATATTTTAAAAATATTCATATATATATATCTATATAAACATGAAGACACTGTTAATTTGAAACAAAATTAATTATCTTAAAACAGAAATATCCTTTTTTTTATTTATTTATTTATTTATTTATTTTTATTATTATTATTTTTTTTTTTATTTTTTATTTTTTTTTTTTTTTGTTTGTTTGTTTGTTCGTTTGTTCTAACTTAAATAATTATAAATATTTAAACTCTGACGGTCCCATATCTTCTTTTAAATTCAAAAAATACAATTTACTTTATAAAAATTCTAATACTACTTTTAAAACATAATAATAATTTATACTATTTCTTAATAAAAAAAAAAAAAAATTCTATCCTATATAAATTAATTCATAATTAATAATTTATATTTAATAATTCATATTTCATGTGAAATTAGTATAAATTTTGATAGATTTATTATTAATTAAAGCTTAAATTAACCAATGAATTTTATTTTAATTTACCTTATTACATTTTATTATATTTTGTATTAAAATTAGTATTCATCAAATTAAATATATGAAGAAACTTTTTTTACTTACTATAGTGCATAAAATATAGAATTAACAATTAAAATATCATTAATTTTATATTTTCAAATGATGAATAAAGGTATAAATAAAAACAAATAAAACGTTGTTGAATTTCGATATTACCAATTTTAATTTAAATATATATATAAAAAAGTATATTCATATGTTTTCTTTTATTAAAAAACTGTTAATTTACTCTTCAAAATAATATTATTAATATTATCGAAATAATTAAATATATTTATTATTTTTTTTTTTTTTTTTTTTTATGAAAAGTTGATATAATATAATTAATTTATAAAAAAAAAATTTTTTTTTTACGTATAATAATTTTATATTTACTTCAAAAAACTTATTAAATAAGTAGTAAAACGAAAAAAAAAATAAAAAAAAAAAAAAAAAAAAAAAAAAAAAAAAAAAAAAAAAAAAAATGGCTTAATACAAAAATTTTATTATTTAATAATTATTATTATTTTTATTATTATTATTATTATTACTATTATTACTATTATATTATTGTCATTTTTATTATTATAATTATTTATTTTGGTTTTCTATGTAACCATTTAATCCAATAACTTCAATATCAATAACTTCGAAATTGATAATCCAATCCTTTATGGAGGAACCACGAGTCATAGAGGGAGTGAAGGATTCATTAGAATTTTGTTTCGTTGGATGGAATTGATAGACACCAAAGTGAAGCGATTTATCAATAGATAATCTTGCTGAATCACCAATACCACCAAAAGAAATACCATTAGTAGAATGGTAATGAATATAGTTATTATTGAAGATAATACTGTTGAAGACTTCGAAATATGGAGATAATTCAAAGAGAATGGTTTCTTCATTACCAAAGAAACCTTTGGATTCATGCCAACGTTCTGGAATATAGGCTCCAATAATAATGTTTTGTTTTGGAATAATATGAGTACCGGAACAATTATCTGGAATGGGACGAGCATTCACTAAAAATATAGTTGGTCCAGAATAGTAGAAGACATTATTTTCAAAGGAATAAAGACTGAAACCATCCTGATTACCGGCATAAAGAATATGCCATGTACTTTGATTTTTATCATTATTTGTAATAGGCTTGATTTCTTCAGTTAATTCTAGAGCATTACCAAAAAGTTCTTTATTTCTTTCTTCATCTTCTTTCTTCTGATCATGGGAAAATAGTTCAGATTCTAATGGTAATATATTACTTAAAAGCCATATTTGATATGGCGTTAAAATTTTACTTTGACGGGATTTTTCACTGTAGAGGGGAATAGTTTTTTCCTTTGTGAGGGTATTCAGATATGGAGAAGTATTTGGTGGTAAAACTTCATCCTTTTCTAGAGTTGGCGTCGTTGGAATGGTAATCTTCTTGTCAATGGAGATCGTACTAACAAACTTATCACGAATAAATCCTTCAAAAGAATTAAAAATTCTAGGAAATTGCAATTTAATCCAATATTGAAGTTCTGGTAAAGTTAATCTTTCATCTTCCGGGAAAACATCATTCTTACCATTTTCTTGAATTTCTCCCTTATCCAAGAAACGATAGATTTGATCAATTAAAGTTTTCACTGTTTTACGATCTACCGCAGTACGTTGAAGTGATTTTTTAGTGGTACCGGCTTCTTCTAAGAATTTTTTATTTAAAAGAAGGAATTTAGAAATTGCAATGTACGCCATTCCTTCAAAAATTTCGACCATATCATAATAAGTAATATAACATTTATGCTCTTGATCATCAATCTCATACTCTGGTGCTGAATTCTTTTCCACGAAATTATAATCTTTACCAATCGGTTCCTTCAATAAATATTTTTTACGTTCTGGCATAATATCATAAACATGGTAACCCTTTTCAGTATAGGCTTCACTCATTGAAATTTCATTTAGCAGGCGTCTTTCCTTCATCACTTTTTCAATTTCTTCCTTACCAATTTTATAATCATCATTTTTTTCAGATCCATCATAGACAGAATGAGCCCAGATATCAATGATTCTATACA